>BSYO01000030.1:4417118-4992118 GCA_033239525.1 Nepenthes gracilis | reverse complement strand
GGTGAGAGAAAGCAGAGGGAGAGAAGAGAAGAGAGAGAAATTGTTTTAGATGCATGGGAGACTTGAGTCGCCTTTGTTTCTTGATAGTTTTGGAGAGAAACAAAGTTGGAGGACATCCCCAACTTTTATTGTCGAATATGGTCATGTTATATATGATAAAGAGGGAGAGGAGAATTATAAAGAAGGCTGAATTGGAGAAGAAAAAAAAAATTGAGGCTATGAACAAGAGGGAAGAAACCCTCAATCTTATATTAAGAAGGGGAGGTAATTGCAACTTTTTTAGGAGAAGAAAGGATCAAGTTTTTCTTTGACATTTTTATTCACTAATTTTAGGAGTTCAATGGTGAGAAGTTTATGGGGGAGAGGTTGAAAAAATATGCTAGGTCATTTTTTAAAAAAAAGTAAACAAACAAACAAATAAATAGTTCTTATTTTTTGATATTACTTTTCTAAAATTTTATTGTGATACTAATTTTATCATATGTTAGTTTTTATAAAAAAAAAAAAGTAAGTATACTTTTGATATCACATGATATAAATAAAAAACTCTAAAGAAAATATTTAGGTTAATATTTTCACTACTAGATTTGTTGACATCACACGTCACAATAATTTACAAGGGTAATCTAAAATAAAAGATGGGTATAAAATCAAAAAAACTTCATATTTTATTTTGAGTCATGAAATCAATACATATAATCTCTACTTGCCGATTATTCCATCTTTTTAAATTATAAATATAAATAACTTTAAAAACTTAGATAAATATTATTTTAAAACTAATATTTATGATTAAAGTCATTAATGATCAAATAGGGTTAATTTTTAAAATGATACTTTAACATCTATGCTACAAGTAGTCAAAACCCTTACCCGCATCATTTTGTTTTAGAGAGAGGAGTGCATTTAGCTACTGCAGCAGAAGTGTAAAATTAATTATTTTTACATTTTTAAAATCTAACATAAAAAGTGAGAATAAAATAAATATAATTGAGAGTTTTATTTTGAAAATGGGGCTAAGGGTCTGTTAAAATTTGCTTACCAAAATCGCAGGATTTCGATTTTTGAAGTCCCTTGGTATATGAATATCTCATCTTCACAATTTGAAACTGAAAAATTAATACTTCTTTGACCTCTTATCATAAGCTCAAATTTTTAGCTTAATATCAGCCAATTTGGAATAAACTAGACATTGAGGATTTTATATAAGTTAAAAAAAAATGATATGTTATTAAAAAAAAAATTATATGCATTTTATCATATATAAGACGAAAAAATGATAAAAGAAAGTTATACACAAAGGTAAGATGAGGATTTTATCATATAACATATTAAAATTATATTTAATAAAAAAGATTAAGATTGTCACAGTACACTCCATGGCACTATTATATTAAGCACATAAAATGTAGAAGGCAGAGTATATGTTATAAAAATAAATGAAGCTTGCTCTAAAATTGAGAAATTTTTATATGCATTTTGAATGATATGTTTGATAGGGCCCACATGCCATCGATTCTAAATAATTAGCAAATTTAATTCATATTAATTAATTATCTAGTTATTAATTTTGTGCATTTCAAGTCTATAAACTCTGATTCTAAAATTACAAAACTCTTAAAATTTTAAATAAAAGTTGATGTCGAGCATGAACTTAAAAATTAAACCTAAAAATAAAACAATAAATTTTGTCACATGATTCAAAAAACCATACTGTCTAGTGGCTTTATGACTGATACTAATCTAATCCCTAAAATATTTATAAGGACAAGCATCTCATCTGTATTAAGGTACTTAAAAAATTATAATTCAACTAAATTATTAAAGTAATAATCAAAGTTTGATTACATGGCTGACAAGAATATCACAGTTTTCATGTAATACACAAATCATTAATTAAAATAAAATTAAACATCCTAAGCTATTATTTTGAGGCAAAATGCAATATTTAAATCATTCAAATTTTCTAATTCTATTCCTCGAATAATTTTTCAGTCAATCCCACCTACTTGCGAGTGTGACATGGACTTCATGAATATAAATTACAATTTCAGCACATGTATGAATATAAATGCATAAACTAGCATGACAATACAATATATGTGAATTTTAAACATAAATTTCATAAAATTTATAAAAAATAGAAATAAAAATCCATACATATAGAGTATAAACAGTCTAGTTATAAAAATATAATATTTAAAATAATCAACAATAAGAGAAAGAAGAATATTTAACAATAAGAGAAATATCCATATGTATGAATATTTAAAATAATAAATATCCATTTGAGTAAAGAAAAATCAACAATAAGAAAAAGAGGATTGAAATGTATCTACTTTGTCTTCAAATTTACAAAAATATTTCTTGAATTCACTTTAAATGTCCTTCCATATCCTTCTCTCTTTTCTCCTCCTCTATTTCTCTCTCTTTTCACAAAAATTTAATAAAAATGACTGAAAATTGACCAAATCAGACTTATATAAAATATTAACACTTGTGCGTCCATCAGGTGTACATCGAGCATTGCGATAAAATATTACAGTACACAAGTATCACCTCAACTATGTATAAGGTATGAACAATCTGTTCAAAGTATACAGGAGCAATTTTTAGACAAGTATCGGCCATAAGCAATTTAATAAAAGTGCATTTGAACGCCAGTTAAGCATCATTTAGGCACAGTCATTCTACTCAGAATATGTAGGTACGTATGTCAACCGCCAATCAAGCATCATTTGACCCAATATGATCCGATCTAAAATTAATTTTGATGCAAATTCTTCAGTTCATATTAAAATTTTTTCTTAACTTAATTAATTATACTCAAAATTATAATTTAAAACTTATATTAAAGTGTTACATTAGAAATTATTGAATTTTTATCAGTTTATTTATTAGATTTTATTTTATTTTTAAAAGTATAAAAAATAAAATTAATTATAAATAGAAAATAAATCAAAAAATATTGCTTTCCTTCGTAGATATTAATAAAATAAATCACCTAGAATAGAAAATAAATATTTAAGAAGAGTATTTTTCTTGTTTGATCATTAAAAAGATATATATATATATTCTTTCATTTGATCATCAAAGAAAAATTAGAATAAAAGATATATGACATTTGACATGATACATAACAAGAAATGTGACGTCAATTTATTCAATAATTTATAATAACGACAATGTAAACTAGTTATTTTATAAATGTAGGTATGTATACTCAATCTATGCTTTTAAATAAGGATTAATTAACTTTTGGTAATTTTTTAGGAATTTAAGCAATCACAAAAGGCTTGTTTGATTAAAGTTATATTTATTATTTTCCAACCTAATTTCTAGATAGATAAATTGTTTTATATTTAGTGATCTTATTAATATGATAAATCTATCTTAAGAATAAACGATGAAGTTAGTGTAACTAACAAGATGAAAAATATTTAAAATATTATGGATGATGTCATTATTATAGACTATTCTAAAAATTAATGAAATTTTTTTAATTAATTAGTGATTAAAAAGCTTATAAAATTATGGTGAATGAGCATTACCGCCTAATATTAAAATTGCCTATATTATGCTAATGATTCAAAACTCAATTGATATTATTTAAAACTTAGAAAGGCAATCTGAATATGAAAAAATGAAAATGAAATTAAAACATTATGAGTTTGGTTTTTAGATTTTTTTTTTCAAAATTGAGGGAAATTATATATATATATTCAAAATGGTGGAAGAGGAAAAAATTATCTAAAAAACTGCCTAAACAGCAACAAAAATCATAGAATTTTCGTTTTCTGATTCCTTCACGTATGGTTCTCGCATCTTCACAAATCCCCGGTTCCTGATTTTTTCAAAAGCACAAAAAATTACATATGAACAAATATGTATTTGGAGTGATGGTTGCCTGATACGAGATTCTAATCTAAATGTCTTTATATGTATTTTACGTACCATAAATAATAAAGTCAAAGGGTCCAAATATTGTTTTTAAGAAAATTTTTTCAATATCCAGATAATTTTCTACTTAAATTAAATTAAATTGTTAGAAAATTATTGACTTCTAAAATTTAACTATAAGACTTTTGTATTAAAGTCTTCAAATAACATTTTAGTAAAATAATTTTTTTCATTATTGAACTTCTATTTATCTTAATATATTTTTTGGATGACTTTTACAGATATTTTGTAATTTATTTATGAGCAAAGTGCCAAAAAGGTCTATTTGGCAAGCAGCCATTCCTAATTGGCTATATATTTCGAGTCAATAGGCAAATATACCTTTTCTATGATCTACATTAAGCGGTGTTGTATTATCCAATTATATTTATTTTTGTTAACATCTCTTTTGATGTGTCAGGTATAATTTTTTAACGTGAAAGGTATTATTATATATTGAGATAAACCTGCTACCTATTGGTCAAATGGGTGATAAATGATCAGTACTTGTAGATTCAAAATTTTCAATTAAATTTGATGAACCCGATATCATATTGATATTGACATTGCTTATATTAAGCAATGAAAATATTTTTTATTTTTAAGAATTGTATAAATTGTAGTACTATTTGCCAAACATATATCATAATTATTAATCAAATTATCGAAAATATATATTCATCTTCATTCATGCAAAATATATGTAAATTTTTATAAGAGAGAATTACAAGTTTTACAATATGATTAAAAAAAACTAATTAAGAGACAGTTTTATTTCCAATTAAATATATAGTTTTACCATTCAGATCCTTAAAAATTTACAAATATCAGAATGAGTAACAACAACGAAATTATCAAAATTATTTTGAGGATCAAATGTTTCAATAAAATTTATATCAAATTCTTTTTCTATTTTTTTCTTTTAAAAAGGCATAATATAAGTCAATAAAATATTTTGGCAAATGACAGGCACACAACCAATGCCCAACCATTTTACATTTATAGCTTGTATTTTTATATTTTTTGATAAGTTTATTCTGAGTACATTTACTTTTATCTGTATTTTTTTTATTTTTTATAAAAAATATTTTTATATATTTTTACTATTTGGCAAGCAGCCATTTCCTAATTGGCTATACATTTCTAGTTCAGAGGCAAATATGTATTTTTCATGATCTGTACTAGGTAGAGCTATATTATCTAATTATATTTACTTTTATTAACATCTCTTTCGAGTGCATCAAGTGCTATTTTTTAACGTGTCAGGTATTACTATATGTTAGAATAGACCTGTTATCTGTTGATCAAATGGGTAATAAATGATCGTTGCTTGTAAATTGCTATTGATGTGTCATAAAACAGTGAAAATATAAGCTATGTTATAAAACAATTGCTTAATATAAGCTATGTTATATGACAGGTATTATTAAGATTTTGGAATACGAGAATTATCATAAAACAATTTTTTACATTGACAATTTTTATACTTGGTAGATTTTGAATCTGTTCAAGCCTGTAGTAATTTATAGCTCTTATTTTTTAATAATCAATTCTAATATTTTTTTTATTGTTTCAACCCAATTAAAAAATATTATATCAGTGTAAATTTTATTCAATCTAAACAATAGGCTTAAATTATGATTAAAAATCTAAAATTGGTAAGTAATTAAAACTTTTATCGTTCGAGATTTTTATAATATAGCCGTCAATACACCACTCAAAATAAGCTCATTTTAATAGTTTTTTGCATAAAAATCGTGCAATTAAAAAAAATTACATCATAGAATTAAAAAATTATAAATAGCTTAACTATGTGATAGCCTACTTTAATAAAATATACATAAAGGTCTTTAGATTTTTTCGATAACTTTGATTTTTATAATTCTCATATTTGCTAACCAAAGGTAAAGTATATTTAGAATTGGAATATCTTTTAATATATTTTTATGGCTTTTACAAAATAATAAAATATATTTTAAATCAATTGCAAACTCTAGCATCAAATTATTTTTCATCATAAATCATTATTAAATAGTATATTGCTATAAGAGACTCCATAATGAGAGAAAATTGCAACTGATATGAAGTTATTTGTAATTTAAAAGCTCCATAATCAATACGAATATAAATAATTAACAGATATTCAGGAAATTAAATTCATCCCATTTGAAAAGGAAAATAATATGAAATTTTAATATTAAAAACCTCTAAAATAAACATTTTTAGTTTAATTTTTTTTACTCTTAAATTTGTTAATGTCACACGTAATATATAATTGTGCCCGAATATAATTAACATATTTATCAAAATAATCTAACATAAAATGTGAGATTAAAATAAAGAAAATTGAGAGTTTATTTTAAAAATGGGCCAAGGGTAAAAAATTCTGTTAAGATTTGCTTATAAACACCGACATCGTAGCATTTCAATGTTTAAAATCCCTTGATATACGAACCTCACATCTTCACAATTTATGAAAGTAAAATGATATGAAGTCATAATAAATTTTCTTTAATTTTTATACCTTATGAAATTATACTATTATTTTTCAATATTTTTATATCTTTTACGTATTAAGGATATAAAATCAAAATACATTATAGTATTTTATAAAATTATTATTTTTCAAAATCTTATTCTAAAATTTTATTATTTTAATTCCATTCCAACCTTTTATATTAACGTAGTTTTATTCTAGCTAAAAATTTAATTCAAGTTGACTATTTTAAATTATACGTTAACTTAATTTGCAAGTGATCGTAGAAAAATTTTAAAAGTTTAAAATAACCGTAAATTTTAGTTAAAATTTTAAGAACGACTTGAGAAAAATTATGTGCTATAAATATATTTTTGATATTTTAATATAAAATATAAGATATATTTTAGTTATATAATATAAATTTCTACTAGAATAAAATTAAACACTATAAAATAAGCAAAAACGCTTGAGATGGGACTGTGTCACATCACATGGCGCAAAACACTATAATTGAATACATTTTACCCTTCTCATATGCCCCCATTGTCTCCTTTATCAATTGAGGGGCCTCCATTTTATTTTAAAAAAATATATTTTTAAATTTTAATTATTTTTTTAAATAAATAATTATAATTTAATTATTTCAAAATAATTAATTTTAACTAATTTTTAATTTTATTTAAAAAATTAATTTTTTAAATGTCCATTAACTTATAAAATTTTATATAAACTCCTTAATATAAATAAATTAATAAAATATTATATTATTAAATGCCTACCAACTAATGAGCTGAATAAACGAATTCATGGCGATAGATGAGGTGCAGAGTGGAATTTCATACCGTAAATTATTATTATAAGATAAAATTATTATTATTATTTTATGAATCTACGCATTAAACAATGCATTCTATATCAAACCACACCACATAAGATCAAGAAATTTGCATTTTGTACGAACAACCGCCCTGCTCTGAACTCTTCATTCTATAATAACACACTTTTTTTAAATTTTAATTGCTGATTGCTGGAATCTTTGTCAACTCAGTTGTAGATCTATAGATTTGAATCCATGTCATATGATTACAAATTTCACATACGGCGATCGAGGCTGCACGCTCTAGATTGGCACCACCTTTGTTTCTTGATAGTTTTGGATGGAAATAAAGGCGGATGACATACCCAACATTTGCTGCAGATGATGGTTGTGCCATATAAATTAAAGAGAGAGAGAGAGAATAAATATGAATAGGAGACCGAACAGCCGAAGAGAGAGAATTGCGGAGTGATGAATGAGAGAGAAGAGCCCCTCCCTCTTATAATGAGAAAGGGGAGACATTTGCTTGCAAGTCCAAAATTTGTGGAGAAAGAAGGAGTTTATTTCATTCCAGTAGTTGATGAGGAAGAGAGTTAATTGGTTTCTTCGACATTTTAGGCGGTGTAAGTGATACCCCATTGCCTTCTAGTGTCAGAGAAACCTCCGCAGTAGCGCCGGAGATCGGCGCCGTCTTGTTTCCTGACAGTTTTAACCGAAAACAAATCCCAACGGTACTTCTGACAATAAGTTGCCGATGATGATTGAGTTATGCATGATAGAGAGAGAAGAAATACGGGAGAAGAAAGAGAATATCAGACTGATGAACAGGGAAGGAGAAAACCTCTCTCTTATATTGACAAAGGAGAGACGTTTGAATCAAGCCCACAATTCGTGGAGAGAAAGAGTGTAGTTTGCTCCTGTAGTTGAGGAGTCGGTTTTTGTTTTTTTTTTAACATTTTCAACGGAGAGACTATAGAGAAAGATTTGTTTTTTATCATTTTAATTTATTTTTAAATTAATTATTATAATTTAATTATTTTTAGAAAAGTTAAAATTTAATTTAATTAATTATTAAATTGTAATTATTAGTGAATGACTTTGCTCCCCTCGTTTCAAGACTGAGGAGGTCAAGTGATGAAAAGTGAAGAAGAATAGGCGGGAATGACGTTAAAAAAATATGCTACGTATTCCTCTCTTTCTTTTTTTTATATAAAAAAAACATCTTTTTCACTTTTTTTTTCATATTATTATTTTTATCTATTTAATATAGTGTAAATTTTTATTTAAAAATAATCATTTTTTATCACTTCGTTTTGATAAAAAAAAATATCAAATAAACATCTAATTTAATATTTTTACTTTCAGATTTATTATTAGAAATATAACTAATAACGAAAATATATCAAATTAAATATACATTATCATAACTAAGATTGTAAAAAGAATTTTTTTTTGATAAGTAAGATTACAAAAAAGATACTCAATATCACACAAAATCCCAAAAATTAACCTAACCCAAGAAAATTTTGCCCACCCAATCTCTTTTTATATCATAATCAAATTTTTTTTTTAAAAAAAATGACTTATATTAAGCACATAAAAATACAAAATCAAAGGGTGCTATTAAAAATGAAAATAATGAAATTTTAAATGCTCTATTTTAAAAATCTTCCAAATCTATCTATTCGTGTAGTCTTTACCTGAGGGACAACTACAAAGTGGAGTTAAAATACCCATAAATGCAACCCAAGAGTTTGACAATGGGAAAGTAACTAACAAAATCAAATCCTTTTGTGTTTAAAACAGTATTTCAATTATTTTTTTCAATTTTATTTTTCAAAAGCGAATTTTAATTCAAAGCATTCAAAATTTAGAACCTCTATAACTTTTATTACAAATGTCAATAAAATATCATTAGAAAGCTCATGATGATTACTACACATATATATAAATTTCATGACATGAAAAAATATGTGCACAATGCTATAGCCATCTCAACTTTTGGGACATACAATCCAAGTCAAAATATATGAAAAAAAAGAATAAAAAAATACATAACATTCAATAATATTGTATAAATATAAAATCAATTAAATAAAAAAGCAATATGTATATTTTAAAAAATGTGCCTAAATTTTAACTTACCAAAAATGTGATAAACTCAAAATACCCAAAAAATATGTTGAGGAGCAACTACTAAAGTACTAATACTAATAGAGATAAATACAAGTCAACAAATAATATGAAACATAGAAAATTAGATTTACCTGTTTTTGATCCAATTAATAACAAAAACATAAAAATCGACTAAATCATCTAAGATTACTTGCTTTTGGCTCATATTATAATCATGAATAGAAAATATCAATTTTTTACAACTTACGTATATTGAGTTTTGAGTAACCAAAGAGAAAACAAAAACTAACAATATATTATTTCCTTTCTCCACACTCTCGCATATTATTTTATGATTTTATACTCATGTTTCCACCAATACAATACGAAAAGGATAGTATTGACAGAGTTATCAAAGGGTCTCAAATATAAGATCTCTTTATATTTACTAAAATGTTTGCATACAAAGAGAAAAATATTTGAGGAGAGAGAGGCAATTGATCATCTTTTTTTTTTTTTTTTATAGAAATTTTACTTTAAAAACTTGGTTTCATTTTTTTTTTATTCGAAGGAATAGTTATTCCTTAATTATAAGGAATAACTAAAGATGTTTTTATTCCTAGTTAGGAAAAAGGATTGTAAAATTTTATTACCCAAATTAGCCCCATATTATTAATTATTATTATTTATTAACATAAATTATTATTTTTAATATTATTATTTTAATTTTTATTACTTTTATTATTTAAATAATTATTATTATTTATAAAAATGATAAATTATCATTAAATTAGGTTCTACAAACCTATCATAATACAAATACCTCTATTTCAATAACCAAACAAATAAAAAAGTCTATCTCTATTCCCTAAATAAGGGGGATTTCACCTTATTCCATTCCAAAAAGTTTAATATATTACTATGATAAGTATTAGTGATTTTTGACAATTAGTTATTTTAATCAAAAATTTACATCTTATATAATGATCATAGATTGAATTAGGTTGTCTAATAAAAGAAAAAATGTCTATTATTAAATCCAAAAAGTTTAATATATTACTATGATAAGTAGTTTTGACACATACTTAATTATCAAAAAACATTTAGCAACAATAATAAAAGAAAAAAAAACTTATTAAATGAAGCAACCAGGGGATTGCCTCGGCTTGAATAACAGAGCCGTTAAAAATGCCACTAAAAGAGCCGTTAAAATGCGTATTTCTTCTGAATTGAATAGCAGGATCCCATTGGAATGGCAACCTTTAAGGAAGTATATGACCGTTTTGTATCTTTCTATATCTTCCTCTCCCCTCTCCGAAACATCATTCCAGGCCGAAGAGAGGGTTGTGGAGGTACTGGTCCATCACCTGAACGCTTAGCGACATGCAGCGAGGTAATTGCATAAGTATAACAGCGATCGAATGATGAAATCGCGCGCGATTGTGCATGAAGATTGCAGTTAGGGTTAGCATGCTGCTGAGGAGTTTATGTATACAGAGGAACGATATTTGCTTCGAAGGAACATGATAGGATGGCGATGTTTCTTGCTTTATCGACACAATATTATCATGTATTTGATTATAATTTGAACGAGATCGATATTTCGAAACAGAACTCGAGCGTTTGTGATGCAGGTTGCGTTTGGGATTAAATGGTGCCCAGGGTTTGTATTACGGAGGGGAGAGATTGCATTGGAGAGCGGGAGGGAAAGAAATAGGGATGTAGTTTTCGTTGACGGCTGCAATTTGATCCGATTGATCCTAAATTGTCGTCTTTCGCTTTGAAATTTCTAGCCTGTGCGCTAATCCCTGGCAGGTTTGATTTCTGGCTTTGTAAGTTTTAATCGAGCCTCCCAATTTGCTGTTTGACCCTAATTTGTTTTCTTCATTCCCAGAACATGATTTATCTTCTCACATCCAATTCTAACGTGAGTGCTCTGGAGATGATATTGGGCGTTACAGCATTTCTCCGGCAGGTTCGAATTCTAGCTTTGAATCTTCTCATCTCATTTTACCCTGTTTTACTGGTGCTTTGAATATTTGCACTCAATATTAAGTGAAATTGACCCTCTTGCAGTTTTGTAGTATGCAGTTTTGTATAAATGGGAATATGTTGGGACATCTTTTTGTGTAAAATCAAGTATCTTTTTTAGTTTTTTGATTCACTTTATTGTTCAACTGGGTTTCTAGCTGATCGTTTGGGGCTTTAAGTTGCTACTCAGTTTCTTGTTTTTGAAATTGACGGAGCTTAGTTTGATCTTTTTTTTTTTTTTTTTTCAAGCATTTGAAATTAAAGGGGTTTAAATTTCTTGGCTCTTCAGGTTTCCATGAGTTCCTTGACTGTGTATTTTGTCAAAAGTACGTCAAATATATATGGATTTTGATATCGTTTTTGTTAGGATTCTCAGTGAATAAGAATAAGCATATGATTTGCACAGTGGAAAGGAACATCCAAATTCCTGTCAATCGTTGACCACCAAATATTTTAAGAGTATTATGGAACAAAATCATATAACTAATCACACACAAGTTGTATGGTAATATTTAATGTAAGAATCCTTCTTAATAAAGGAAAAACACTGACACAATTTTAAAAAATCTACCGTAAAAGTGACCGGTTATAAATATTACTTATTTTGAGATCCCTTGCTATAACCTGAGTAAATAATGGTTAAATACAACCTCAAACAAACCTTGCAACTATCAAAAGATGAATACACCGAGAAAATAAGCAACCAAATAGAAATATATTCTAAAAATAATATTAAAACAACATACTTGACCTTGATGAATAATGAAACTTGAATTAGATTTCAACCGAATGTCGAGCGTCTTTTTTTTTTTTTTACTTTTTTCTCTTCTCTCTCTTTGTGTGCCCCCTTTGCTGAAAATGATATCTTTTTTTATCCTAAAAATCACACAGGGACTTCTATAATAGCGCCAAAGCATGTGCATCTTTTGAGCATGTGTCAAGAGTGCCCTCCATTGGCAAGTCACACATGTGTGCCCTTTAGGTGCTTGTAAGGAATGAGTCTTTGTAGAAGTTTCTAAAAATGGCACATGAGTGCTCCATCAAGCGGGCATCTGGCTTCCTCCCGTCTAGCTACTGGAAATGGTGTTCGTTCAAGTAAACTTGAAATGAATAGCTTTTGTTCAAGCAACCCTTGTGCAAACCTATAGATGGTTCAACCTGTAATGCCCCAAATTATGATCTTGGAATTAACTTTTAATCATTAATATTATTGTTATTATCCCATTAATCCTTTTATTAATTATTTGGACGTGAACTCCATGTCGATACCTTGACCGACCATAATTAAAACATCTCAATATCATACACAGGATCCAAAACGTGTACCACGTCACTTGTGGCGTTGTGGTGCCGACGTTGACTCAAAATGTGATGTCGAACCTTACATAAGGAGTGATGCCTACTTGAAAACATAATCAAAGTACAATATATTGCGGAAATGATTCATACGCTGAAATTCGATACTCTAGGACCAATCATCGGACAACCCGACATAAACATAAACCACAATAACATAAATCCTTAACTTGCTTGATATTTCATTAACCTTTAGCTTGCTGTCCGAGGTCATAATACACCATCTAAAATATTTTAACGCTGTCTGAAATGTCATACATCACACTAAAAACCTGCTAAGACTGTCCGGAATATAATAACAATCATTAACAATTGTCCGTAACCACAATACAACATTTTTAGGCTACTAACTACTGTCCGGACTCCATCATATATCAGATTATACAACTAAAAACTGTTTGAACACAATTAACAACGATGAACATTCATAAAATTTCATTCTAAATTCTCCATAACAGCTCCCGACTCCTCATTCCTGTTTATCCGGCAAGAACTTGTGTATTTCATCTAAAAGATTAGTAAAAATAGTAAGGAAGTGAGCCAAAAACTCAATAAGGCATTATATAATGATAAATATATACATATTTTTACATTAAAGACATAGAAGAAGGATTAATGCATTGGAATTGAATAATATGCCATGAAATTTCGTATAAATATATGTCCAGCTTAATGAAGATTTTTCAGCTTATTTTTATCATATTTCTTCTTAACTTTAGCAATCAAAATAGGTTTAGTTCTTATTTTTCTTTAGGGACCAAAGCCAATAGACCTTACCGACTAAATGAGTGGACAATTGAAAACTGGATTATGTATATTTTCACACAATCAAAGGCTATACGCTAGTAATTAAAACCCGTAGATGGGCCATCTACATATCACCCTATAGACGGGGCCAAATGCCACTTCTTAACCCTTGGTTATATAGGTTTGGATATCGATATGTCACTATAATATACTAAAACATGCCATAATATACTATCCGTTGAATCATAATCCATGGTCCAATGTTTAACTTAAGAAAACTCTACGCTTTGCTTATTTATTCTTTGTTTTCACCCTTTTGGAAATATCATAATTTTTTATCATCATTATAGAGTTTTTTTTCATAATTCTGTAAACTCTTATCAATATTTTCTATAGAAACATGGGTATGATGCAGCTTTAAAATATAGGATGCTAAATTAGCATATTGTACACAAAATTTAGTAATTATACATAATTCAGCTCTTACATCAATTTTCAGACTATCTGCTAAAAATATGTATATTTTCCAGCTCATACAGATCACATATTTCATAATTTGAAGTCTATAAAAGCCACTATACGAATTTAAGACGGATAAAAATCAAAAGTTAGCAAAAATGACAATAAAATTCAGCTAATACAGAATTTCAGCTTTTAGTGCAAAACTTTAGCAAAATTCAGCATATTTAATACTCATGCAGAGAGTTTATATAAATTTCCAGAACATATACTAAGCATTTTTATACATGCAAGAGGGGTTGTCCATGAATTTACACATGCCGGGCAATAACTAGAATTTCAGGCCGTGTATGAAGAGGTATTGCAAAAATTAGCACCATAATTTCATTGTTCATAACCTTAGCATGAATTTTCCTGAAATTTTGCCACAAAATGATGAAAAATTCACATGCATGTTTATCATAACATTATACTTCGAGTTTAAAGACATGTATGAGCATTTGGATAAGAAAAAGTTTCAAGATATCAATAAAAACCAGCAACAAAGGAAAGAGACTTAGAGGTGCTTGATTTATCTGAATTCTCGTTTGGATTGGCTAAAATTCAAGTTCTTTGTCTGTCTCTCTCTTCTTTTGAGCTATTTCTCTCTCTAGCTCTCAAAATCCTCTAAAAAATGACAAAATTCGGAGTTGGGTGTCAATATAAACTGCCTTGCGCTCGAGCATGCATCAAGCGTGCGTCGAGTGCTAGGCCACAGGTTTACTGTGCTTTAGCACGACTCGGGCATGCATTGAGTGGGCATATTCTACCTATCAACCGCTCGAGCGGCTCTCGGGTGAGCCTCAATTGTGGAGCCACTGATTTTGGTGCTCAGGCACAGGTCGGGCCTCCGTTAGGCACCGAGTCAATTGATCCAATTTTGGCTCTTTAACCCAATTTTTTTACAATTTTTCACATTATTTTTTATTATATTAGCTTAATTAACCATAATTATTATAAATTAAGAACTCTAGCCTTACACAACCATGGGGTATGGGACTCCTAACAGAGTAATCTAAAACCAGCAAATTTTTCTCGCAACCTATTGGGAATTGCCCCTAGTTAACTTCCTCTCCATGTGAATATTGATGTCAACTTCCTCAAGTTTGAATGACACCTTCTGCTCTATTGAACATGAAGTATTACCACCCCCCTTCATCTTCTTTTCTAAGGTAGCATCGCTCTCTCTTGCACTCCATGGCCTCCTCTCGCGACCTTGACCAAGCTTGCTATTGCTTATGCTACTATTGTCCTTGGCAACCGAAACTTCAATCAAGGACCAACTTGATTGTTAGCTTCACCTTGCTAGAACTGTGAAGCCTTTGGTTAGCTTTTATTGGCTATTGTCGAATGCCGTTCAAAATGTCTCCTCGTTTACATTTCCTATTGAAATCAAATTCAACCGAACATCTAGAACATATATCATGTCCCTCAACACGAACTTCATTCCATTGCTTGTCTGCAAGCTAACATCCCCAATGCTTACTACCCTCAACGACCATCATTATCCATCTTCAATACCTAGTAGTCCCAAGGTATATAGGAGGTAAAGAGGGATTTCTTCAATGTCGCATGGTGTGAGGATCCACTATCAATATCTCAACTCATCTCATGGCTCGTGCAGTTTTGTGTTTTTTTTGCGTGTGAATGACTAGAAGGTTTCCGTAAGTAGTAACAGAAGCCTGATCATTGCTGCCATGATCCCTGCTTTCTTGCCGCTCACTATCACCCTTTTCCTACTTCCGCTTGAAACAATTTCACTTCACATGGCCCTTCTTGCCCTTATAGAAACACTCCATGTCCTTGAGCTTAGATCAGTTATTGGTCCTCTTTGTCTTACTAGCCTCGATCTCCTATGCCTCGACTGTTAGTGGACACTAAGGCACATGGCTCTCTAAAACCTCATCACTTCCCTTTTGTCTATACTCTTCTATAATGAGAAAGCGATGATCTCATCAATATTGAGCGTGTCCTTTCTAAATAGTAGTGTTGTAATAATATGATTGTATGAAGCTGACAAAGGTTCCAACATTATCAACACCTTATCTTCATCTTTAATATTTCTTATCAAGTATCAACATTTGCGTCAAGATCCAATTAAACTTGTCTAAGTGCTTATTGAAACTTCCCCTTCTAAACATCATAGGCCAAAGAATTGCCTTATTTACATGCGATCTCAATTTCAGGCACTTGGACCTATATTCGCTCTCAAGCTTCATTTATATATTTGCTGGATTTGATAAAGCGATAATTTCTTGATGATTGTTATCTACGATATATAACTTGATTGGGCAATTAGAAATATTTCTCATATCTTGTCATTTCTCATAATTCATCTTCTTCAGTTTATTCTTCTGCTGTTTTGGTGCTTTAATCGTTCCTTTTTGGGTTAAAACGTTCCTCACTCTTTCTTAACATATAATAAAATTATTTTGTCTATTAAATTGCACAATATAGAATGGCAAACCTTTTTATTGGGTCCCAATATAAGGGCCCATAAAACACGGCCCAAAGAAAAGGTCCAAGTACAAAGCCCAGAAATGAGCCCACGAGCCAAGAAAGCTGAACGGCCTAAGAAGCCCGAGACACAGACTAGCACCCCACAAGTCAAAGCTACGACAAAGGTCCGAGAGGCCCAAGGAGCTCGAAGATATCACGGATACAGGAACAAGAAGAAGCCCGAGAACCCCAGAAGTTCTATCAACTATCAGGTCAGTCTGAGAAGTCAAGAAGAGACTCGAGGACTTTCCACAAAGGTCCTCCAAGAGCTGCCTCCTCCAACAAGTCCGCGAACCCACAAAGCAGCAAGGCATGCCACGCGAGTACGAGGACTACCTCACACACGGCCGAGAATGCCAGCTAAGCAACTTCACCGATTCCCAAGGAACCTGTAACCACTGCTAGTCGCCATCTCCACAGGGCGCTCCTAGTCAAATCAATACCGACGCTTGGACCGCACGACGCTGACACGCTCAGCCTACCGGCGCGGCGCCCATGCTACCCAAGACACGCAAAGAACATTAAATGAGGCCAGTGAGACAGTGGACAGCCTCTCGGCCGCCCGTTGGCTGCCATGTGTCTCCTCCCCAACGACACGTTTTTCCCTATAAATACTCAGCAAAGGCTCTTGCCTAGGGGACTTTTTTTGGGCCATTTCCTTCCCACTCACTCCAAAGGAAGAGAGTATTCTTTCCGGCTCATCCTAGACACAAAGGAAAAAGGCTCGGACTCTTCCTTAGCACCTTCTACCTTCCTTCCCAACAAGAGGGACCACAGGAGTGACAAAGCTTCCCAACGAGAGAAGCCCCTAAGGAGAGAAACACATGACAAGAGAAAAGGAAGGGATCAACCCTAAACACTTGTAATTTGTAAAGGCTTACATCTTATAGTGAAGCATTTAAAAAGGCTCAGAGCCTCGTGGTTTTTCCTCCTCATTTAAAGGAGGTTTTCCACGTAAAAATCTAGTCTCAATTTCTCCCTCTCCACATCCATCACCCCTAAACACTTGTGTTGCACGTGGACCCCGAGTTCCGGAACGCAACATTGGCGCCGTCTGTGGGAAGCTGACAAAAGGCTCACAAGCTTTCCCCTCACAACAACCGAGCGCCCAAGATGGCGTAGCAGACAAGATAAGACGTCCACCCGGGAGGAGGAGCGCTACGACAGGTGCCTCCCATCGGGTGGCAGGATGAGTGGCGGCCGTGCTGCACCAGCGCGCGGCTAGCCGCATGAAGGTGGACATCCTTTCAAGAGCCGTCCGTACCCTCCGCGAGAGGGTGGACGAGCGATGTGGTACGCACCCGAAAACCGCGTCTCCTAGCGCCCTGCAGGCGATAAGCGGTGCGGGCTCTCAGCGAGTTGAGGGACTACCTCAACAGAAAGAAGTCCATGAGCCAAGCCCCGACGAAGAAGGGGCTCAAGAGGCTCTGAAAAACGGTCTTCGGACTCAAAACCGACGAAATAAGCCAGCCGGGAGGACGACAAGACCCCCTATCCCCGGGGACAGGGGAAGGAAAAAGAAGGGCGAGTGCCCAAACGAAGACTCAGGGACCGCCTGGGCAAAACAACTCCGGACGGTTGGTCCCTGGAGGAGAGGGGCCATCCGGCCCACCTGCTCTCACCGAGTCCCTCACCAACATCCCGAGGCAGATCAGGGACGAAGAGTTCTTGAGATGGCCCAAGGCGCTGAAGAATCCAAAGGGAGGCGACCAGTGGGAGTATTGCCATTACCATGGCAGCCGCGGCCATGATACCGAGGACTGCACGAAGCTCCAGGCGGAGATCGAGCGGCTGGTAATGGAAGGCTATCTTGACCGCTTCCTGCCACGACCCGGGCATGGCCCCGGAGCAGCGGAACGCAGCTGGTCATGCCGCCCAAAGGCAAAGCCATAATAGCGCAACATACCCGACGCCGCCCTTGTGCCGCGCTAACGCCATGGAAAGGATCTTGACCACTACTGGGGCGCCATCGCCGGTGAGGCCAGATCGAACGTGAATCGGTCAGGAAGGACTAAGGGAACAGCAAAGAGGAGCATGAAAGTCCAAGCGCGCGGACTGATGTAACATAAGGACTAGAAAGGGCCCTGGAGGCCACGCAATGTAATACGTGTACATCAATGAAAACGTCCTTTCATTATGCCTACTGTGAAGTATTCTCATGTTCCCTCATCAACAACAAAGCAACTCCAAAAACTCAGCTGTGACCGAGCGGCCCCAGAGGTCGAAGTCTAAAAACTTGGCTGTGACCGAGCGGCCCCAGAGGTCGAAGTCAAAACCCTACTGCACCGAGCGGTCCCACGTCGAACTCCAAACTCACTCGACCGAGCCCCAGAAGTCGAACTCCAAAAACTCGGCTGTAATCGAGCGGCCCCAGAGGTCAAACTCCAACCCCAAAAAACCCGAGAGGTCGAAAGGTTAAAAGGCTAAGAATCCTAAGGAGATCACACGCTCAAAGCTAAGAGTAAGGCGCTGCGCATCGCGACACAAAAAAAAAAAGAGAGAACAACACTTGTACAAGCAAGACAAAAGAAGACCAAAGGAAAGTCCAAAGCCTTGATGCAGAAAGACGAATCTTATTCATAAAAATGAATTTATGTACAACGTGTGATGAAATAAGAAAAAGAAACAAATTGTCAAGGGGGCGCCTCTTGACTCCCTTCTCCTCGAGCCTCTTGAGCTCCTGAAGACCCTGCCTAGTCCGTCGGAACCGGCTCCTCGGGCGTAAGAGGTTCACCTTCAGGCCCTGCCCGAGGAGGCCCAGGGAAAGGCCTCCCAACAATCTTCAGATAAGTCTTACAGCTTAAAGCTTTGGCGTTCCTAGGATTGAGGACGGCACAGAAATCGCGGATGGATCGGTGTGCAGCACTCGGCGGCACACGCGAATGCCATCCCAAGATTGCTGGCCCAACACGGTGCCGTCTCAAAGAACTGCAGACGGACGTCCTCAGCCTCTCCTCCAGGCGAAGGACCCTGTCTCGAAGGAGGCCCTGTTGAAGTCGTAGAAGCTCGACAGTATCCTCTAAAGAGGCGATCTTCCCCTTTGCTTCAACCAACTCCGCTTCTGCCCGTTGTGCAGCTTCCCGAGCGGCCCTCGAGGACCCCATCTCCAAGCGGGACTGGGCGACCTCTCCCACCAGCTCACTAAGGCCTCCAATCAGACCCTGGAGCTGCAACAGAAAAGTTCATCAAGACATAAGCGATCGGAAGCAAAGGCAAAAGAAGAAACAATGAGTTACCTTAGAAACAAGAGGATCACTCCCTATGTCACGATCCCCAGGGGCCTCGGACTCCTGCAGATCACTCTTAGGCGCCGCAAGCCTCCTCGTGCACAGAGCTCCACTGTAAGAAGCACTCAAGAGCCTCGCCCAAATGATCATGCTTGAGGCCTCGGACTCTGCGGATCGCTCCTGTGCACCGCAAGCGCCCTCTCGTGCAAAGGCTCCCGGTAGCAAAAGGCGCGAAGAGCTTGCTTTCAAGATCGCAGATCCCCAAGAAGCTCGACGGCAGTTGCTCGCTTGGGCAATGGGGTGCTTTAAGGATCAAGGACGTGGTCGCCGACGCCCGGCTCTCGCTTCTACCACCTCTCTCACCGTCTCCCTAGTCATTCCCCTCTCAAGATCCACGGCGGAGTTCCCGCCTCCTATGTCCTCGGAAGGGTGAACAATCCTATCCGAGACGTCACTAGGCAAATCAACGGGAATTTCTGGAACAAAATCATCACTGGGGGGCTGGACGTTCGGGAGCTCCACAATTTGTACAATCGTCCCCAAGGACTCAGTAAGAGGATTAGCAGTGGAAGTGAAGGCGAGACCTTTAGTCCCCGAGGACTCCGGTGAAGGTACGAGTCCTCGACCTCTGCGCAGGAGCGATCACGTCATCATCGCCAAATCATCGGGCGTAAATCGCCACCATCGTCATCATGTTTGGAAGGAGCTCAACAACAAACGGCGTTCGAACTCTCGGGGGAAGGTTCTTTTCAAGCGGTAGCGGAGCTCTCCTCCTCGATCTCTTTTCCTTGACTTCTCGGAAGGAGCGGCGCAGAGGCCTGCCTGTGGACTTCGCTTTCCTGAATTTCTGCGGCAGTGCCAGGATATCGCGCTTATATCGGTGGAAGCCTCCCAGATTGGTAACACCATGTCCGTGAACTCCTTCACGCTTTCCCTGTCCTCCTTCGACGGGTCAGAGCTATACTGGCTAGCCACTTTCCCCCACTTAAAGGGGACGGCCCAATGCTCGTGAACGCCAAGGAAGAACTTATCCTTCCACCGCTTTGTGGAGTCCGGATTTTCCCCGCACATCAAGGAAAAGTCCGGGCAGGGGGTCATTATAATCCAGTCAAGGTTCTGTGTAAAACAGAACATAACCTTGACCGTAAGGGCATTCAAGAGCTTCTTATGGCACCGGAAGAAAACGCACAAGGAGACCAAATACCTGACTACATTTGGCTGGAGCCTGGCGAAGGGGACTCCAAGTGCCCTCATGACCTCGTAGAGCTCCTTTGCCACAGGAAACCGTAGCTCACCTTTGAGGTGGACTTCATAGACGGTGATGAAGCCATCCTGTGGGCACCACGCCCTATCATGCGACTCCGGAATCATCATGGCCGTGGACTCGGGGATCCGATATTGTGCTCGAATCTCCGTGAGCCTATCAAGCGTCACCGTGGAGGCAATGTCCCTCACACCAGGCGCCATTGACGTCGAAAAGAAAAGGCAATAAAAGCAAAGAAGATCTCAAGCAAAAGAGAGCAAAAGTCTCGGACTTGGAAGAAAAAAAAAAAGCAGCGCAAAGATGGAAAATCGGGCGAAAGCGTTTAAATACCCCGAAATTCAAAAGGCGCACTCATTACTCGTACGCCACGCTGCCCGACCATTCGTCTCGGGGAGAATGATGGCCTTTCCTTCCCGAGATGCTTGTCAGCGCGTCACTCCAGCATTTAATGCCCCGGAGTAACCACAAACGGCGGCGTTGAAAGGTTTCGGTTTCGAAGTCTGGGACGATCCTCCGCTGCTTAAGCGTCATGATCATTCCAGGACGACGTGTACTCGGACTACCGCAAAAAAGCCAAGTCCGAACATGCTGCGCCATGCCCTTGCCTACCTGTGAGCGCCCCAGCTCGATTCACGCAACACGCATAGACAAATTTGAGCGAGGAACAGTCAACGTCCATGGAAGAGCAGCGACTTCATGCCAAACGATCGAGGCCCTCGAACCCTTTGGCATGGGGGGCTATGTTGGGTCCCAATATAAGGGCCCATAAAACACGGCCCAAAGGAAAGGCCCAAGTACAAAGCCCAGAAATGAGCCCACGAGCCAAGAAAGCTAAACGGCCCAAGAAGCCCGAGACACAGACTAGCACCCCACAAGTCAAAGCTACGACAAAGGTCCGAGAGGCCCAAGGAGCTCGAAGACATCACGATCAGGTCAGTCTGAGAAGTCAAGAAGAGACTCGAGGACTTTCCACAAAGGTCCTCCGAGAGCTGCCTCCTCCAACAAGTCCACGAACCCACAAAGCAGCAAGGCATGCCACGCGAGTACGAGGACTACTTCACACACGGCCGAGAACGCCAGCTAAGCAACTTCGCCGATTCCCAAGGAACTTGCAACCACCGCCGATTGCTGCCTCCTGTGGCACGCCTGGGTCAATCAAGACCAAGACGCTTGACCACGCGCGCCCGACCTTCCAGCCTACACGGAAGGGCGATGCTACTAAAGACACGTCGGCAACATTAAATGAGGCGGTGAGGCAGTGGAGCTGACCTCTCGGCCGCCGTTGGCTGCCACGTGTCTCCTCCTCAACACGTTTTTCCTTATAAATACTCAGCAAAGGCTCTTGCCTAGGGACTTTTTTTGGGCCATTTCCTTCCCACTCACTCCAAAGGAAGAGAGTCTTCTTTCCGGCTCATCCTAGACACAAAGGAAAAAGGCTCGGACTCTCCCTTAGCACCTTCTACCTTCCTTCCCAACAAGAGGGACCACAGGAGTGACAAAGCTTCCCAACGAGAGAAGCCCCTAAGGAGAGAAACACAAGACAAGAGACAATGAAGGGATCAACCCTAAACACTTGTAATTTATAAAGGCTTACATCTTATAGTGAAGCATTTAAAAAGGCTCAGAGCCTCGTGGTTTTTCCTCCTCATTCAAAGGAGGTGTTCCACGTAAAAATCTAGTCTCAATTTCTCCCTCTCCACATCCATCACCCCCAAACACTTGTGTTGCACGTGGACCCCGAGTTCCGGAATGCAACACTTTTGACATCGACGCTATTAAATTATAGTTTTTAAATCCTAAAAAAAATATCAATTGTTCGGATTCCTTATGAACAAAAATATATGCACAAGCGGTACAGTGGAAATGAACATTTAAATTTCCCATTAATCGTTGGCCATCGAACACCGTAAGAGTACAATAAACAAAATCAGGCAAGCAAGTATATATAAGTTGTATGACAATATTTAATATAAAAAATTTTTTTTAATTAAGAAAAAATCTACAATATAAATTCTAAAAAATCTACTATAAAAGTAAATAATTTCAAATATAAACTTATCCAAGATTCTTTCATTACAATTCGAATGAATGATAGTGAAATGCAATCCCAAACACATTATAACTCTCAAGAAAAGAATAAACTGAGAAAATGAGTAACCAAATGGGACAACACACCTTGCAACCCCAAACTCACACGAGAAGGATAAATTAAGCATACACAAATTGTATGATAATATTTAATGTAACAAATTCCTTTCAGTCAAAGAAAAATTTACGGGACAAACTCTAAAAAATCATCTTTAAAAGTGACTGGTTATAAATATAATCTTATCTGAATGATGGCTAAATACAATCCTAAATTCAACTTGCAAGTTATAAGAGAAGAACAAACTAAAAAGATGAACAAGCAAATAGAAGTATGTCCTAGAAACAAGACAAGAGCAAATACTCAACTTTGGCGAATAATGAAATTCTAATTGGATCTCAACCGAATGCCCAATATTTTCCTCCTCTCTCTTTTCTCTATTCTCTCTCTTTATGTGGTGCCCTTGTGTTGAAAATAATTTTCTTTTTGACCTAAAAATTGCACAAATGCTTTTGTAATAGCGTTGACATAGATGTGATCTCTATTGGCAAACCAAACATGTGCATCCTTTAAGTGCTCCTTAGGCATAGGGCTTAGCAAAAGTTGCTTGAGAATGGCACAGAGCGCCCCTCAAATGTGTGTTAGGCACCCTCTTGTCTAGTTGCTTGAAATAGCATTCGATTGAACAAACCTCACACAAGCAATCAGTGAATAGCTTTTGCTTGAGCAACCCTTGTGCAAACATTTAAATGACCAATCAATTGGGTGTGTATAACTTACAATGGGTGGGTGACCCAAAATTCAATAGTTTTCTAATGTTTTGAGTGCAAATTGTGCCACTTCTTTTTAACAACTTTAAGTTTCAATTTTGAGTTTCTTATATATTTTTGTGATGTGAAATTAAGATATATTTAGCTATTTGAAGTTTTGATGAAATTTCCAAGTGTTTATGTAAAGCATACTTTGTTTGAACCAATTTCTATATCAATGTAGAAATTAGGATATTTATATGCCACGGAAACCATACAATGTCACAAGGGGTTATGCTATATACATTTAACTCTTGTAACTCTCGTAATTTGGTGTCCTTATGCATTAGGTCTCTTCTTTTGATATATTTATATGTTGTTGGCATAATTAGTGTTAAAGATTTTTCACGAATTTGATTATTTGGTTCGACTTCTTGGTTATCGGGTTTCATTATATAGAATATGATTGTAAAAATACAGTTCTAATGCATCTCTAGATCCACATTGTCAAATAAATTACGGAGCCGCCTTACTTGGGTCTTCGATCTGAAATGGGTCCAGTCTTTGTTACTCTAAATGTACATCCTGCACACCATAATAAATGAACAAGAGGTAAGAGAAATATGGGGCTCGCTCCCGATATATCATCTAGCGCTTAAGTCAATAATTTTTCTATACGAAAAAAAAAGATAGGAGGAAGTAAATACATGGATGCAAGTGGATGGAGATTGAGTGTTTGTTGGAGGATTAGGCTCCATAAGGTGTGCTTAAAGGAATGAGCAACTTTTGAGCTATTACACTTGTTAGGTAGAGTGGCTTAGGAAGTACTTTGACTGCCTTGCTTGTTTGAGCATTCATCTGTCTAAAAGTTCTCTTAGCGTCCTCCCTTTTCTATGAGGGAGATGCTATTTTTATAGTGTGGGGTATTGGTTTATAGCCCCTTGGCGTTATACCTTTGGAATTATGAGGGGAGTTACTTTTATAGCTACTACTTGATTTGATGGTTGGACCATATGGTTTTCGACCATTGGACTAGTTCGGTAATCACCTATAACAATCCATTGATTATCCATTAATATCCATTTATTATCGGATGGGTCAGGTCATGCCTCTTGGGTCAACCGCTGCACCCTTGGGATATTAGGTTTAGAGGGTTTTTTGATAGGTCGTCATCACTTGGACTTTTCTTCCTTCTACGTATTGGACTCTAAGTTGGCTCATGAACTGTCATACCCATCACTAGCCTCCCATATTAAAAGATTTGAATTTTTAACTCCCGAAATGTTCATAATGGGATGCCGGCTACAGATCTTCCACCCATGTCCCTTCCTTAGATGTTCTGCAGATTTGGTGCTCTATTTGAAAAGATTTTGATTCGATTATCTACCATCAATGTTGGGATGGGTTCTCTTCTTAAATTAAATGCTCATTGATCTTCCTTTTCAGCTATATATGGAGGGGCTCTCTTTGCTTTACATCACGAAGTGCCTCTATTTGCTAAGGAGTAAGGCCATTTGGAGCCAACACGAAGCATTCACTTTCAAGCCAAAATTAGAGGGAGTTCGTTCCCAACATTTGAAGTTGAGATTTGAGGATGCGTTTGAAATCCACCTTGGTTTTTCTCTTTTGCATCCGTTCCAAAACTAGGCCTTCATTATTGTAGTAAGGTCCAGGGTTTTGTTAGGCGGTTTCCTCCTCCCTCATTTGTGTCAACCTGGGCCATTCTTATAGTTCGGTTCCTGTCTTTTAGAGGTGGGGAGTTTCACGGTTTGTGTTTCCTTTTGAGATGGTTGGTATTGCCACTTCTTCTCTTGGGGAAGTACACTTTTTTTTATTTGCCTCCTATCAAAGAAATTTTGCAATTCTGAAAGAGGCTGCTACTATTTCTCTAGGGAGAGTTTTCTACTCCCTAACCGCCTGAAATGGATAGTTCTTGCAGCAGCTGCTGTTTCTGGGGTAGGAGCTTTTCTTATTTTTGTATCCATCCCAATGGTAGTTGGACTATTATAGTCGGATCATCTCTCCATGTATTATTTATTTCCTTATGAATTGTACTTTTACTGGTATAAGCTTGCATGTTGTGAAATGAATTAATGAATAGAACTTCCCTAATTTTGCTTGTCTTTTTTGTATGGTTCTAATATTCTTGTATGTTTTGAATAGTTGAAGTATTTGAATGTTACTTTTTGTTGTGTAACTTCTGACAATCTAATAATTCGGATCATTGACAATTTAATCTTCTGACAATCCGACTTATAGTAACTTATTTCGAGGGCTCAGTTAGGATGTTTAATCGAATTAGTCTTGAGCACGTCGGGGTTACAAATTGTCAGTTTGCTGTCTTGGAAAGCAAAGTGTCAAGTTATCATAACGTGTGTTGCGCTAGGAGGCATAGCGTCAAACCATCATTATTGGCATGCAAAACTGACGCGCCACTGCACCCTCCGGTGCAGGCACTTTTCTTAGCCATAACAGGTACGTGCCTCTTTAGTACCTTAAAATGATGCCATTCCTCGGCCAAAGCTTTGGTTATTTAAATTTTCGTCCTCTGTTGCTTCTGCACCTCTTCCTTTCCCAAATCGCTCTACCCTAACTCGCTCTTTTTTCTCACTTTCATGGCTTCTTGAGCAACTTCTCAAGGCATCACTGAGATCCAGTCCATTCTTACTTGTAATGATGTGGATGCTATGTACGACAAGTATAATATTCCCAACACCATTCCATGCATAATGCCAAGGGCTGAAGATAGGGATTGCGCTTCTCAATTCGGATTTATTACTATCTACTAGGCCCATTTGAAGGAGGGCCTTCGTATTCCTTTCTTGAAAGTGCTACACGAGATCTTGATGGCTCTTGAAATTCCAGTGGCATGCCTCCACCCTAATACTATTCGATATTTGATTTCTTTATGTATTTTCTTCAATTACAAGAAGCTTCTCCTAGATGTCGAGGCGGTGAAGGTGATCATTCGGTTCAACTAGGATGCAGACTGAATTTCTTTCACCGTCCACAAAAAGTATAAAATAAGCGGGGGGAATCCAAATTCAATAAAGGGATGAAAGGACCGATTCTTTTATATGACTATTCCTTTTGATCGGACTCTCTCCAATAAGTGGGGTAGAGTCAATGACGCCTACTTTGGAGATGTTCTAGAGAGAGAGGATCAAATAACTTGGCCGCTGATGAAGCTCGTTGAAGAGAATACCGCCATCCTACACCGTGTAGGTACTTGGCTTATCCAGAAGGCATTCGTTGTCGTTCAATGGAAGGTCAGGATGGAAAGAAATGACGTCACTGCCATACCGTTTCCTCAGCCCAAGAGAAAGCCGAGAGATCTATTCATCCGAGACTCTCTTGAAAGGATGGTAGGCAGGGCAGTTCCTTCCTCTTCTTCTTCGAACAATATAAGCGAATTGTGGATGCCTATGAAGCAATGATCGCTGAACAAGCTGGAGAGTTGTCGTAGAGGCCGAGTTTCACCCATTCTTCTCCAGTTTGTTCTTTTTTGAAGAGATGACCTGGTTTGCTAAAGGTAGTGAGCCCCTAATTCCTTTTGCTGCAAGAATAAATGACCCCTCACTGATGAATCGGGTAAACCATCATCGCTTCAATTGTGACCGAGTATAGGGTTCCAATTTTGGTTAGCTTGTCGCCTGATGCGCTCATCTTCTCTTGCTATTTTTGTTGAGGAGCGCACTAATAATAATCAGGTGGCTGAAGAATTAATTGGTAATAATCCAAAGGCCATGGCTACTAAGGAGGTGCCTCGCTTTGAGGCTTCAGCACCTAAGTTTCTGGAGGCTTTGTGTTTTTTTCCTTCTCATGGGTTTGAGGTGCCTCTCTACCGCCATGTGTTACCTCTTACGCGCATGAGGTCTCCATCTGTATCTAGACCTAAGGATTTTCCTTGTCCATCTTTCCAAGAGGAGCCATCTCTCATTAAGGGACTGATTGCAGAACTTTATTTTTATATTCATGCTCTTTTCGTCGTTGGTTTTGACCGAACGTTTTGCCTTGTAGTTGCAGGAGGTGATATGTTTGGTTACAGATGTATTGTACCAACGGGATGATGAGATCTCTCGCTTGTCTCAAACGTATATCGATCCTGCTGCACTCAGAAAGATGGAGGTATGGGTAGACACCACCATTGTTGAGGCTTAATAGAGTCGAGATCGTGCCACTTTCCTCGACCAAGAGTTGTCCAAGTGGATTGCGAGATCCCAAGAGTTTTCTGATGAAAGATCTTTGGCCTTGGATCGAGTTTCAACACTCAAGGACAAGCTCCAAGAGGTGGAGAAGCAATTTGCCAATCTTCAAAACAAGTGCGCCTGACTCGAAGGAGAGCTGAGGACTCGTCCCCATCTAGAAGAAGTTAGTCCTACACTGGATGATAGATTCTAGGATGACATTCATCATTGCAGACGAATTATATCCTTGGTTGCTTCCAACTTTCCTCTTGCTTTCTCGATGTGAGAAATGCTAGAGCTCTTTACCGATCAAATTTGGTTGATTTCTTAGAAACAGGTGGGGAGCTTTCACACGTTCAACAGGTGCTCCCAACCTTAGGATAGTCATCTGTTTGAGTGTAGGTAATAGGTAGCATCTTGTAATCTCTGGTAGACATTCCTTGTATATATTGATTATTCAATAAATCATTTAGAACATTTAGATCATTGTCACCATTATCTTTCTACTTATGTTGCATTTCCTTTCTCAACATTTATTTTGTTTGTCAACTAAGCATTACTGTTATTGTCGCCGGGCTTGGTTGGACGTATTTATCCGTCTATGCTCATTCTTATGAAAGGATGTCGTAGCATTGGGAAAGGCTCTTTGTGGCTGATTAGGTTTGGTTGCCATAGTTTCCAAGCTTTAACAGAGTCTAAATCGTTGACCGCACTTAGTTGATGGTGCTCGTCCCTATAAAAAGAAGTTGTTGCATTTATGCGTCGGATTCTAGTCTGTTGACCATTGTCGATTGATCGTACTCTTTCCTGTAGAAGGAAGTTGTCACACGAATGTTAAAAACCTCCCTAATGTTTTATGGCTACTTTAAGAAAGGTTAGACTTTTGTCTTCAAGCTCCCCAGGACGTTGCACTCGACCTCATTTGAGTTGCTCAGTTATTTGGACCGAGGCTTTTTGATTGTGCTTTAGTAGGTTGATTCACAGGTGAAAATGTTTACTCGATTTAGGGTTAGTCTAGGCCATTAAATTTATGTAATCATATACAAACATTCACATGAATAACAAAATAAATAAATGATTATTTTATTAATTGAAATATGGTTATATCATACACAGTTTGCATGACATATGCAAAGCTTACTTGTGTTCAACAGAGGTTTATTGATAGTATTTTTTGAGGTGGATAGTGTTCCATATTTTCGGGATCAGTTTTTCATTATAGGAGCATAGCTTGTACGAACTGTTTTGGAAAATCGCTTAGACTAGGAATTATCCTTCCCAATTGGGGGATAATTTATTTTTGTCGGCAATTTTATCTATTACTTCTATGCTCCGGAGAACTAGGTCCCTCACCTTAAATTGATATGTTTTCACCTTTTTGTTATAATATCGAGCGATCCGTTACTGATGAGCCGCAGTGCGTACCCTTGCGACGTCTTTGGGCTTTTTCAAGCAAATCGAGATGTTCTCTAAGCTATTAGGAGTTACTTTATGGGTTGAAGCTTTCAACTTGAAGGTTGGGCAGACCGATCTCTATCGGGATAATCGCTTCAGTCCTGTAGCATAAACTAAAGGGTGTTTCTCATGTAGGTTCCCTGGGTGTTTGTCATGTAGGTTCCCTCAGTGGCATCCTGTAGGACCACAGCACGAAAAGTAGTTCATCTGCCCAAGAACCCCTTTTGTCTTCCAGTTTCTTTTTTAACTCGTGTAGTAGGGTCCGATTCATCATTTTCACCTGCCCGTTCTCTTGTGGATAGGAGACAGAAGTGAAAGCCAACCGAATTTCCACACTCATGTAGTACTTGGTGAATATTTTGCCAGTGAATTGGGTTCCATTGTCAGTTATTATGACCTTGAGAATCCTAAATCTACATACGATATTTTGCTGAATGAATTCCGTTGCATTCTGTTTGGTTATTCGTGCTAATGGAGAGACCTCTACCCATTTTATTAATTAGTTGATGTCGACTATAACAAACTCCATTTGCCCAGATGCGATGGGCAATGGGTCTATTATGTCGAGCTCCCACTCTGAAAAAGGCCATGGTGATTGCAAGGACTGCAGTTTCGTATGTGGCCGATGAGGAATGCTGTCGTAGATTTGACAATTTTTGTATTTTTTTACGAATTCCATGGCGTCTTTCTTTATCATTAGCTAATAGTAGCCCTATCTCATGACCTTGAATGCCAAGTTTTTACCCCCATTGTGCGATCCATAGATTCCAAGATATATCTCACTTAGTGCGTAATTATCTTCTTCTTGTGTAAGACATTGCATGTAAGGGATGGAATAACCTCATCAGTACAATCACCCATCCATGATGGTGTACTAACTTACTATCTTCTTTATGCACTTGGCATCATCCATTTTTTTTGGTAGAAGGCCTTTAATGAGATACCTTATGTACGGAGTCATCCAAGTTTTGTCATTTGAGATTTGAAGTATCTCATACTCTTGGACTTCTATGCTTAGGATAGCAAAAACTTCTTGCATATCCCGGACATATTACTTAGGATTGCTGGTTGCTGCTACTTTCACCAATTGATCTGCCTTCTAGTTATTGTCTATCGGGATGTAGATCATTCACACCTGTCGAATGCCTCGGTTAGGTCCTTTACTCTAGCAAAATATCTTATGAGCAGTGGGTTAGACACTTAAAAATTTTCGGTAACTAGATGGATGATCGGTTTGAGTCGCTGTGGACGATCAAATTTTTTGTCGAGCATTACTTTGCCAGCCTGAGTCCGACTAATAAGGCTTTGTTTTGGCGACATTATTAGTGGTTGAAAATTCAAAAGTCATCAAGTATTTTATCTTAGATCTGTCTAGAGTCCTCAAGACAATGCCTGCTTCGCTTCCTGATTGGGTTGATGGCACATCCACATGTAAGACCCAGATTGGAGCCTCTTCTTGTTGGTAGGTGTCTCTCCGCTTGTATCAATGACATCTAGAATCGGGGTTGTCATTTCAACTATGAAATCGGTGCGGTTTGACCTTTTATGGTTGGTCACTGTCGAAATTCCACGCCAAACTCACATAATTCGATAGTCCGTTTGATTAATCATTTGAACATGTGGGGTTTCTACAAAATCCCTTTTAATGGCTAGTATGTTAGGATGACAGTCTTGTAAGCCTAGAAGTACGATCGTAACTTCCTGGTTGAGTAGACTAATGCTAGAGCGATTCTCTCGATGTGCGGATAATGAGTCTTGGTGTCTGTCAAGATTTTGTTGATGTAGTAAACTGGTCATTATATCTTAGACTTTTGATTAATCAGGACTGAGCTCAGTGCTGTATCTAATATTGCTAGATAGAGATATAACTCTTCACCTTCTTTTAGAGAGGTTAAGAGGGATAGATTGGCAAGGTATTCCTTCAGTTCTTGGAAGGTTTTTGGCAGTCGGTAGTCCACTAAAAATCGCCCACCTTCGTTCCTCTCAAGGTCTTGAAGAAGGGAGATATTTTTCTGCTGACTTTACTAAGAACTGTGAGAGCACTGCGAGTCTCCCAGTGAGTCTCTAGACTTCCTTCACAGTTTGAGATGAATTTATATCCATGATAACTATTATCTTCTTGAAATTTGTTTTGATTCCCTGGTAAGATACAACAAAGCCAAGAAACTTTCCAAAGGTTACTTCTAATACATAATTTGTTGGATTTAGCTTAATCTGGTGTGCTCAGAGCACCTCGAAAGCCTCTCTAAGATTGCAAATATGGCCGTCGATTGCTATACTTTTGACGAATATGTCGTCTATATATACCTATATATTATGATCGATTTGCCCTTCGAACATTTTATTCACGGGTCTTTAGTAAGTGGCTCCTACATTCTTTAGATTGGAGGGTATGATTTTGTAGCAATACGTCCCTTGATCCATCATGAAAGATGTGTATTCTTTGTTATCGGGACCCATTCGCATCTAGTTGTAACTTGAATAGGTATTCATAAAGTTTAATAGTTCGTGTATTGAGTCTACCAACATGTCAATTTTCGGTAACAAAAAACTGTCTTTTGGACATACTTTCTTCACGTTTGTGAAATTGATACACATCTGTCATTTTTCATTGCTCTTCTTAGCATACTACTACATTTGATAGCTAGTCCAGATATTGGACTTCCCTTATGAAGCTTGTGTCAAGAAGTTTCTTGCCTTCTCTCATGGCTATTAACTAGATGGAATGGTTCATCCACTTCTGCCTGACGGGCTTGCGATTGGAATTGAGACCTAACTAGTGGACCTTTACTTTGATCGGAATTCCTGGCATGTCGGCGGGTGTCCTTGAAAATACATTAAAGTTTTGCCGAAAAAAAGCCATCAACTATTCACATAGGTGACCTGGTACTGTGCTTCATATCTAAACACATTTCTCTGTCTCTCTGGGATCTAGAGGGATCTGGTTAGTCGACTTGCCAAGCTGTCCTTGCTGCAGTGTTGTTTCATCTCAGAGATCGAAGTCTTCAATCGGATGATTTGGAATCGCTTAATTGACTGAATATAAGTAGCATGTCCAATAGGTGACTTGGTCTTCTAGGACCTCTCCGACGCCACATGTTGTCATAAATTTCATCTTGAGATATGAGATCGACGTCACTGCTCCAAATGAAACTAAGCACGGTCATCCTAGAATTGTATTGTAGATCGAGAGTAGGTCGACCACTAGGAACGTGAGCACGCGGGATACTTTCTTTGGATACATTCCTAGTGTGACCTCTAGTTGGATTGTTCCCTGGACCGAAATTGGTTTGTTATATAGTCCGTATAGGGGTCCCTTGCTGGTCTCATTTGGTCCTTTTTTAATCCAAACTTAAAATAAACGTCAAGATACAGCCAATTTCTAAAATTTTTATTACTAATAAAAACTTATTTTAATTGGTAATCAAGTGTACTGCCCGAAACGAGTATATTTATAATAAGAGGATCAGAATGAGGAGCTATTATATTAGTCATATTGTCACCGCTAAAACTAATGACATCATTTCTAACTCTATCCTCTACTTCTTGCTATCGGAAATCTTTTCTAGGTAGTCCGGATCGTTACTTTTTAATGGTCTTGCGGATACTATGTTAACAACTCTAACTGTAACCTAGTTGTGACTGCTCCTACTAGCCAAGCTTGTCATCATCTGCTCTCCCGGAGGCTTGCCCTAGGTATTTCAGGAACTTGTTAAGGTATTTTTTTTGAATGAGGGTCTCAATTTCTTTCTACAGAATTTAGCAGTTCTTAGTGTTATGGCCTGGAGATCGATGGTATAATAATATTTAGACTGATCTCCTCCTTTCAGGTTCTTAGACTGCTTGAGCCATTTTAAAATTTCTCATTCCAAATTTGCATAAGGATATTCGTCCGAGCGTCGTTTAATACAATAAGGTTAATGGGCCTGAACTTTCTTTTGACACCAGCTCTACCCTCGGCTATTTCCTGGGATCTTGGTTGTTGGAGTGGTCTCCGTTTCTCTTCTTCCCGCTCGTCGATCCCAAATGGTGATCTATGTGCTCCAACCTTTTCACTTTGTTGGCCTCCTCGATGGCGATGTACGCTAGGATGATGGTCTTGACCTCAAGAAAGATTTTGGGCTCTTGTTAAACAAGGAGTTTAAAGAATTCACCCGATTGCACTGTCGTTATAAAGTTCAACTTCACCTCGTCGGTTAGCTTGGATATCCTTCAGGCCTCTACGTTGAATTGGGTGAGGAAGCGTTTTAGACTTTCATTTGGTCTATGTCGGATGTAGATAATGTTCCATGACTTCTTCTCCTTCCTTTGGTTAGAGGCAAATTGTAATAGGAAGTTATCGGCTAACTTCTGGAATGTTCTGATCGAATTTGGCTGCAACCAATAAAATTAAATCCGAGCGTCTCCCTTAAAGGTCAGTGAGAAGTAGAGACACAATACTACATCATCTAGGCCCTAGAATTTCAACAGAGTACGAAAATAATCCAAATGATCCATCGAATCTGAGCTTTTGCCGTAGGGCTCTAGGGTTGGCATTTTGAACTTGTGAGGGAGTTACTGTATCCGAATCTCCCTCGTGGACAGTGACTTGTCTAGGTTAGCAAAGTGTCTATCCGTGCTTCCTCTAAATTGTTGCTACTCGATATTTCCAATTCTCTCCTTCACTTGGGAGGTGACACAATCCTCTTAGCATTGAGGAAGGTCCTTAACTTTGAGTGGTTTCGGGAGACTTGTGGGATCCGTTGGCTATGGGCCCTCTTCGATAGGGTACTGCATGAAGCTTCTTCTCGGGCTAAAGGCTTCTGGTCATCTCAAAAATAACGTAGATTCCACCATTCTAGGCTTTCATCCCGTACTATAAGACTTAGTAGGCCTTCCATTTGAGGCCTCTTAACGGCTTGTTTTTTCCTCCGATTCCTCCTTTTGGACGCTAAATTTGGAAGTTAGAGAAAGGAGCCCCCAACGGTTGTCCCTCTAGACGGGTGCATATGGTATGGGGAAAATTTAACATAGTGTCCACCCGAGCAATCACCGTCTCCACATTTATATTTGTGGTCAGATGATCGTCTCCATGACTACCCACTATAGGGTTGTCGCCATATGAGAGAGCATCTCTTGCTGGTTTACTTGCTTGAGCCCTAGTGTTTACAATGTCTACTTTTTTTGGTTGTGTGGTTAGACTTTTCGTCCTTCCCACAGACAATACCAATGATTCTTCTTTGGATCCGGATTGTCAAATAAATTAGGGAGCCAGCTTACTTCGGTCTTCGATCTAAAATGGGCTTGGTTTTCGTTACTCTAAATTTGGAACTTATATATCACAAAAAAAAAAAAAAGAGGTAAGAGGAATCACTTCCTAATATTTTTTCCGTTACTCAAGTCAATAATCTTTCTAAACGGAAGAGAAAGATAGGAGAAAGTAGATGCATGTATGCAAGTGGATGGGAATTGAGTGTTTGTTGGAGGATTAGACTGTAAAGTGTGCTTAAAGGAGTGAGCGACTTTTGAGCTATTGCACTCATAGGGTAGAGTGGCTTAGGAAGTGCTTTGACTTGCTTATTTGAGCGTTCATCTGTCTGAAAGTTCTCTTAGTGTCTTCCGTTTATATAGGGGAGATGTTGTTTTTATAGTGTGGAGTGTTGGTTTGCAGCCCCTTGGGCATTACGCCTCTGGAGTTATGAGGGGAGTTACTTTTGTAACTATCGCCTGCATTTGATAGTTGGACCGTATAATTTTTGACCAATAGGCTGGTGCGATAACCGCCTGTAATAGTCAATTAATTATTCATTAGTATCCATTTATTGTCAGATGGGTTGGGTTATACTTCTTGAGTCAACGTTATTTGGACCTTTTTTCGTTATGCCCATGAACTAATTCTTGGGTATAAGGAGTTTTCTTAATGAGTTGTCATTATTTGGAGGTTTATAAATTTTTTTTTCTTTTCTAGTTTATTGGCATACCCATCAAGTTTATTGGCATAATGGTTTCATCTTAATTGAACCAAATATAAGTCAAGATAACAGGAAAAATGTAGAACTACCATACCCATTAAGTTCATTGGCATATTGGTTTCATCTTAATTGAACCAAGTATAAGTCAAGATAACAGGAAAAAAGTAGAGGTTTATAAATTTTTTTTTCTTTACTAGTTTATTTTTTGTGGTTCTACTTGGATGCTAAAAAATTTAAGGATGAAAGGTAATGCACAAAGGGATATCTAAACAACATATGAATATTTGTAGAAAACCATTTTCTTCATTCTTTTCTCTCCTTAAAATTAAATCTAAATATAGCCATTTTAGGAGAAACTCATTAATGAAAGTGTATTTGGTTAATGTAATTAAATTACTGTAAGGTATATTGACAGATCAGAGGGAAGCAGATTAGGGAATGTGTTATATTGTTGACCTTTTTTTTAGTGGTCCATAGATTTTAGGGGGTAATTGATTACACAGCGATATTACTAGTGATTGTAAGCATTTTATGCAGGATATAGGAATGAATAAAGACTACTATGGTCATAATATATTTTTTCTCATAATTGTTCTCATTTCTTTAATAGAATACACTGGATCTCCATATACTAGGCAAAAAACTATTAATTTTGAAGCATTTCCAGAGTTAGAGGGTATCAAACTTGCAATATATGAGCTTGAGCTTGTTATTTATAAATGGATAAAAATCTACTCATTTTGCCACAACCTAATGTGTCTTTGATATGAAATGGGCATGAATACTTATAGGCTTCCTGATACCCAACCTTTTGCTTATTTAACGTCATTCAATAGTAATGACTATATATTTGTCATCACAATAAAAAAATCTATCAATCATATCCATCGGTGACCAAACATGTATTTCATTGTTACATTTGTCTTGGCTTTTTGATGGCTTTGAATTAAAAAAAAAAAGCATTTGACTGATAAAAAAATGTATTTGAATCCTAAGAAATGTTTTATTTTACTAGGACATACCTGGAATCTGAGTATAACAAAGTTGAATGTTATTATAAATGGTTTTTCCTTAATTAAATAAGTTTGCCTTGTTTATATTCACAATTGACTACTTGATGAGAAAATTACTCCTTGTTCGCTAAGAAAATTACTCCTTGAACATTTCTATCCATGTGCTTGAAAATTTTTCATTTGCTTTTTTACTTCAATTTCTTTGTCTGATAATAATAATTTTTTTGGTTGCATCCGGGGATATGCTATTTGTGGTAAATGAAGATTGTTGGAAAAGAAATACCACAATTTGGCACTAGTTGCGGTCTTTGCTATTTTTCAATATCTATTCAACTTCCTTGTTTTTTTTATTAAAGTTAGTAGGTTTATAATATAATTTTGTAATAAATGTGGGCATCCTTAATGGCAGTTAGGGCATTGAGAATTCACTTTTATGGTTAGAAAATTTGACAGACATATATTTTAAGGGGTTAGGTTAACTCTCTTATGCACTTTGTTTATATAAATGTGGACATAGATTAAAAGAAATTTAGACAGTCTTGAAGAAGAAAACTAAATATGGAGATATTTGGTGATAATATGGTTACATTTTGAATATGATGGGTCCAGTTAAAATTCAAGTTGACCTGAATTCATCTGCTTGAGAAGAAGCTAGGATGATGGGCCTAGATTGTGTCAAGGATTTGAGCTGTTAGCCATTTGATCTAGTGACTAGGTAGCCATCAATGGGGCCAAACTCAATGGCTTTAGCAATAAGCATGGTTACCTGATGGCCAGGCTTTCAAAGTACAATAAAGGAAAATCAGAAAAAGCGAGCCAAAATGAGTCGGATTATCAAGTTAGATAGCTGACCATGCACACTTATCCGATTTCTGGATTCCTTGATGCTAATTCATCAATAATCTGGACAACCACAATCATTGTGATCCCATGATCTGAAGTAATCCTCCCAGAATCATGATCACGTGTAGATTTCAACATCAAACTTGGCAGCTAACTATAACAGCCAATAACTTTTCTTCATAAGAACGACTACTAGCCCCTTTTCAAGAGAATGACCAATAGTTCATTCTTTGAAGAACAGGTACCAATCCCCTTGAACAATGGGCTCTGTATCCCTAAATACAAATTCCCTTAACACATAATAAGCATCTTCTATTTGAACAATCTTGGCATCTTATGCTTCTTTGATCACTATTTAATCTTTGAGATCTCTTACATCTCCCACTTTCCACATTTATAAAAACACAAGTCCCAAGCCTATATAAAAGAGGTTACAGGCTTGTCCTTCAAATCACATCTTCCCCATAAATTCTCATGGATGCTAGTCCCCTAAATATTTGTACTCTTCTCATCTTACTCTCTCAAACTTCTTGGTCTGACATTCTATTATTGGTTTTGAGTGTTGGATGATAAATTAGAGAGTTAATCCTGAACCTCTAAAATCTTATTTTGATTTGTCATGTGAAGGATCAAAATTTAAAGATCAAACCACTCCAATACTTTTTGGATTTGAATCTAGATTTCAGGTATGTATCATGACACCATTTGTGAGATGAGTTAAGGAAATTATTTCAGTGCAATCTATCACCCACAAAGATCCATAGGAAAGCTAGAATGGTAATACAAAGGCTCTTAGTCAGCTAAGCGAAGTTCCCTGAGACATTTCCTTTTGAATATCCTTTATAACAATAAGAGCTAGATTAGTGTCAATTCTCCATCAAACAAAGAAATGGCGGCTATGTTAGACCAACTCCAAGAAATATTCGGATGATTAAGTCCTATGGAATAGATTCTAGGATTAGCATCAACAAGATAGGCCCCAACCCTCACATACTTCAACTTCCAGAAGAAGATCAAAGAATAAGAAGACCACTTCTAAGAAGACACGAATGAGGCTAAAGTCTCTAGTGATCCCTATGAGGTCCCACCCTAACCTATCTCCTCACGTTTGGAAGGAAGGTTGAATTGAGATATAGGGAGGAAACTCCTAAAAGGAGGAGCCCAAGATTTGTTTGGGATTCAAAACCACGGTCCTCCCAGCCAAGTTTGCACCCAGGGGGATGAAGAGTCATGCCTTGTCCACCAGCAATATCCAATGAATTCTCCAATCACTTCCCTAAATGTTCATAATGCCAAGAAGTTTTGCACCTAATGGTATATTTGGCTATTAAAATGTATTCAAATCATACCAAAGAATGAAATAATATAAAAATAGGACTTTCTTTGATGCCTGAGAATGAATGAGTTGAGAATGAATTACTTCCACCATGGCTGTGGAAGAGATGATGAAATAAAATGAAAATAGAGGATTATGAAGCAAGAATTTTATGAATGAGTTGAGATAATAAAATGAATATGGTAAGAATTTTTCAACCACCAATCACTTCCCTAAATGTTCATAATGCTAGGAGGGGAGGGTGCAATGAATAAATAATATCAAAGAAATCTTTGTATTTTTTACTCCTGAAAAAATAATGCGTTACAAGTATAGCGGAAGCAATTAAATCACTTCTCAAATGGTATATTTGGTTATTAAAATGGAATAATGTAGAAAGAGAATAATTATTCTCAAAGAATGAAATAATATGGAAATAGAGTTGAGAATTATTATTCCTATATTTGTTACTCATTTAGAATAATTATGAATGAGGTTAGAATGAATGAGTTGAGAATGAATGTTCATAATGCCAAGAGGGGAGGATTCCCTTTACACCTGACATAATGCACAATTACTTCCCTAATAGTATGATTAGTTATTAAAATAGAATAAGGTAGAAAGAGAATAATTATTCTCAAAAAATAAAATAATATGGAAATAGAGTTGAGAATTATTATTCACATATTTGGTTATTCATTTAGAATAATTATGAACGAGTTGAGAATTAACTTTTTTAGTATTTAGTATACAATAATAATAAGAGGAATATGGTAAGAACTTGTATTAGTGACTTTTTTTTACTTTTATTTAAATAAAAAGATATTCTATCATTATTTCACGATTTGTTTAGAAACCGTTTTCTGTCTAAGTGTCACAATGCTATACAAAAGAAAATTTACAATTACGTTTGGGATAATTTAACTAGCCAAAATTATAAATTATTTAAATAATATCATGAATATATGAATAATTTAGACGAACGTTAAAAATATTATGATCAAAATGGTAATATTTATAAGAATAGTTATTCCTTAGATACAATGAATAAATAATATCAAAGAAATTTTTGTAGTTTTTATTCCATGATTTGGAGGAATATTTGTTTCACCGAAAATAATTATTCCCTGTAATAAAGTAACCAAACGTAAGAATTAATATTTTACTAGTAATAAGGTCGGAATAGAATTTCTATTTTTACCGACCTAACATGCCTTAAAAGTTCAAAATGCAAACCTTAGAGTCGTACAATGGAAGTGCCAATCCAATTGATCATGCTTACTACTTCTTTATGTTTCTCTGGTTCAAAAACTTAGGGAATGCAGCCCCATGTTAGTGTTTTTCCCTTAACTTTAAAGTGAGATGCCATAATTATGTTTATAAGTTAGGACTAAATTCAATTAAAAGTTTTTAGGAATTAACTATTCAGATTTTGTTCTATTTCGCCTTTAGTTGGAGGGATGAAAGATAACCCAGGCACCTTTTCAAGATCAAACAGGCTCCCAATAAATGCCTGAAGTGTTTCCCCAATAGGTTCAATGTCGAAGCCTGAATCATTTCCAACCTCAATGACGAAGCAAAATTGAGTGCTTACATGGTAACCATTCAATCGATTGACTTCTTTTTTAATTCACTAGTCTAACAAGATTCCATGACATTCTTGGGGGTTTAGGCATTCACCTAAGCTTATATTGCTACTGAGGGAGGAGCTAATGAAGCAAAATTGAGAAAACTAATTGGGTCCAATCTCAATGATGAAGCAAAACTAAATGTTTACATATTGACCATTCAGGCTTGTGACTTCTTTAAGTCACTAGTATAACAAGATCCCATAATATTGTTGGTTGCCAAGGCAATTAGCTGAGGTGATATTGATACCAAGGAAGCTAATGAAAAGCAAAGAGGCGCTACTATGGATCTCATCCAAGACAGCCTAGAGGAGATAGAAAGAAGAAGCATAACATTGGTGAAAATATGTTTATAAGTTAGGACTAAATTCAATTAAAAGTTTTAGGAATTAACTACAGATTCTCGACCTTAACTAAGACCAAACAAAGTCGGTTCGAATCATTTCAACCTCAATGACGAAGCAAAATTGAGTGCAAATTCGCCGATTATTAACTTAAATCTTGGAGGTTTAGGCACTTCTTATGTTGCTGACATAACTTGACTAATTGGGTCCAATCTCAATGATGAAGCAAAACTAAATGTTTACATATGACCACTTGTGACTTCCTTTAAGTTGTATATCATTCCACTGAGGTGATATTGATGAAAGCAAAGAGGCGCTACTATGGATCTCATCCAAGACAGCCTAGAGGAACATAGAAAGAAGAAGCATAACAATGGTAAAATTGGCCAACAACTATCAAAAAATATAGAAGACTTGACTTAACTCATGACAGTCCTTTAAGTTGTATATCATTGGGTATTCAATATATCTAACGTCCTTATGTAGATCTAGAATAGGAAGTTCCTGAAATTGTAAAAAGTTGGTTAAGAACCTGGAGATAGAAAACCAGTTGAAATACTACCACTACCACCAGTCTCCAATCCATAATACATAAGATACATGATCCTACTAAAAGAGATCGAGGCCTTGATTTAGAGGGGATATCGCAAGGTGAACTTGTAGGACCCCAAAGCCTCTTAGAAGAACATGACGGTGATGAACCATCTGAACCGCAGTGTAATCGGATGGTAGCAGGAGTCATCAATATAATTTCCACCAGGGCAGTAGGTGCCAAGACTATGAAGCAGCTAGAAGAATCTTCTCCAAACAGGTGGTAGAAGTTAGGGAAGGAACTTATCAATTTTAGTGATGATGATATAACTCTTGTAGCCTCCTAACATTCTAATCCCTTTGTTGTATCCATGCTCGTTTTAGGCTAAGTTTTAAACTACCAATTCAAATAAGCCTTATTGATAATGAAAGTTTAAAAAAACATTTTATACTTCGATGCGTTCATAAGACTAGGACTTAGGTATAAGAAAATGGAATTGTTAGACGAACCTATATACGGTCCAAATAATGAGATGATCTAAGTGAAGGGCATGATAAACCTTGTAGTCACATTAGGAATACATCTTCAGATTGCTTCTCTCTTCCTAATTTTCCTTGAAGTAGATCTACCATCAGTTATTTATGCCGTACTTGGCAGGCTGTTCTAGCCACATTTGGAATCGTCACATTCATCCCACCCAAAAAGATAAAATTTAAAACAGAACATGCGATTGGAGAAGTGAAAGGGAACCAAGCCATAAGAAAAATATTTTATCTAACATAAATCAATTGTCCGATTGCTCCACAACCGATTGAAGAATTTGGCTTTGGAGATGAAGCATTTTCTAACAAGGCTAACCTCATAAAGCACCAATCAAAATTCCATTGGACCCAAGGGATCCAGATAAGTATTTCCAGATCTGCTCCTTACATTAGGATCTAAGGGAGGATAAGATCAACTCAGATGTTGTCACTTGGACACTGACTGATATGCCTAAAATTTGTAATAAAGAGTTAAATTTCTCTATATTACTAATGAAAGGGGATTAAGAAGAAGAAGGAAAAAAGTGATTAGAGTTCAAGAAAGCCAAAAACAGAAAGAGAACAAAGAGTATTGATTTGTTTCTTTAGAAGAAGACAGAGAATGCATTACAAGTGATCAATCAATCAACCTTTTCTTTTCTCTACATGCTATATGTATACAACCTCAATTACTAATCTATTGTAACTACTTGTTATTAATAAAGAAGTTTGGTGACTTATTGCCTATGTTACAGTTGCTATTACCAAAATCGGTTACAAACTTGTAATAGAAGTGCTGAATTTGCTATCATATAATCTGTTCTTGCCCTGCTGATGTGGAAACTTTGCTAAGCTTGAGTACATATTTGTAAACTCATCCTCTGCCTTTGCTTTTCTTTTCTGATGTGCTAATCTACTGAACTCCACTGAATAGACATGGGACACCATAAATATCATTGATCTACTAAGGTGGTTGTTGCTGAGCTTGATGAATTTGTTTATTGACATAACAACTAAACTCCTGTGGACTATATACTGGTCCTTAAGGATGGAAAGTATGAAATTGCTTGGCGATGAAAGCTGAATCTTCCCAAGTTATATAAGAAGTGTCCAAATTGATTCAATGAATTAGCAACTATTTGATTGGCATGTCACCTCTAATTATTGTCTTTGTGGCTAAGACCTGCTGTGCTGATTTTGGCTTACTGGTGAAACCTGATGTGTTTCTTTAATAGGGAAACATCAAAGACTGGATGTATTTTAAATTGAGGAGGAAGTGTGAGTTTATAAGCCACATTTTTAATCTTGGCTTCCTATGAAATTGGACCATAGTTCTTGGTAGACAACTTCAAGGGCTTTCTTGATGAAACAGATGCTTGTCTATACAGTTGTAGCTTGAGATAATCTTGTCACCAACTTCAAAAGTCCTATCTGATTAATGTCTATCAACAAAAGTTTTCATACTCTGTGAAATTATCAGCTATTCTTTGATGAAATTAGTGAGGGTTGTTTTGTTTTGGAGAAAAGATTGAATAGATTCCACAGGAGTGTTCTGAGGTAAGTTCATGGGTAAGTGAGGTTGGAGGATAATCATAGTGTGTATGGAATGGAGATATTTTTTATGGTCATGTGTAGAATGTGGAATATTGCCACCATTCAATTAAAGGTAAAAATATTGGTATCAATTTGTTGGCTTCTCATTCTTTATGCATCTAAGGTAATATTTAAGAGTTTGGTTTACTCTTTTTATTTGGCCTTTATGCTGTGGAGAAATGAATTTTGGTTTGTAATTGTTTGAAAAGGTGTTCCTAGAAAGGGCTCATGGAGTTTGACAATGTTTTCTAAGAATAGTTGAGCTACGATTGGTGTTGTAAAAGGGTGTTTTAGTTTAAGAAAATGAACATATTTGGTGAAGTTGTTGGCAATGACCATGATAGTGTTTTTACCGTTGGAGGGAGGTGTTGTAAAGTCTATTGCTATTGAGGACCGTTCTTGTGATGGGGAAGGTACAGGTTGAAGAAGTCTTTGGGTAAGGGTGCTTATTTGGTTTGTTTTGTTAAGAAATTTCATAAGAACTTACTATTTTAAAAACTTGTTGATGAACACCCTATCAATAAAATAGTTGATGGACTCTTTTATAAGTTGTAAGAATAGTTGAATGTCCTCCAATTGATGTGCTATGTAGAGCCATGATCAGTTTGTGCCTTAAATCTTTATAGAGCCAACATAAAGTTTATTATGATGCTTGAAAAGTCCTGAGTGGTATTGAAACGGAGGTCTGCTAGTATGATTGATTAACAGAGCAGTTTGCAATGAATACGCCAGAGAATCCATATCATGGTTGACTTTGACTCCTGTAACTACTGAGGAACAATATCCAAAGTGGCCAAACAAGTTGCATCTTCAAATCAGCTGCCACATTTTTAGTGCCACGTTTGCTCTAGATAGTGTATTGCAGTCCTAACAACTTGGTGAGGCATTTATGATGCAATAAAGAGGCAAAAATCTGTTTTGAAAGTATTTGAACGCTTTTGGTCCCATGACTTGTCGCCATTAGGAGCATCATAACATTCACTAGCATTAACATTTTGTTGTTTAGACACCCTACAAAAAAAGGCTCATGTCTACTATTCTAAGTCTTGTAATGACTCGGGACATCCATACCTAGACTACTCCTACAACATCTAAGTCTTCAAAGATGCGCGATGAATTCCCTCGACCTATAATAACCACTGATATCTTAAACCCTCGAACCACTTAGCGAATTTAAATACTCCTCGAATATCTGTGTTTCTTGAGTTCTAAAATATTCTCACAAAATTTTGTTTTTTTGATAGCATGACTAATGCAACCCGAACCTGGAATGTTTGAACCTGACCTAAACCAACCACGTGAAACCTTACATACACTTCAATACCATAATAAGAACTCAAATAAAATATCTATACTAAATGTCTATATATTGGTAAACACTAAAGTAAATGTCCAAGTATATGCATAACTCTAAGGGATCCAACTCCCAAAAATAAATTTTCATCTAATGTCTAGAGATGCAAATAAAACCCTCCAACTCTCAAACAGAAAAGTTGCTAGAATCCAGGGACATCTACACTAGGTAGCTTTAATAGAAAATGCGAACACGAACTCCAGCTAATATTACGATACTACTCTAATCTAAAACCAATAAAATGTAAGGGTGAGCCAAACTCCTCGCAAGTGATATATCAATAATATAACATAAATAATAGTCATTTTAGATACATAATACCAATGCATGCAAAAGTAATGACAAGGATAGAGGACTCGACAATACTCTATCTGAGATTCTATCACTTGTCATAGCCACTACTTAAGAACATCTACGAAGAGCACTAAATCGAGGGGTTCCCTTATACATGAATATCACGAAAATAATAGAGATTCCACGGAATACAAATCCCAATAAAAAGATAAGTTTTATTAAACATGTCATAATATAGGTCTTTACTACAAGAGATAAGTCAACAACTTTTTCAGATCTTATTTTATCATTATAAATTAAAGACTGCATATTCACTATAAGGTCCAAGATTTCACAAAATATGTGGATCACAATGAAACTAGTATATGTAAAATTAAAGTTAATAAACGGTTAAAACCTGGAAGCCAAAGGTTCTCTTTGGGACACAGCAGCGGCACAGAACTTAATTAATGGAACTGGTTAGCAACCGAATTAGTTCCGGTTGACAAGAAGATAGCCCGGCTGCCAAACTTTCAACCGATTGGCAACCGAATTAAATTTGATGGGCCAAAAATAAACCGGGTAGCAGCAGAAGTAGTTCGGGCAGCAGTATATATATGATAATTCAGCTGTAAGGGTGGCTTCACACTTTAGCAAAATTCCCAATAATTCAACAAGGAGAAGGCTTCCACACGGCAGCATCATATTTCCAATAATTCAGTAGGAGGACAACACACAAGAATTTAACTCACACACAGCAGCTTCAACCGGCAGCAAGTGAGGACCATGCTTCAACAGCAAAATGCAGCACGGCAGCAGCAACAAGCCAGCAAACCGGCTGACAGCATCACCTCAGCAAAAGTCCATAAAGCTGAGAATAATTTAACAATTTCAGCAGCCACATGGCAGCATCTTAAGGCCACAAAATAGTATTATGACTCAACAAAATTTACGAAGATAATTCAGCAAAGTTAGGGGATGAATCAGCTATATTTATAGACACTAATCTGAATTTGGTAGGCTGGTGGAGTGTGCTGGCAGCAGCTCCTTCAAAGTAAGGTGACTCAGCAATTCCAACCCAAATTATAAAAGGAATACGTGAGGGGGTAGAGGAAGAAAGGGAAAACGAAAGGAAGAAGCAGAAGGAAGAATCGAGATGCAGAAAAGAAAGGGAGAAATCAGTAAGCCGGGTGAAGCTGAAAATCTGGGCAAGTCTACACTATGTTGTTCCTTCAATTATTGTTTCTTTGTTGATTTTCCTTAAGTATTGTTGCTCCAATACTTAAATACTTTACTATACTACTTTATCATATCATCATTTTAGAACAAGAATTAAATTAGTTAAAATTGCTGAAACCATATGATGCTGATATTAAATTCTGCAGCTGTACGAGGTAGCTGAACCAGCCACTAGATCAGTCCTTGAACTGGCCATTAATTCTGAGACTGAACTGGCCAAAGCATCACAAACTGATGCTGATTCTCAGCTGTAAAATATACGCTAAACCGGCCATGAACTGGCCGTTAAATCAGCAAACAGAACCGTCCCTGCATCCATGCTGATGCTGAACCTGGCAGCTTAGGAAAATAGACAGAATCAGCAGCCAAACTGGCCAAGCCATCATGTGCTAAGGTTAAACTGTCAACCTGTGAACCAGCTACCCAAAACACCCTAAACTAGCCACTGAACCGGGCTCCTAAATAGCAATAGAACTGACTAATCAGCATCCACGCTGATGCTGAAATTGTAACCACTGAACCAGCCATGAATTGGCATCTAAACCGGCTGAACTGGCAGCCACATCAGCTATAAAATCATGTGGTGATGTTGAAGTGTCAACCTGTAAAATTGGCCCTGAACCAAGCACTGAATCAGGCTCCTAAACAGCAATAGAACTAGTTAGGTAGCATCCATGCTAATGTTGAAATTGCAGCCATTGAACCGACCATGAATTGGCCTCTAAACTGGCTGAACCGGAAGCCAAATCAGCTATGAAATCATGTAGTAATGTTGAAGTGTCAACCTGTAAAATTGGACCTAAACCAGCCACTAAATCAGGCCTTAAACCAGGAACTGAACCGAATAGAGCATGTTGAAAATCTGAAACCTAGGAAAATATGTTAAACTGGCCCCTAAACCAGCTGAACTGGCAGCCAAATCGGCCAAGACATCATGAAGTGATGCTGATTTGTCAACCTGAAAAATTAGGGCTGAACTGGCCACAGAACCAGCCCCAAATCGGCTGGAACAACCCTTGCTGATTGCAGAATTTTAACTTACAGAAAATGGCTCTGAACCGGCAGAAGCATCATTATTGATGCTGTAAAATTCACCCCAAACTGCCCCCTAAATCAATTCCCTGAACCAGCTAAAATATCAATTACTGATGCTGAAATTTAAATTATCAAATTAACCTGGACGCCACCCCCTGAGCCAGCCCCTGAACGGGTCGAAGCAACAATGATGCTGCTGAATTTTAAGCTATGAAAACCAGTCCGAACCAACCACCGAATCGGCCATTGAACCAGTAGCAAATCGGCTGAAATATCGAGCTTTGATGCTGGAATTTTAGCCCATAATAATCAGCCAAGATCGGCCACTAACCTGGCCATTAAAGCAGCCCTAGACCAACAGTCAACCAGCTAAATGCACCATGTATAAGTCCTGAATTTCCAGCATGTAATATATTGCAATTTGTTATTTCAGCATATAAATGACTTTGATGATTTACTATAGCATGTAATATATTACAAATTATTATTTTAGCATATGAATTTGATGATTAAGTTTCAGCCCTATTTATGGAAAGTAAATGAAAGCTCTACAGAGTGGAGAAAATTTAAAAAAGTAAGATTATTTTCTTTCGGAATAGAGAAAATTCAGAAAAAGTACCAAGAACAAGTGTAGAGATTTTCACAAGAAATTTTAAAAGGAATTAAGAAAATAGACTAATGGTTGATCAACAGATAGTATATTTTGGCATGTTTTAAGTATATTATAGTGAAAGATCATTTATCGATAAGTATTGCAATGCGATTTTGGCCCAATTTATCGGGAGAAAGGTGTAGACGGCCTACCTTCAGGTCCTTGAATAGGAGGGTAGGCCTTTAATTGTGTGGAGAAAAAACACAATTCATATTTCGATAGATCGCTCATTTAGTTAGTAAGGTCTATTGGCCTTGATCCCTAAAGAAAAATAAGAAAAGTAAGTTTTTAGTATATTTTGAAAGAAAGAACAAAATAAGAAACCAGAAAGAAAATTTTGTGAATGTCATGACTATATTTTAAATTATTATATTCAATGATGATATCTATTCCTACTATTATGTTTTAAGTAAAAAGAATTACATGATATTTACTATATATTATGTCTTGTGGAATATTTGGCTCACTCTCTCTTACTGTTTTACTAAACCTTCAAATGATTCGCATGAGTTCTTACCTACTAAGCAGAAGTGATGATTGAAGAATTTAGTATATACCTCTGGAGATATTATTTTGTCGACTTACACTTTTGAGATAGTATGTACTGTATTTAGTTTTATTATATGAGTTTTTAATTTTTATTTTCTGAGTTTTTAATTATTATTTGTCTTTAGGGATTAGGATTAGTAGGCCTTACTAACTAACGGAGCAGTCAATCGAGGAAATGATTGTATATGCTTCCACACAATCTAAGATACAGACCTATGCAATTCAACACCCCGTAGTAAGGGGTATACTTTTAACCCAGTATATAGGGCCAAATACAGAAATGCAGCCAAAAGAACCCCCATGGCCGAGGGGCAACCTCGAGTTTTTATTATAATATCCTAAAGCATGCTAGGGAATATCACCCGTTGAAAATGATTCATTAGTCCAGTTTCTTATCCCATGCTAAAAATCTTATATGGAAGCTTTCACATTATTCATAATTCTATTCCTTAATTTTTTTCATTCTGGGAGAAAATACTTATTCAAATAGAATTTGCAAAGCTTTCATATATTTTTTCATAATATCGAACATACAATCATAAATTATGATAATTATCAACAAATCGTAAATTATAACAAAAAATGATGCATTTTTTCGGTTTTGTAGTTTTATTCTTAATCTTCTTATATGTGTTAAAAATTCAGATTTAACACATGTTATATTTGGCTGATTCGGTTGTCGGCTCGGTAATGACTCTGGGGCTAACTCGATTAATTTTTTTAGTCAATTTTTAGTACAATATCCTAAGAACTCGGTTTCTGGTTCGGAACCAAGTTAATGGTTAGCCCGTGGGTCTGTCCAATTTGATTTTGTACACTTATAAGTTGGCTTGATGAACCGGTTTATTCAGCATGCTAGCTGGTTCATCCCACTAGTTTAGGGACCGGTTCGGGTTTTAATTTTTTTACCGTTAATATTTTATTATTATCTTATATTATCCTAATAAATTTTCGGGTGCTAGTTCATCTAGTTTGAAAGTCCGAACTGAACCGGTTTAGTGGCCTTAATTCCAGCACGTGCTGGAAAGCTAGTTGGCAGCTTCTAGGGCTCGGCAGAGCATTATTTCAGAGGTATTTTTTGCTACAATTTTGTAGGTCGATAGTTCAACCTTAGTACTTGTTAATTCAGTTGGGTCGGGTGCTGGTTTAACCAGTTTTAGCTCAGTTTGGTTTATTTCTTCAAGCTGCAAGATTCAACATCAAGAATGTTGAGTACGGTTTGGTCCAATTTAGGAGGCCGATTCAGTACTCATCTCAAGGAGTTTGTGGTGGCCAATTTACTAATAAATAGTTTAGCCTCAATAGACTATACATTGGGTGGACCGGATGCCGGTTTAGCCGAATTGGGTCTAATTTAGTCCACTTTTCCCAACCTGCCAATTCAGCATCAGCAAGAATGCTTTGGGACCAGTTCTGCTATTAGTGGTTTTATGGCCAATTCTAGACCAGTTCTTGGCTGGTCCAAGACGTCCAAGACGTCCTATGGCTAAGAGATTCATGTTTAATATTAAGTTTGGTTCCTAGCCGATTCAAGTTAATTTCTTAGCTAGTTCAGGTCATAATTTACAGACAAGGATTCTGCATCACCATCTCCTAATGCAGCCGGTTCTGGTTTCTATTTTGGTGACCAATTAATGATCGGTTCAAGGCCAAATTTTACAGGGTGATGCGCCCACATCACCACAAGACACTTAAGTCATTGTGGATGCCGGTTCAGCCCATTTGGGGTAAGGTTAGTAGGCTGCAAATTTGAATACCAGCATAACTACTAAAATTGGGTCTGTTACTAATGTGGAAACCGGTTTAGCTCATTTCCATGAGCCATTTGGTCACGATATAAGTAATATATTAAACTTATTGTACACAAAATTTGGGCTTGTTTGGAGACCATTTGGTCACCAATTAAGCCGAATTACAGAGGTTGTTCTGCCTCTGAATTATGCCTCCAATATACAGCCAAGCATAACTTATGTTATTATGATAATATTAGAAAGGATATAATACAAGACAAATATTAGAACGATAATACTTGAAAAAAAAAATCAATAATTAGCACAGAGGAAGGAATGGAATCAAGTACACTTGTCAAAATATTCAGTTGCACTCCTTGCTCCTACTGATTTCTTGTTCTTCTTCTTCACCTCTTCTCGGTTCCCTCTATTTTCCTTTTATTTCTCTTATGTTTTCTCTCCTGACCTGCCACGTTTTTCTTTCTTTTTCCTCTCCTCACTTCCTCACACGTTCTTATAATGATTAGAATTGAGGTGCTGAGTCATTAGCTCAATTAACACCTCATAATCTCCCCTTCTACATCACTAGCCGGGTGGCTTAATTTTGCTAAATCATCACCCGTTTTGGCCTCTAAATGTGCTTTCTTGTGTTGCTCATCTATTGGTTGAATTTAGATGATGTTGTGCTGCCTATCTCACCCTTTTTCTCCCATGTATTTCAGCTGTGCTGGGGTCAAAATTGGCTGCAGCTGCTGCCTCTTCAACAGCTTGCAGTCGGTTCCCATTTCAGCAGCTTCCAGCTGCTTCCTTCTATTTTCCTTTTACTTATTTGGCTAAGTGGGTGAGTTGTCATGTTGTTGAGGAGGCTGCCAAGCTGGTTACTAATTTATCTTCCACTTACACAGCTGCCCGTGCCCTCCAATATCCTCCACTGAATTTTATGTTGCCCCTTCTCTTGCTGATTTATTGCTGCCTGGTCCCTTCCTTAATATGCATGGCTACTGTTGCCCGAATTGCTGATGTATTTAGCCATAAGCTGCTTGCTTATTTTCCCTAAATTTGCTAAGTGTTGGTGACTTGCTAACCAGTTGTGTCTTGGTTGGGAAAAGTCCCAAATTTTGGGTGTTGGTGGCTGCTGCCGTGGGTTTGCTTCAGCTACTTGCTGAAGTTTGGTGAAAATAAGCAGCTATAAGCTGCTTCTTAATTCCCACATATTGCTAAATGTTGGTGCCTTGCCACCCGTGTGATACTTGATGGAAAAAGTTCTCAATTAAATGTTATAGCTGCTGCCGTGTTGCTCATGTTGATACCATGCCTAAATTTTGCTGATGTCGTGCCCTTTATGCTGAATTTTTGGCCGCCTTCTTGCTACAATTTTTTAGCGACATTGTTGCTCAAGTTATGCTGGGGTTGGAAGGATTTTGATTTTGGTTTATGTGGGCTGCTGCCGTGGAGAATTGAGGCTAGAAAAATCAGATTTCATGATCCCCTCTTTGCTAAACTTTGGCTGCCATCATAGCTGGACCTTAGCCACATTGTTGCCCGTGTCCTTCCTCCGCAACCAGATTTTAATTCAGTTGCTAATTAGATTAATTTCAGTGGCCAACTATCCTTTCATCCTTTAGAATTAATTCGGTTGCCATTCAGGTCCCTTAACTGGTCTATTGGATTCAATTTGCTTCGTAGTTGCGTCCCGAAAAAATTTTGCACACCCTTAATGATTTGCTAATTTTATTCCATCGCGATTCAAAATGAAATATCGAGAAATATAGATAAAGGAAAGATGAAAGAGAGAAGTAATTATGTGCATAACAATGATATCATTGAATGCAGGCCTTACAAGTCTGCTCCACTAGAATATCTTTTCTAGGTTCAGTACATTTTGGTGTTGTCCGAATGTATCATTTACTTGGAACGGTGTGCTTCTCTAAAAATCTGTCTTCACAAGTCTTTGTCATCAGAGACACATAACTGGCCTTGATATCGTTAAGATGTTGTCATCTCCAATTTGAAATCCTACTCATACCTTGCTGCCTAGATTTGTGCAGATAAGCATGACCAGGGGGTCCTCCTGTTGTGCCTCCTTGATTAGATCAATAAACATCAGTTGCACCTGAAGGTTTGACACCATCACTTGAGACTCCCACAAATGTATCTGTAACTAATAATCATCTACCTCGTCAAACCGCCATTCTTGCATCATTAAGTGGGCAACAAGTCCTGTTGACTTTCTATTTAGTATGTCAGCTACAACATTAGCCTTCCCCGACTTCTACTGGATGTTGTAGTCATAATCTTTCAAAAGATTTAACCTCCTCCTCCGTTGCATATTGAGTTCCTTCTTTAAGAACAGGTACTTAAGGATCTTGTGATAAGTAAAGATCACGAATTTCTTATTATACAAGTAGTGTCACTAGATCTTTAGGGCGAACATAATGCTTGCTAACACAATGTCATACATTGAGTATCTAGTCTTGTGATCTTTCAGCTACCTTGGTTTATACAGCCGTGTCCTTCCCATGTTGCAAAAGAATGCAACCTAATCCTCTCGTTGATGAGTCACTATACATTTCATACTCGCTCAACCTATTTGGAATGGTCAAGATAAGCATTGAAATCTGTCTTCGCTTTTGCTTCTAAAAGCTCGACTCTCATTGATTTGTACAAATAAATTGGGCATGCTTTTGTGTTAGCTTCATCAGTGATGTAACAATGCTTGAAAAGCCTTCCATAAACCTGTGATAATAAACTATTAGTCTAAGAAAACTTCGCACGTCAGTTGGTGAAGTCAGTCTTGCCTGATCAGTGACCACTTGTATTTTAGTTGGATCAATCACCTCTACGACTCCTAATATAATGTGGCTAAGAATGCAACCTTGCTAACCAAGAATTTATGCTTCTTAAATTTGCTATGTAAATGAGCTCTCCATAACGTCTCTAATATTGTTCAAAGATACTCATTGTGCTCAGTATCATTAGTTAAATACATCCAGGATATCATTGATGAAGACCACTATTAATTGGTCCAAAAAAGGCTTGAATACCTAGTTCATCATGTTAATAAAAGCTATTGGTATGCTTGTTAATCCAAAAGGCATTACTATGAACTCACACTGTCCATATATTGATCTAAAGGTAGTCTTAGCAATATCTACCTCCTTACTCCGTAGTTGGTGATGACCCGATCGTATGTGGATCTTAAAAAACACATGCACTCCTCCTAGCTGGTTGAATAGGTCATCAACCCTTGAGAGTGGATATTTGTTCTCCATTTTTACTTTGTTCAATTCCTGATAGTTGATACATAATCCATAGAGTCATCCTTCTTGACAAATAGGACCAGGGCTCCTAAACCAAAGTATTGGGTCTAATAAAGCCCAAGTTAAGCAGTTGCAACAATTAAGTCTTCAACTCCCTCAGCTTTGCCGCTGTCATGCGGTAAGAGGCCTTAGAAATCGACACAGTCCCTAGAGTTAGCTCGATGGTGAAGTCAATCTCTCTCTAGCAAGTCCTTCGAGAATATGTTAGCAAACTCCCACACCACGAGGATATTCCGGACTCCTTTACCTCATATGCTAATACGAATGTTAGGAATCCTCTATAACCACTTTATAACAAATGCTTGGTGTGCAATGCTAACAACGTAGGGAAAGAACCCTTGCCGCCAACACCTCGGAATAGTGAGATGTATAACCTTTCCAGCATAGTCAATCCCCTTTTGTTGACTGAAGCTCTTCACCACCAACTGTGCCTTGTATTTAGGCTTCTTGGTATTCTCGTCCTGCTTCAAGCGATAGACCCATTTGTTCTTGAGGGCCTTCTTCCCCTTAGAAAGTTTTACCAAGTCGAAGGTGTGATTTTCAAGAAGTGAGTTCATCTCCTCCTTCATGGCTTCTAGCCAATCCTCTTTGCTGTCGTCCTTCATTGTCTCTTTATAGTCCTCGGTCTCTCCGGCATCAGTGAGCATGACGTATTCATTTGGTGACAGAAGGACGGACGGTCGTCTGTTGCGTGAGGACCGCCTAACAGGGACATTCCCTGTCGGTTGAGGTATGATTCCATCAATGGTGTCATTCGGAGCCACTACCTCCTCTTCATTTTCCTCAACCGTCTCTTGACCAGGATTCCCTCCTTCCAATGATGCCGGACGGACAGCTTCAGTGCTCACTTGGTCCGTTTGCACATCGTCACACTTGGCATCTCTGTCAATGTCTTCAATCGTCTCATTCTCAACGAAAGTTACGTCCCTAGATCGGACAAATTTTCTGGTAGTTGGATCATAGAACCGGTAGCCCAGTTCATCTTTCCCATAACCCAGAAAGACGCAATGCATCGTCTTTGGCTCCAATTTTATCCTTTCGTCTCTTGGGACATGCACGAATACTTTGCATCCAAACACTCGCAGATGATCATAGGACGGCTCTTTGCCCGTCCATATCTTCTCCATCATTTCACCCATTAGAGGTTTATTGGGCGACATGTTGATAATGTAGGCCGCCGTCTAGAGTTCTTCTGCCTAGAATGAAGCATGAAGCTTTGCTTTGGAAAGCATGCAGCGTACTTTCTCTAAGAGCGTACGATTCATCCGTTCTGTCACTCTATTCAATTGTGGAGTCTTTGGTGGTGTCCTTTGGTGCCTAATACCATGTGATCGGTAGTAGGCATCAAAAGACCTCAAGTATTCGCCGCCGTTATCACTACGGACAGCCTTCAGCTTCTTTCCCGTCTGACGCTCCACAAGAGCATGGAACTGCTCAAAAATACCAGGAACCTGATCCTTGGTCTTGAGTGGGTAGACCCACAGCCTTCTTAAACAGTCGTCAATGAAAGAAATAAAATATTGGGCTCCACCAAAAGACTTTTCTCTGAATGGCCCACACACGTCTGTGTGAACTAGTTCTAGGAGCTCCGCCTTTGGACCGGACGAGTCTCCACGAAATGAGACTCTCCTTTGCTTGCTGGCTAAGCAATGAGGACACATCTTTGACTCTTTCTTCTTTGTTCCAGTAATCAGGCCTTTCCTACTCAAGTAGGACAGCCCTTCATTACTCATGTGGCCTAGCCTTCTGTGCCATAGGTCCATCGTCCCAGTACTGGTTGTGGCATTCACATCTCCTGCCACTGCACAGGCCTACATCACATATAGGCCTGAGGCCTTCTTTTCTCTTGCTACAACAAGAGACCCTCTTGTTAGCTTCCACTCGCCTTCACAGAAGGTACTGCAATAACCTTCATCATCCAGGCGACCAGCTAAGATGACATTCTACCGAATGTCAGGGACATGACACACGTTCTTCAACATCAGCTTCGTCCCATTGTTTGTGACCAAGACGACATCTTCTCTGCCTACAACGGGAGATGTTCGTTCATTCCCCATCCTTATTACTCTAAAATCTCCTAGAGTGTAGGATGTGAACAGCTGCCTTCTGGACGTGACGTGCAAGGTGGCACTAGAATCGATTACCCAGTCAGACTCCTCGTCCGTCAGATTTGCCACGTCTCTTTCACTTGTCAGCAGAAGGCCGCCTGTTGTAACTACTGAGACGGAGGACTTTTCCTCTACCCGTCCACTGTCACCTTTCTTCCTTTCCGCATTTTCCCGCTTCCATTTGAAGCAATACTTTTTAATGTGGCCCTTCTTGCCACAGTGGTGACATTCAAGGTTTTGATACCTTGACCTTGACTTGCTGCGGGCTTTATCTCATTATTTCTGACCACGACCTCTGCTTCTTCCCATTGATTCAGTCACAAGTACCTCAGTCATCGAGATCCCTTGTGATTTTCTTGACTCGTTTATGAGCAGGGAAGTAATAACCTCATCCAACTTTAATGTATCCTTGCCAAACAACAAGGTTGTATCAACATGGTCAAAAGAGGCCGGCAGGGAGGCCAGTAGGACCAATGCCTTGTTCTCCTTCTTGATTTCTTCGTCAAGAGAGGACATCTGCGTCAATATCCTGTTAAATTCGTCCAGGTGCTTCTCGAAGTTTCCTCCTTCCGACAACCGTAAGTCATAGAATTGCTTCTTTATATGAAATCTGGTTGTTAAGGACTTGGATTTATACCGGCTCTCCAACTTCTCCCAGACCTCCACCCGGTCAGTCAAGGCAAGCACTTCCTGGAGAGTGTTGTTCGCCAGACAGAGCTTAATGGTGCAATTTGCAAGATGTCTTTTATCTTGCCATTCATCATCGGTCAAAGTTCGCAGGCTTCTCATCCTTCTTCTTCAGCGCCTTTATCGTCCCTTCTCTGGTGAGAACGTTCTTTACCCTTTCTTGCTAGAGAATGAAGTTACCCTGTCCGTTAAATTGCTCAACGCTAAACGGCAGATTCTTCAATGATGTCGACGCCATAATAACAAAGTTCTCAACCTCTCTCTGATACCACTTGTTGGCCGAAAATGGGGCGGCCTACCAACACAGGCACAAAGAAATCGAAGAGAAAGAATGAAAACGAGAATATTGACAACCGATATTTACGTGAAAAATCCTTCTCAATTAAGGGAAAAAACCACGGGACGTTGAGTCCAAAAGTTGCACTATGTATGAGATAGAGATTACAAAACAGTAAGGTGGAAATGCACACACACACACAGTTGGGCTTTCTTCCTCTCCTCTGTTTTCTTCTTACTCTCCCACACACTCACACTCTGCTCAGCTCTCTTTTTCTTTTCAACTTCTCTACACCACACACTTCCAGCCTACTCACACATATATGTATATATAAGAATATACAAAGACTTGGCAGCAGCTGGAGCAGCACGCCGTCCTTCATGGTTGGTGCACGGTTCCCAAGAAGCATGTATCAGCTTAGCAACAGGTGGCGCATGCCTGCAGCAGCAGTAGCAGCAACAGATCTGCAGTCTTTGAGTTTCCAAGATTACCTAAACAGGCAGGTCAACCTACTCCCTTTCAGGCATAGCAGGTGCTCAGTGTTGCCTTAATAAGCCAGTCAATCTTGTTGACCGTCCTTCCAAACAGACCGGATGTTGACCGTCATTCTATTTAGAACGGTCAATATCATGTTGACCGTCTTCATAATTGTCCTGAGAATCCTCAGCTAAATCGGTTAACTTGATTCTTCAGCCGGTCAACTATGTTGACCGCCCGTTGACCGGAACTTCTTCATAGGATAGATTTCTAACAAATAATCCCAGTTTGATACTGTATGAATTGCTGTAATATGTCCAAGTGAGATATTATATTTTGTGTGAAGAAGGTTGGCGAGCAAGCTGCAATAGTGGCATATTTTGATGGTTGAAGTGGCAGTCGAAATTGTGAGTTGCTGATGGCTGTTCAATTTTTCACCCCAAATCATGTGTTTCAGATTTACAGTAGATTCTTAAACTCTCGCCAGATATTACATCTACATTTGTCATTTCTAAACAATCCAGTTTTCTTATGAAAGTGGTGTCAAAATATATCATCATCTAATCATCCAATATCAGTTCGGTTGCCTTCCTGCAAAGCAAAATCAATCATCTGCCATTGAAGTGCAGCTACAGCTTTGCATCAGTATAAAGCCACAGGTGAGGTGATTCATCAGCTTAGTGAAAAAGAAAAGCCACAGGTGAGGTGATTCATCAGCTTAGCAAAATAGAAGCAGCAGATCACTTCAGCAAAGCGTTGTGTCAAAAATCATGTTTCAGATTAGTTTACAGCTGCAGATCAGTTCAGCAACGTGTGCATGATCAGATCTACAGCAGTTGCATGTCACGTGCTTCAGTTAACTGAAGTTTGGCATCAGTCCAACACATCAGCAGCAGAAATGTTCAATGTGTCAGCTGCTGTCATATACTATCACGCTGATTCTACATCACAGCAGCAGCCGCTGTCGACTTGTTTCTGTTATGTTATGTTACTAAAATACCGATGTGCAACCATATCTATCAGCTACCACCAAATCTATTAGGAATCGGACCACTTGTTTAAATTATAAGAAAATAATTGATATTACACAACGAACCAATAATAATCACAAATAATAAGGAACACGCAGTTTTATATGGAAAACCCTCTTTTAAATGAGAAGGAAAAATTACGAGATTATACATCCCGAATATATTCACTATATGACAAGTTCGACTACACAAATCCCCAAAAATATAAAAGTAAGACTTATTGTAATAAATAAGCCCGAACAGTAAAGAATATAAGATAAAAGAAAGAAATACGACCGGTAAAGCGTCATCAATCTTTTAGAATAACGTACCTAAGGTCGGTGAAAAATGAAATTCAAATTATAACTTAATCGGTTGAGCAAATCTTCTTCTTCTCACTTTTCTCTCATTTTCTCCTCTTTTTTTCATTGTGTCAGCACCCTTTTTCAGAGAAATCACAAAATATAACCCCAAAAATCTTGTCAAGCGCATTTATATCAGAAACAGCGCCTAAGCGCCCATCGGGCACTCATCACACTCGGATCCACTGTGTAAATAGCACACAAGCGCCCATCAGGTATACACTAGGTGCTAGACAATCTAGAAATCATGCTCGTACGCCCCTCGAGTGCTCCTCGACCTGCTCCATTCTAGAATCGACGCTCTTGCGCGAGAGTCAAGCACGTTATGCGCCACTCTGTAATTTTCTCTCAATCAATTCAGTGACTTGCGTCCTCATACATGCCATCAAATAATGCATTAAATGAATATAGAATCTACACAGAAGTGACCCATAATCCTACAAAAATCAATCCAAATAAAGCTGAACAACGACAATTGATTTGGTGAATTTTTTATGTTGTGGAGCAGAACATTTTGATTAGACAATTAAGTAAGCACATGGTTCAATTATTAGAAGAAGTACAATTTGTACTTTCATAGTTTTGACTCGTTGTAAAAATGTAAATTTAAATTTGTTACATATTTGTGTTTCTATGTGTGGCTAAAATTAGTTTACCTTACATTGGATAATGGTTGTAATTACTTGACAACTGCTATGTAAGTAGTTAATGCTTCTCATTGTAAACTCAAGTTCCTGATTATTCAATACATACAAACAGCTCCATTAACTGATTAATTTACATGGTGCTTCATTATCATTTCTGTTTTACAGTTTCTCTATTTTGCATTCTTCATCTGTGATGCTGTTTACTCGTACATCAATATTCAGCTCCATTTCTCACGTGCTGCTGATCGTATGCTGAAGTTTTGCTACAGGAGATAGCTGTTCTCCTCTTCATTCGTTTATCAACATCACTGATTTTCTACAGTTCATTCTACAGCAAATTTTGTTCATCAAATCTAAAATTCAAATTATTAAGAGCACAATCCTCGGTTCTTTAAGATAAGAACTTTATCATCATTTCAGATCACCTCTTCCTTATACTTCTCGCACATTATTCTCAAATCATAATCACCTTTCCAAGTTGCATTCCGACACACCTCAATCCTATCGTCAATACATTATAATAGATAACAAATCCTCGAATCCTTTTGAAATTATTAAAATTAGGGCAGTCGTTTGGTGGTCCTTTAGCTCATGGAAGCTTCTTTCACATTCAACCGTCCAAATAAATTCTACCTTCTTATGAGTTAATTGGATAAAAGGTATGGCAATCCTCAAAAAATTTTCTACAAACCTTCAAAAATATCTCACCAATCTAAGAAAATTCCTAACTTCGGTCACCGATGTCGGTTAGCTCTAATCGGCTATAGCTTTAAATTTCTTAGGATTGACCGAAATATGTCCTTTAAAGATTCCATGGCCCAAAAACATAACTTCTTGGAGCCAAAACTTATATTTCTTTAGTCCCTCATACAATCTCCTATCTCGAAGCGTTCATAGAGCAATTCTCAAATATGTTTTGTGCTCCTCGTAGCTCTTCGAATATATCAAAATGTCATTAACAAACACCACTATAAATTTATCAAGGTATGATTGGAATACCCGATTCATCAAATTCATAAGAGCTCTAGGGGTGTTAGTTAACCCAAAAGGCATGATCAAGAATACACAGTGCCCATACCTTGTTCAAAAAGCCATATTCACCACGTTTTCTTTCTTAATTCTCAATTGATGAGAATCCAAACAAAGATCTATATTTGAAAATATTTGTACTCCTTACAATTGGTCAAATAAATCGTCAATTCTCGTCAATGGGTTCTTATTCTTGATAATTGTTTTATCCAACTCTCTATAATCTATACGCAGCCGTATAGACTTATCCTTATTCTTCACAAATGGTACCAATATATCCCATTGCGACATACTTAGCCTAATAAAACCCTTCTCCGATAACTCTTGTAATTGAATTTTTAATTCTTTCAATTCCAACGGTGCCATTCCATAGAGAGCATTTGATATTGGTGCTACTTTGGGTATAATTTTGATTTGAATTCAATTTCTCGATTTGGCGACTAACCTAGAAGATTCTTTGAAAAGACATCTTTTAATTCGTACATCACAGGTATCTCTTTTGCCAAAATATTATGACTCCCGGTTATTGTTACATAAGTCAAATAGGTTTGACATTCACTCATCAACAAATGACAAGCATGCATTAATTAAATCATGAAGAGGATTGCTTTTATATTGTTCTTTGAAAATAAAATGGTTTACAATTTGGATCGAAAAATATACCTATTTATAAAAACAATCCACACTAATACAATAACTCACTAACCAATCTATATTTAAAATTACATTAAATTCATACATATCTAACAAAACCAAATTTATTTATTGCGGATCTGGTCCGAATTGGACGGATGTGGTCAGCGGATCCGGGTCCGGTAGTTAATTTGGATTATTTAAGTAACTCCGTCTTTTGAACTCACGTCTGCACAAACACAAGCTGCAGACAAGATGGTGTGAGCCAATGGGGCTAAATCCCCAAAGGCGCTCCGACATTTCAAATCGATCATTTGCCTTTTTTGAGAATAAAAGGGAAAAATATTATTTTGTCCTTTTTAGATATATTGAGATTAAGAGAGAATTTTCTTGGACCGAAAAAGAAGTCCCCTTCATCTGAGGATTACCTTTCCTTTTATAGGGCTTCCTCTTCGGTTTCATAACTTACCCGGAGAAGTTATACTTCTCCGGATAAGTAGGTTTGGTTTTTTCCATCTCCTTATTGGTTTATTAACTTCCCACTCCGGGTGGTTTCTTAACTTCCCACTCCGGGTGGTTTCTTAACTTCCCACTCCGGGTGGTTTCTTAACTTCCCACTCCGGGTGGTTTATTAACTTCCCACTCCGGGTGGTTTATTAACTTCCTACTCCGGGTGGTTTCCATACTCAATCCCATGGGTAGCTTTTGGTTATTCGGGTTATTATACCCATCACTAGCCCCCCATGCTAGAAGATTAAAATTTTAACTTCTAGCATGTTTTGGTAAGGGAATTGACTACTTAGAATTTTTCTAGATTTTCATTGCTCGGACTTAGTGATTCCATTTTTGATCACTCAATTTTTTTTTACTCTTGGATTTGGTGACTCCTGCTTTTGGTCACTCCGAGATTTTTAATCCGGTTTGGTGACTCCGCTTTTGGTCACTCCAGGAGATTTTTAATCGGTTGGTGACTCTCGCTTTTGGTCACTCCGGAGATTTTTAATCGGATTTGGTGACTCCGCTTTTGGTCACTCCGGAGATTTTTACTCGAATTTGGTGACTCCCGCTTTTTGGTCACTCCGGAGATTTTTTTAATTGGATTTGGTGACTCCGCTTTTTGGTCACTCCGAGATTTTTACTCGGACTTGGTGACTCCGCTTTTGGTCACTCAGGAGATTTTTACTCGGTTTGGTGACTCCGCTTTTTGGTCTCTCGAAAATTTTACTCGGATTTGGTGACTCCGCTTTTTGGTTACTCCGGAGATTTTTACTCGATTTGGTGACTCCAGCTTTTGGTCACTCCGAGATTTTTACTCGGTTTGGTGACTCCGCTTTTTGGTCACTCGGAGATTTTTTAATCGGATTTGGTGACTCGGCTTTTTGGTCACTCAGGAGATTTTTATTTGATTTGGTGACTCCGCTTTTTGGTCACTTCCGGATGGCGATTAGCTCTCGACAAGGTCTTAGGCCGGCTTGCCACGTGTTAATCATCGCGTGGTAACCACGTAACCGCCCGTTTTGAGTAGCAAATGCTTTTGCGACACGCGTCTCGCTTTATTACTTTTGAATTTGAACGGACACGTCCTTGAACCTATAAATTAGGGTTTTCCCCTTTTTACGTTACTCTGTTTTTCGTTTCTCTGTTTCTCTGCATTTCACCTTTCTTCTTCTGCTTCAATGGCGTCTAAAGTTGAGTCGATTAAGTCTGTCCTCACCATGAAGAGATGGAGAAGATCATTCTTGATATAAGATTCCAAGTTCATATCTGCGCTCGTCGATACCGAAGGAGACCGATAGAGCCGATTCTCCTCCAACAGGATATATCACGATATCTGGCGCATTTGAAGAGTGGCCTTCGTTTTCCCCTTGCATCGAACTTGAGCAGTTTTCTCGATTTAGGCGTGTCCATCGCACGCTATCACTTGTGACCGTGTGAGGTATCTCTGTAACCTCTGCATATTTTCCGTCTTCGAGGTACAACTCTCAATACCTCCATTGTTAGGGCTTTATTTAAATTTTGTCAAAATGGGGATTGGATATCCCTATCTCCTCGCGATTTAAATATTAGCGGAGTCATTATCGATACGGTCAAAATTGGAAAGACCGTTTCTTTTTCCTGCCTAGTCCCTCAAGTGGCATTCCTAATGCACAGGGTAAAATCATTTGAATCGCTTTTCAAGCCGGCCCAGGAAGAAGAAGAGTCGGTGAAACCTCGATTAAAATGATTAAATCGAATATGGAGTCGTTTTACGATAAGGGACACTTGTTTTGAGATTTTGCTCTCGACCAAATGGGGTTTTAAATGGTAAAAGCTGGAACTTGGAGCCAACTCAAAAAAAAACTAAAAGGAAAGCGAAGGACACCGCGCCGGGGCGTAAGCGTTTGATTGTTTCACCCGGCCAATCTCCTTCTTCACGATCTTGCTGAGGTTGATCTCTCTACGGTCGGAAGTTGAAAGGAGTTCGGGAAGAAAATCCTATTAGCGAGTCCTTGGGCGCTACGAGATGGGGCCGATGAAATGGCCATTGTTCCATACACCATATCGGCTCGGACCCAAGGGAATCATTTTCAGTCCGGTTGATTCATCTGTTGAAAAGCCTGCGAAGAAATTCCGGCTCGGCTATTTCTTGTCCTACTCGGTCTTACTGCTCCTACTCCCGCGGTTTTCTGCTCCGCCTCTCCCTCAAGGTTCAACCGATCTGTCGTTCGCTCTCCTCTCCCGGAGTTCGGTTGGTCGGATCTGGGCAAGCTCCGGCCTCTTCACGTCGTTTACCTCACGAAGACCGCATGACTCAAAAGGCCCGTTACATAACGGTAAGATTAGAAAGAGATTTTTTTTTTTACTTTCTTCGTGATCCTTGTACTCACTGAGTGAGAAAATGGGTGAGATTTTAAATCTCTGCTTAACCTAACGTGATTTGAGGATGGGCGGCTTGAGAAAGAAATCCAGCTTGAAAAAAGGCGCACTGATCCATCGGTCCTTGAACAACCGAGAAATCGGGCTCTGCGACGTGTTGCTAAGATTGATCTTCAACAAGCGTATTTCTAGTATGGAGCTCGAGTTGCGGCAAGTTAATGAAGCTTTGAAGGCATCCCGAGAACATGCATCCGGTGAGAAGTGATAATGCTAAGTTGGGGCGGAGCTCATGGTCCGACTTAAGCACGAAGAGGTCCGTCCCGACTTTGAATGCGATTTTGGGACGGAATCCTTTTATCGGGCAGATTGCTCCAAAGTTGGATCAAATTTTCCGGTTGGCTTTTGATCCAAGGAATCTGGCGCCCGCCTCGAGATCGGACTTGGTAGATTTTCGAGTTTGGCGAACCTTCAACGCAACCTCCATCAAGTCCTCCACATTAATTTTCATTTTTATTAACGTTGTGCGAGGACAAAGAAGAAATGTACTTTGAAAACCCTTTATGAATGGAAAGTAATATATTGACTTTATTGAAAGAATTTCTTCAAATGCATTGCATTCCATGTTCTAGGTACTAACTTTCCATTCGAGGTGCGTGATTTATAAGCACCGTTTCTTATCTGGCCGAAACGATAAAGCGGACCTTCCCGATTAGGAGATAACTTATTTCTATTCGCAATTTTTCGGTGGCTTGTATGCAAAACTAAATCTCCCACGTCAAACCGTCGCGCTTTCGTTCTCTTGTTGTAGTATCGGCGATCCGTTGTTGATATCTGCGATCCGTACCCTTCTAACATTTCTGACTTCCTCAATAAGTCTAGATTTTCCTTTAGCCGTTTTTGTATTCTTTGTGTGAATCAAAATTTTCTATCAGGGAATTTGAGGCAAGCCTATCTCAATTGGTATCTTTGCCGGTTAGTAGCATAAATTGAATGGCGTTTCTTTTTGTTGATTCTTTAGGAGTTGTCGGTTTGACCACAAAATGATGGCAACTCATCGGCCCAGACCCCCTGCTTCCTCCGGTTTGGTTTTTAAACCGTGTAGTAGAGTCGGTTAGTCACCTCTATTTGGCCGTTTGCTTGTGGATAGGCAACGAGAGGTGTGCGCCGGCCGGATCTTAATTTGACGAGAATTTAGTAAAGCGCTTCCTGTAAACCAGGTTAAGTTATCGGTGACTATTACTTAGGAACTCCAACGCAAACAATGTTTTGTCGCACGAACTCCGTCGCATTATGTTCGATTATTTTTGCGAGGGAGAAGCTTCCACCCACTTGGTAAAATAATCTATTCCATTTATAATGAACTTCCTTTGTCCGACTCACCGGGAAGGGTCCCGGTATGTCCGGCCCCCATTGTGCGAATGGCCGGGCGCTTGTAACGATTTGATTCGGTTGGAGGTGCGTGAGGTATGCTTCCATGGATTTGTGAGTTCTCACATTTCTTGACAAAGTCGAAGCGTCTTTTTCATAGTCGGCCAAAAATATCCTTGTCGCATTAATTTGAAGGCGATTCTTTCCCTCCTATGTGGGATCCACAAATCCCAAGATGGACCTCACCAAGAGCATAATCGCCTGCCTCCTCAGGGGTTAGGCATCTCAAATAGGGACGGAGTACCCGGCGGTATAGTTTTCCATCAATGAATGACGTACCAACCGGCAGTTTTCTTTATTCTCTTTACTTCGTCGGATTTTGGAACTACTCCGTCAGATAAATATCGATAATAAGGAGTCATCCGACTTTCATTCTTTGGTGACTTGTAGGATATCGATCTACTTCTTGATACTCGGAGTTGTTAAAACCTCTCGCATACTTCGGGTATCTTGCTCTCGGATTTTTACGCGGGTGCCGCTTTTGCTAAGCCCGATCGGCCTTTCCGTTTTCCGTTCTAGAAATATGGTGCATGTCAATTTTATCAAAATCTTGAAATGCACTTCTTACCTTAGAAAGGTATCTTGCCAAACACGAGTTTGACACTTTAAAGTTTCCTTGAACTTGATTAACCATCAATTAGAGTCACTTGTAAGCTATGACATATTTAGTGAACATTCCTTGGCCAATCGTAGTCCGGCAATGACGAAGCTTCATATTCGGCTACGTTGTTTGTTGTTGGGAATGAAAGCCTTAGAGAATATAAAATTTCCATTCCTTAGGAGTTTGACATCACTTGGCTCCGCTTCTGATTGTGTAGAAGATCGAGTCACATACATCGTCCATGGATTGACAAATCGAGTCGGTCTATTTTTTGATTTTATAACTTCATTTTTTTGGGCTGAAAGGAAGTTTCAACCAAAAAAATCAGCCAAAGCTTGTCCTTTTATTGACGGTCTTGGCTTGTACTCAATATCAAATTCTCCAAGCTCGATTGCCCATTTGACGATCGACGATGTGTCTAGCTTTTGTAGAATCCCCTTAAGAGGTTGATGCAGTGAGGACGGTTATCTTATGGGCTTGGAAATATGGCCTTAGCTTTCATTTGAATAAACCGAGCTAGTACTATCTTTTCGGCGTGTGTGTAACGACCTTCCACTTGGACGACGTTTTCTTGACGTAGTACCGGTTTTTGAACATCCGTGCATTCTTTGGATTAAAACCAAACTTAATGCTACATCAAAGCGCCGGATATAAAAATAATTCCTCTCCCTCTAACGGTGACGTCGAAGAGGAGGGCTGGCTAAATACTCTTTTAAATTTTGAAAAGCGGCTTGGCATTCTTGATCCCTTTGGAAACCATTTACTTTGGTTCCTCTTAAAGCTTTGAAAAATGGAAGGTACTTCTCGTGATCACGGATAAAAATCGGGAGAGTCTTTGCAAAGCCTTCCCGTAAGCCGTTGAACTTCTTTTATGGTTTTGGCGGACTCATTTATGACCGCCTTTATTTTTTCCGGATTGGCTTGATTCCTCGCTTTGAAACTATGAATCCCAAAAATTTGCACGAAGATACTCCAAAAGCACATTTGTAGGATTTAATTTCATCCGATGTTTAGAGTACTTCAAAAGCTTCTTCCAAATCCTTAGTGTGATCATTCATGATTTTACTTTTTTACAAGCATATCATCTACGTATACCTCCATGTTTGGCCGATCGATCTGTGGAACAATTTGTTCACTTTGAGTCTTTGATATGTTGCTCGGCGTTCTTTAATCCGAGCGGCATTACTTTGTAACTTGATAAGTGCCTTGGTGGTCATAAAGGAGGTGTGTTCTTCATCCTCAGGGCTCGTGCTAATCGATTATAACCGAGATACGCATCCATAAAACCGAGTAGTTCATGTCCAGGAAATTGAATCTACCAATAGATCGATCCTTGGCAAAGGAAAAATCCTTTGGGCGGGGTTTATTGATTGGTAAAATCAACGCACATCTTCCATTTTCCATTGCTCTTTTTACCATAACCACATTGGAGAGCCGGTCCAGGATATTGGACTTCCCTTATAAACCGACATCCGACAAATTTTTACTTCCTCCGATTGCAATAAGTTTTTCAACCGAGTAGTTCCTCCTCTTTTTATACAATTGGTTTGTGATTGGGATCAAACTTAATTTATGGACCATCACTTCGGTTGGAATTCCGGGCATATCGAGATGGCGTCAAGCAAAGACATCCTTGTTTTAGGAGGAACTCAATTAACCGCCCACGAGTCGGGTCCGGTCAGCGAGTTTCCTATTTGTACGCATTTTTCGGATCTGTTGGATCCAAAGGAATTAGATGATAACTTCTCGGGTGAGCTTGTTGCAGCGTGCTTTTCGTCTCGATAGTCAAAATCTTCCTTGCCCGGTCTTGAACATTTTTCTCCACTTGGGATAAATAACATGTTCTTAGGTAACTTGATCTCCTAATATTTCTCCAACTCTGTTTAACGTTGGGAACTTCATTTTTAAATGGGGAATTGATATTCTTGCTCCAAAAAATTGCAAGCGGGCCGACCAGTGCGTTGTAAAATCAAGCGGAGTCCACTACCGAAATGTTAGTTCGTGAGAAGCGGTTCTTGGGTAAGTCCCCACGTAACCTCGATTGGATGGTTCCTTTGGTATGACCGGCTCATTTCCCACTCCGTCTGGTGGTCCATTGGCGGTAGGAGTTGATTAATTTTCAAACCTAACTTAATGAAAGCATCGAAATAAAGCAAATTACTAGAGCTTCCATTATCAATAAAGATTCGTTTCATCGGTAATCCCGTTACGAAGTCGAAACTAAGGCGGAGATACAACTAGAGGATCCGAATGTGGTGTTCTCACATGATCCATATCTTCCTTACTAAAACTAATTACATCATCACTTTCAAACTTCCGCTTCCTATCACTCCGGATGATGTCCATTTGCCGGTTGAGCCTTGGCGGTCTGGTGGTTATCATGTTTACCACTCCGGCCACCACCACGGCTTTTAGTTTGTCATTTGCTCTCATCTCTTCTTCTTCGAGTCTTTCACGGGGTTATCTTGGTTTCTTCAAGAATTTCTTGAGATGTCCCTTCGATTAAATTTCAATTTCCCTTTGCGAGTCCAACATTCCTCGGTTCCATGCCCCGGGTGAGCGATGGTAATGGCAAAACTTGCTTTGATCTCCGGCTTAAGGTTCTTTGGGGCTCTTGGCCACTTGAAGAATTTTTCCTCCCGTATTTGCATCAGGATATTTGTTCTTGAATCATTTAACGGGGTAGGATCGAAGGGCCTGAACTCTCTTCGGGTTTCAGTCTTGAACTTCCTTCTGGGCTCCTTTGGATGGGATCTTTCATCTTCGGTCCTCCTTCTCTTCGGTGATCCTTGATAAGGAGGATTCACCCTGGTAGGCTTCTTAGCCTCATTGGCTTCCTCAGCTGCCACGTATGCTCGTGCAGTAACTTCCACCTCTCTGAAAGTTTGTGGATTTGTGTGGGCCAAATGTTTGAAAAATTCTCCTGGTTCCAGATTTGCAATAAAAGTGTTTAATTTCACCTCATCAGTGAGGCGTGGAATTCTACGGGCTTCAGAAGTGAATCTTGACAAGAAGCTCTTCAAGTTTTCATTTGGACCCTGTTTGATACGGGCAAGTGCCGGGGTTGTTTTTATTCTACGGCTTGAAGCAAATTGAGAGAAAGTTTTACGCTAACTCTTGGAAGGACCGAATTGAGTTTGATGGCATCCGGTAAAACCAGATTCTTGCATCCCCTTTCAAAGTCAACGGGAAGCATTGACACATCATCATTTCATCCAATCCTTGGAAACTCAACAAGGTCCGAAAATGATCCAAATGATCCATTGGGTCAGTACTTCCGTCATATGTGTCGATAGTGGCATTTTGAATTTCGGGGGTAACAGATGTGTCCACGATTTGCGTCGTGAATGGGGACCTCCTTAGATCACTGGTCCGTCCTTCAGATTTTTCTCCGAAAAGGTAATCCCACATCTTTTCTAATTTTTCCTCTCTCTGAGGTACAATAGCACTGATTTCTTGGAATTGAGATAAGTTCTCAATTCCTCGGGAACTTCGGATCGAAGATTCTTGACATTTTGGCATTGAGATAGGTTCTCAATTCCTCGGAGCTTGATTGTTGATGTTGGGCATTCTTGGCATTGAGATAAACTCTCGATTCCTCGGGAGCTTGAGCCAGGGTGTAGTCGCTTATTTCTTCCGTCAGGAGGTAAGTTGGAGAAGCTTCCTCCTGGTCAGATGTCTTCTTTCACTCAGGGATTTCGCCTTTAAATTTTGTCTTCAACGGATCTTGGGCCCAACGGCCCTCAGCGAGATCGGCCTTCTCCCTTTTCTCTTGAAAATACTCTTTCTTGAATATGCATAGTTGATTTTTCTTCCGCCTATGTTCCATTGGAAATTTGGAACATGCGTTCAAGAATGGGCGTCCGGCTTTTGGCGTCCCACTTCTTTGCGTAAAGACTGAATCTCTTGAGTCATTTCTTCCATACGGGCGTTCATTGCTGTATGAGTGATCTGTGGATTTCTTTCTGTCTTGCGGCAAAGGCGTTATTTTCAGAACGACATCTTTAATAATGCCGGCATACTTGTGGTGGAGCATTTATCTCGGAGCACTTGTTCCGGAGCACTTTAGCGTGTTCGAGTGTTAACCATTTTTTTATTTTTATTTTTAGTGGTGAATCAAGCTTTTTCCGATTCCCACCTGACGGCGCCAATGTTGCGGATCTGGTCCAGGAATTGAGACGGATGTGGTCAAGCGGATCTCGGTCCGGTAGTTAATTTGGATTATTACGGTAACTCCGTCTTTTTGAACTCACGTCTGCCAACACAATGAGACAAGATGGTGTGAGGCCATGGGGCTAAATCTCAAAGCGACTCCGACGCTCAAGTCGGTCATTTGCCTTTTTGAGAATAAAGGAAAAATATTATTTTGTCCTTCTTTTAGATATATTGAGATTAAGAGAATTTTCTTGGACCGAAAAGAAGTCCCTTCATCTGAGGATTACCATTCCTTTTATAGGGCTTCCTCTTCGGTTTCATAACTTACCCGGAGAAGTTATACTTCTCCGGATAAGTATGTTTGGTTTTTTCCATCTCCTTGTTGGTTTATTAACTTCCCACTCCGGGTGGTTTTTTAACTTCCCACTCCGGGTGGTTTTTTAACTTCCCACTCCGGGTGGTTTATTAACTTCCCACTCCGGGTGGTTTATTAACTTCCTACTCCGGGTGGTTTCCATACTCAATCCCATGGGTAGCTTTTGGTTATTCGGGTTATTATACCCATCAACCGCTAACTCCAACCTGTTGACCTAACAATGCACCCTGGGGATACAATATTCATCACCAAAGATGACCCAATAAGTGTTGACACTACTAATAAAAAATTAATGATCCTTAGGAACAACAACAAATGACGAATTAATTTAGGAGACACAAAAGAATGTATTGACGTAGAATCCAACAAAATATAAGAGGAGGTCTTAGAAATTGTGAGTTTACCTTCAATCACAAAAGAAGGTGCATCCGCATCCTGAGCTAATACCACATGAGCTCTTCCTAAAATGTTCAACTTCTTCACTATTTGCCTCAAGGGATTTGGGCAGTCATTAATCATATGTCTAAATTGATCGCAGTTGAAATATACTCCTAAAAGCTTATAGTATAGCCTCCCTCCATATGACATTCCATACTGAGAGCACACGGGCTTTGATTGTTGATGGCCCGATATATTCTAGAGTACAACTCCCTTCTTTCCTTTATCCATAGATTTCGTCATCTTATTGGATCCTCCCAATTTCAAACTCTGGCCTCCTCAACTTATTAAAATCTTCTCAAAAAGATTTTCTCTCTAATTCTTTCTCAAAAAGGAGGGTTCAATCCAACACCTCCTGTGAAATCCAAAAATTTAATGTGTTGACCAGCCTACATGCATGGAAATCCAAACCAGCCTCCTCCCATGAAAACCCAGCCCAGCCTTGTAATCAAGTCCGACTTCCCTTCATCAAATAAAAGATGGACCGGCCTCCTCCATAGAATCCAAAATCTCAGTTTGATGAAAAACACAACTAGGCCCAGGCTCTTGACCCAGCAAAAAGTGGGGGCTGACATGAAAATGGAGCAGTTGGCACGAATTAAATTAATGATAACTAAAGACAAAAGTAAACTTTATTGTTGCTTAGAATCCAATTAGGCGGCGACCAAAATGAAGTAAGTAAACCAGGATAGTTCTCCACCTACCCACCGAAAAGAAGTACGGGAGTAAGTGACTTACCCTACTTACTCCACCAGATCCATCCTCTATATAAACCCGGCACTGGTTGATGCACAGGCAAGCAGAATGAAGAGAGTGAAGGGGAAAAGCTTCAAGACGGTAAAATTTATATGATCATTTCTCGGGTTGTGGGTTCTTGGTTATTTCTTTTAAGAATACTGCAAGTATACTCTGTTTTGACGTTTATGCTCTGTTTTGAAGTTTATGCTTTACTGTAAGTGTACACTCCATGTTTTAAGTTCAGATTTAAGAATGTTTGCAAGTGTACTCATCTTCTTTTTTAAAAGTTTATATGATTTACTGTAAGTACATCTAGCTTCTGAAAACCCATGAACTGATGAAGTTATGAATTTTATGCGTGATATATTCTGTGCATGATCGAGAGAAACACCGCCGTCCTCGGCCCTTCTGCATTGTAAAGCGAATCCGATTTTACGTGAAGCATGGAACCAACATTTGCTTATAAATGCACTCGGCCTTTCTACATTGCATTATGAACTCGGCATTTACTTGTAATTGGACTCAGCTTTTTTACATTGAAAAATGGAACTCGGCATTTTAGGTAAGCATGATCGAGATCGAAATCGGCCCTGTGCATCAAAATCGGAATCGGCCCTTTTCAGTGAAATCGAAATCGGCCTGTGCGACAAAAATCGAAATCGGTTTTATGCATCAAAATCGGAATCGACCCCTCGCATTTAAATCGAAATCGGCTGCTTGAAAATGGATTCGCCCCTTTTTCATGAACATTCGAAATCGGCTTTGTGTATGGGAATCGAACTCGGCCCTTGCGTTAAAAATCGAAATCGTCTTGTGCGTCGAAATTGAAATCGACCCTGTGCATCAAAGTCGAAATCGGCAGAAAAATCAAAATCGGCTTGGGCATCGGCCCTGTACATCAAAGTCGAAATCGGCCCTTGCATTACAAACTTGAAATCGGCTGCATGAAATCGAAATCAGCCCTTGCGTTAAAAATCAAAATCGTGCCTTGCATCAGAAACCGAAATCTGCTTGAGAATCGGAACCAAAATCAGCCTCTGTAGATTCAATCGAAATCGGCCCTAAAATCAAGTTCGGTTTTTGCTTGCCTAAAATCAAGTTTGGTTTTTGCTTACCTGAAATCAAGTCCGGTTTTGCTCGCCTGAAATCAAGTTCGGATTTCTTAGAGGAAGAATCAAGTTCTGTCTTTGAGAATCAAGTCCGGTTTCTTAGTAAGGAAATCGAGTTCGGTTTCCTAATGACAAATCAAGTCCGGCCCCTTAACCCCTTTAAAAGTAGTCCGCCGCTTTTTGCATCAACTCCACCCCCCTTGGAAGGAAGCAGTCCTGCCCCTTTTTGCATATAAAATCAACTCCGGCCCCTTTAAAAAGAAGTAGTCTGGCCCTTGTGCATATGAAATCAACTCCAGCCCCCTTGAAAAGAAGTCCGGCCCCTGTGAATCTTGAAGAATTAAGTCCGATTTCTTAATAAGGAAACCAAGTTCAGATTTCTTGAGTGAAGAAATCAGGTCCAGTTTCCTTAAGGCAAGAATCAAGTTCGGGTTTGTGCAGTCCGGCCTTATGCACATTAAAATCCAGTCCGGCCCTTGCTGTTACAATCAAGTCCGGCCCTTTCGAATCTTAAAAACCAAGACCGGTTCTCCTAAGGAAAAATCAAGTCCGGCTTCTTAATGAAAATCAGGTCCGATCTCTCAAGTAAAGAAATCAGATCCGGTTCTTCCAAATAAAGAAAATCAGGTCTGTCCCTTAAAGCATGAAAACACAACAACTCTGGCCTTCCCTTGAGGCACAACAACTCCTGCTTTTTGAACCCCGACTTTTTGAGAAAGAGAACTTCGGCTTTTTGTCGAAAAAGAACTCCGGCTTTTTGTCGAAAAAGAACTTCGACTTTTTATCGAAAAAGAACTCCAGCTTTTTGTTGAAAAAGGAACTTTGGCTTTTGTTGAAAAACAAACTTCGGCTTTTTGAGTGCTCCGGCTTTTTGAGAAAAAGCACTCCGACTTTTTGAGAAAAAGCACTCCGACTTTTTGAGAGAAAAGGAACTCCGGCTTTTTGAGCACTTCGGCTTCTTTTGAACACTCCGGTTTTTTGAGAAAAAGCACTCCGGGTTTCCTTAAGTGAAAATCAAGTCCGGCCTCTCTTGTGTAAAGAAAATCACAATCGGCTTTTGTGTGAAGAAAATGAAGTCCGGCCTCCCTTCTCATAAGATCCAAACAAAAATAAACTCTGAACCGACCTTATGATAAGACAAATAAGTTCTGACTTTGGGAGATAATATTCTCCGGCATGCATTAGAACTTTATGGTAGAAATCGAGGATAACTTTGTCCATGGAGTTAATCATGGTTCGCCCTGTCCTTGGGGCGTTACGGTCAGGAGGAAAGCGAACTCTGTCCATGGAGCTATTTGTGGTCCGCCCTATCCTCGGGGCATTACGGTCAGGAGAAAAGCATAGTTTCTAGCCTACCTTCAGGTGGCACACTAATCCTACGAGACGGGATGCTTCTGTTCAGTTATCGGCCTTGGATTGTGTGGACTGAATACAATTTATCATCGATTAATGCCCCCTCCGCAAGCAGAAGAATAAAAGAAGACTTTTACAACGAAACCGACTCTGTTTTATACTCTGACATTCTGTTCGACTTTCATCCGGCTAAGTTTGATTATAGTATTGCATATGGTTTTGTCCTGATTTTTCCCTCATTCATTACATTAGTTTTCTGATTTGCTATTGTTTATTAATAGTTATGTATTCGTCTGATAGTACAAATGTTTATGAAAATCTGCATGTAACTTGTTAAGCGTTGGCTCACTTGTTTTTTGTTTCCCTACAGATGAAACTTTAGAGCTTGTACCTGACGAGTTGGAGTGATCATAACTTGTCTGAAGGATCATTAAAGATTCGAAAGTTTATTTTGGAGGATATCATTGTAATGATTTGAGTTTGATTCATGAATTTTATGGTTAGACCTTTTTGATTATGTACTCGGAAATGAATATTTTGGAATGAATACGAGTGCTTCCGCAAGTGTTAGAATAACTTCCGTTATACTTCTTATGGTTAAAAATATATGGGTTCTAGATGACATCCAGATCCTGTGTTGCAAAAAAAAAAAAAAATCGTTCCGTCACACCTCCCTATAGGCTCTTAATCGTAACGTCACAAGCTGCTTTTGGTTAGTATCATTTCGCTCTAGCAAACACTTCGTCGCTCTTCTTGCTTCATCAAGGATGACGTGGAGAGTATAGTAGGATAACTCTATAGACTTATCATCATACTCTATCACAGTTCGATTTCCTTGCTATAAATGGACAAATTCATCTTCCTTTTGCTTCTTTAAACTCAATGGAAAATATTTTTCATAAAAGCATCTACAAATACATCCCAAGAGATCCACTCATTTTTTAGTCCCAAAATCTACTTCTTCATAAACCATTAATGGTCCGCTTCTCCTTCAAGTGTACAGGAGGCGAGTACACATTTTTCCTTCTTAAGATAGCAGATAATTTTGAAAACATTTTCAATTTTATGGATCAATATTTCACCCTTAATAGGATCTAGGTCTCCCAAAAATACTGTCAACCTCTTGTTCATAAACCAATCATAAACTATCACAGCTACCACTAGGTTTATTGCTAATAGCTTTAGATTTTGTGGCCTTCAAGCCATCGATTCTATCATGTTTACCATTTTGGCCACAATATTTAGGTACTCTTCTTTCCTGTCATGGAAAAAACTCGCTGCTAATCAATTTTATCCCACAAACATCTTTCATTTCTAACATAAAATAAATATCCAAATTAAATCTTCAAATCAAATAAGATACTCTCTTTATGACTTTTTCGATATCACTTCTCTTATATCCCAAACCCAAGGTCCTATATTTGCTTGAATAGTCCTTGTAGTTACTCAAGGCAAATCTTATACATTATTTAGAAAAAAGATTATTTATTTTATTCACTTACCAAAATTTAAAGACTTTATTGGGAAGTAACCTAAAACATAACATAAAATGACAAATAGTCTTAAAAATAAAATATTCAAACCATAAAACTCAAAATATCACATCTAAAAGTGACTCTAAATACCAACAAATATAATCTTGATCATACATAATAAAAAGCATCCATACTAAATTAGAGTAGACTAAATCGTAAATCAATTGAACTACCGAAACTAATCCAAATCATATATCACCATAGGCTAAACATAATATAATTTAAATAAGGTGAAACTATTATCAGCTATTTTGAATACATAATACAAAACTAATGTCCAAAATTTCAAAACTACTTCCGATCAATGATCCCTTCGATCCAATCACCTACAAGTATTGTCTCGAGCCCTCTATTTTGAAGAATTAGTGAAAAGCAAATTGTGAGTTAATTAATTAGTAAGATATATAATTTTTATAATTAAATATATATACATACATCAAAGACATGTTAGAATAAAACATAATTAAAATTAAAAACAATAGTATCAATTAATAAGCATATTGTACATAATTTCAAAATAATAATCAAATTTTCGTTTTTAAACTGTGTATTATTTAAATATGCTCACATCATGTGAAAACTTATGGGCCAAGGATCTGTGGTGGTCTCAGTAACAAAAGTAAAAATACCGATGCTTGGGTTATATATGTTTTCACATGACCAAAAATTATGCGCTACTATTCAAAATTTATAGATAGGCTGTCATTTATATAATCTTATAAACGAGATCGAATATTAATTTTAACAATTAGATGATAAGTGCGAACTTTAATTATCACTATAATATACTCAAGTATATTATAATATATTTCTGTTAATTTTTTATAATAGTTTACACATAATCAAATAAAAACTCTTCTCAAATTCGAACGTATCTGTGACGACCCGACTTTTATTATCACTAAAAGCCGTCGTCAATTCTAATTCATATAATTTGTGATAAGATAAATAGATAAGCATAAAATTTATTTTCTTTTCTTTTCATCAAACCTTGGATGCGTTCTAAAGATTAGTAATTTCATAAATCCCAAAATGTCACGGAAAAAAATCTACATTCATAAGCAGCGGAAATAAAATTACAAGTTTCCTCAAACTAAATAAACATAACTCCAAAATGCTGCTCCTGCCCGGCCAAAATTATAGGACTCTACTGGAAAGCCGTCCTCCATAAGCTTGTCATCGAAAAATTGCAAGAGTGAGCTTACAAAGCCAGAGAGGATACTCACATGCAGAAAACACAAGCATATAATCGGAATATAGATCATAATATAGTATAATAATCATCATATCATTTCTTCTTTAGTTCATGTTCTTTCATCTTATCTCTATCAAAATCATTCGGAACTCATATCATCTTTAGGGACCGGACGGGAGCGGACAACATCGAGGACGGGTTGTGTGCAACCCCACAACCTAAAGCCGTATCCCCTCATTATGCTCCCGGGCGGGGAGGTAATGCCTTTAACCCGACATACGAGGCCATAGTCCATAGTCCTTGTGCCACCAAAGGTCCCCTCCCGTGGCCCGGGAGGCATCCTCGAGTGTCACTCCAATATCCTTCATCCATCTTTAATGACAAGTTTAATGGAAACTCGGTTCTTGGTTCGTATTCATTATTGGCCAATAATCAAAGTTCAAAAGTCATGAATTCCACTTGCTGTCCGTATATCATTTTTCATGTTCTTCATAGGCCGAAGTTCGTTTCATGAAGAGGGCCGGAGTTCATTGCATGCAGAAGCAGTAATTTATTCCATGCAGAAACCGGAGCTCATTTTATGAATAAGAAGCCGGAGTTCGTTTCTTGCAAAAGCCGGAGTTCGTTTCTTAAATCAAAACCGGAGTTCATTAATTATGAAGGACGGAGCACAATTACATTATGCTCCAAAAGTCGGAAACTCTGTAGTCAGGGACGGAGTGCCGTTTTCTTTTTAAAAGACGGAGGACTTGGACGGAGCTCTAAACGGACGGAGTGCTTTTGTGTTCGAGAATTCGGAGTGACTTGTCTTAAATAATTCGGAGTTCAAGGCGGAGTGGCTTTTCTTTTAAATTCCGGAGTTCAAAGGGCGGATTGGATTTTCTTTGAAATCCGGACTCAAATGGACGGAGTGGATTTTCTTTGAAAATCCGGAGCCATAGGACGGAGTGGATTTCCTTTGAAATCCGGACTCAATTGGACGGAGTGGATTTTCTTTGAAATCCGGACTCAAATGGACGGAGTGGATTTTCTTTGAAAATCCGGAGCCATAGGACGGAGTGGATTTTCTTTGAAATCCGGACTCAAATGGACGGAGTGGATTTTCTGTAAAATCCGGAGTGCTCAATCCGGAGTACTTTTCTTTCATGACTCGGAGTGCTTTAAGGGGACGAAGTGCCTCATTGACGGAGTACACTTCTCTTCCTTATTCCGGAGTACTTTAGGGGACGAAGTGCCTCATTGTGAGTACACTTCTCTTCCTTATTCGAAGTGCTTTAAGAGCAGGTGCTCTACTAAAATGAACGGTGCATGAAATCCAAAGTTCATTAAATAATTCATAAGCTAGCGTTTATTTCAAAACAGATGGACGGACTACTTTTAAAGGCGCAAAGGCGGGGTTCATTTTGTACGGACTTCCTTATTTAATCGAAAGCCGGAGTGACCTTTTCAAAATGAGACGGAGCATTTTATTCATAAACGGCGGAGTGCATAGTGGGCGGAGTGCTTAATTCCTTAAAGAGCGGAGTGTATATTCACGGTGGGCGGAGCGACTTTGAACGTAAGGCCGATTGTTATTTTCTTAGAGGGCCAGTACAAAATTCATTAGCGCCGGAGTTCACTTTCACCATGGACGGAGTTCTTTTCGGTAAACATGAAATATCAAAATTCATAATACTTGCGAGAAAAATCGTAAACGAGTAATTTCTAATATCATGCATAATGAGTTTCATTTTAAACATGCTTTTCGAGACGATGAGTCATAAATAAAAGAGGCATACTTCGTCTGAGAACACTATATACTTCATAGCAATATACATAAACATGAACTTTATCAAAAGAGGTGAGTAACTTGCACGAAATCTCCCTTTTTCTATGTCAGGACCTACGGCCTCTCCCTCTTTCTCTCCTTCCAACTTCTGTGGCGTACTCCATCCTATTCTTCCAGCCCTATTTATAAATTTGAGTTGCGTTGTCGAGAATCTAGCCCCATTAATCGTTCCTCGTCGATTACATATCTCCCATTTAATTCTCTTAAATCTCCTCGTCAGTTATGCGTTTACTTTCAATTTCAAATCCGGTCAATTTACGCCTTCCCTCTAAACGAAAATTCGTGCGCGCCTTTTTACTCCGGAAATCCGGAGTTCAATTTCCAAAGGAAAATCCGGTTTTCATTTACCCAATGAAATCCGGAGTCCTTTTATTGTGGAAAATCCGGACTTCATTAAGGAAATCCGGACAGCAATTTCCTCGATGGCATATCCGGACTTCTTTGCCTATGGATTTCCGGTCAACGGGCGTTGACCAGGACTAAATGATTCAAATTTCCTTTTACCAAAATTCCGGACGTCTTACCTCTGGATTTCCGGTCAACGGACGTTGACCGGACCAGATGATTAAAATTTCCTTACTCAAATTTTTGGGTCATTACAACCTCCCCCACTTATAAGAATTTCGTCCTCGAAATTTAATAAAGTCACTAACCTTGAGAAAATAAAGATGGATATTTGTTCCGAATCTCCTCCTCTCGTTCCCAAGTTGCCTCTTCCGGTGTGTGATTCTTCCAGAGCACCTTTACTAGGGCAATTGATTTGGTGCGTAATTTACGCTCCTTACGATCCAAAATCTCCCTTTGGTTCTTCTACATAGGATAAGTCCTTCTCGACCGTCGGAGGTTCATACTCGATTACATGAGTAGGATCATGGACATACTTTCGAAGCATAGACACATGAAACACATCATGTACATCAGCCAAGTTGGGAGGCGGTGCAAAGTCAGCAAGCTACTTCTCCAATCCTTTCCGGGATTTCAAAAGGCCCAATAAAACGAGGCTTGGTTTTCCTTTTACCCCGAATCTGTATTTTCCCTTTCTTTGGAGATACATTTAGAAACACCAAATCGCCCTTTTCAAACTTCAATGCCGATCTTCTCCGATCTGCATAACTCTTTTAATGCCGCCGGGCTACTCGAGATTCTCATGTAGTATCTTTATCTTTCGGCCGACTCCTTGATAATGTCGGTCCCAAAATTCTCCTATCTCCGTGTTCCTCCCAATGAATTGGCGATCTACATTTTCTCCCATATAATGCCTCAAAAGGAGCCATGCCAATGCTGGCACGATAGCTATTATTCAGAGGCGGAGTGCGCAAGAGCCAATGAATCATCCCAAGTCCTTTTTATCTCCATGACCGAGGCCCTCAACATATCCTCGAGAATCTGGATAGTCCGTTCCGATTGACCGTCGGTTTGCGGGTGGAAAGCGATACTAAATTTTAATTCGGTACCCGATTCTTGATGTAGACTTTTTCCAAAATCGTGAAGCGAAGCGAGGGTCTCTATCGGATACAATAGAGACAGGCACACCATGAAGTCGACAATCTCGTTTACGTGCTGTTTGGGCCGATTTATCAAGGGGGTAAGTCATCCGGTGCGAGAAAGTGGGCTGACTTTGTTAGTCGATCAACAATCACCCAAATAGCATCATGTTTCTTTGGCGTCAAAGGTAAGACAATCACAAAATCCATGGCTATATCCTCCCATTTCCAGTCCGGTAATGGCATTGGTTGTAATAACCCAGACGGCAGTTTTCTTTCAGCCTTTACTTGTTGACAGATAAGGCACTTTTTCACGTAAGCTGCGATATCCCTTTTCATATTTCTCCACCAAAATGTTTTCTTTAAATCCTGATGCATCTTATTGGCTCCTGGGTGGATCGTATAACGGGATCGATGGGCTTCTTTAAGAATTTTCTCCTTTAACTCTTTATTGTCCGGCACACATAACCGATTTCTAAATCTCAAAACTCCATCCGCGAAATCGAAAATCACTTGAGATTCTTTATCCATCTCGCCCATGATCTTTACCGAGAAAAGAGTCCTGCGTTTGACACCCTTTTACCTCATTACTCATTGCATTTGGACTTGTAGATGCGCCAAAATCATCCGTTTCCCATGTACATAGCGCTGGACATCATAGTTCATTAGACAATCCAGCATTTCCATCTGCTTGACTTGCATTCTAGCTAGCATCCCGGTACGCCTACTTAGCGTCGGCAACCACGTTGGCCTTCCCGGCTCATAACGGATTTCGTAATCATAATCTTTCAGGAATTCAATCCATCGCCTCGCCTCATGTTTAGCTCCTTGCAGGAGAACAAATATTTTAGACTCTTGTGATCGGAGTAGACCAAGAATCTTTCACCATATAAGTAATGCCTCGATTTTCAATGCAAACACCACTGCGGCCAATTCTAGATCGTGAGTTGGGTAATTCCTTTCATGGTCCTTCAACTGTCGCGAACCATAAGCAATTACCCTACCGTGTTGCATTAGAACACAGCCCAATCCCGTCTTCGAAGCATCACAGTGAACAATCAGTCCTCCTGACCCGTTTGGAATGGTCAGGACCGGAGCAGAAGTTAACCGGTCTTTAAGCGTCTGGAAGCTCCTTTCACAATCTGTGGTCCACTCGAACTTGGCATCCTTCTTAGTTAATTGAGTGAGTGGCATGGCGATTCGAGAAAAGTTCTCCACAAACCGTCTGTAGTATCCGGCCAGGCCTAGGAAACTCCGCACTTCAGTCACAGAAGTTGGCCGGTTCCACTTTACAACTGCTTCCACCTTCATAGGGTCGACAGAGATTCCTTCCTTGGATATGATGTGTCCAAGGAATCCTATCTCTTCCAACCAAAATTCGCACTTCTTCAATTTAGCGAACAACCGATGCTCCCTAAGAATCCAGTATAGTGCGTAAATGTTCCTCGTGTTCCTCGAGCTTTTGAGTACACAGGATATCATCAATAAATACGATCACGAACTTATCCGGTATGGTTGAAAAATTCGATTCATCGGATCCATAAAAACAGTAGGAGCATTAGTCGACCCAAAAGGCATTACTACGAATTCATAGTGCCCATACTGGTTGAAACGCCGTCTTTGCTATATCCTCCTAGCGATCCGAAGTTGATGATATCCGGATCTAAGATCAATTTTTGAAAATATGCAAGCTCCTTGTAACTGATCAAGGAGGTCATCAATCCTTGGTAGAGGATATTTATTCTTGATGGTGATTTTGTTTAATTCCCGATAATCCACACATAATCTCATGGTCCCGTCTTTCTTTTTAACAAAAAGAACAGGTGCTCCCCATGGTGACACACTTGGTCGGATGAAACCTTTCTCAAGCAACTCCTGCAGTTGTTGTTTCAACTCTTTGAGTTCAGCCGGTGCCATTCGATAGGGTGGTTTGGATATCGGTGCTGAACCGGGTAACAATTCCACACCAAATTCTATCTCTCGTTGGGGTGGCAAACCCGGGTAAATCATCGGTGAATACGTCTTCAAATTCCCGCACCACGGAATCTCTCTAACGAGAGATTCTTGACTTTCGTAGTTACACTAGCAAAGGCTAGATAAGCTTAGCATCCATCACTCATCAAATGCTCCTGGCATGAAGGGCGAAATAAAGCGAGGATGCTTCCTTTCGCGAACACCTGAATGTGGAAAGGCTTGTTTCAGGAATGGTAAATTCTACTCTTTTAGGAAGCTTGATCCAATCTTGGCATGATATCACGGCTAACAGTCCATCCCCAAGATTGCATCGAAGTCTTTCATTTCAGTTCAACCAAGTTAACGAGGCATCAAGTATTCAATTACTTTTATAGGGCATTGAGAAAATGCTATTTTTAATATTACGAGACGATCTTTTTGTTGGTGAGGTAACCATTAATGGGTACTCGGAATTTTAGGAAGGGTCGTAAGATGCTTGAAAATTTACGGAAACAAAAGAATGAGTGGATCTTAATCAAAGAGCACGTGACAAGAGATACCACGAGATAGAAAGTGTACCTTCTACCACCTCGTAGGTATTCGACCTCCTTTGTAGAAATAGCAAATACTTTGGCCGGGATAGGGACTTAACTCACGGGGCTTGTTTAGCCACTTAGGACAATCTACGATCATGTGCCCCGCCGCCTACAGTTATAACAAACTCGACTTCTTGTAACAAGGCCTCCCTCCATGAAATTTCCCGCAATGATCACATACATCATTGGCGAGTAGATCGAGACACTGCACACCCGTCGGCTCACATTCCCGTGAACCCAGATGGTCTCGCCTTCTTAGAAGGCCCTTCACTAGCGGCCTTGGACACACCGGTTGAAAGTCCTTTGTCTTCCCCTTTCCAGTTCCTTCTCATAAATAACCGCCTTTGAAAGCAACTCTCCATAAGTTGTCAACGTCAGAGTGGACAGGTGTCTCCTGATATCATCTCGTAAACCTTGGAAGAACCGTCTGACCTTCCTCTCCTCATCTTCCACCACGAAAGGGGCATAACGAGATAATTCAGTAAATTTCGAATCATACTCTGCCACCGAGCGGTTTCCTTGCCTTAGGCGAAGGAATTCATCTTCCATCTGCCCACGAAGGTTTGCAGGGAAGTATTTCTCCAGGAAAGCTGCTTCGAACATCTCTCGGCTAATCTCCGATCCGCGGGTTGAAAACCCTTTTTGCATCTCCCACCCGGTGGTGTGCTTCCCCCTTGACTTATGAGTGGCATAAAGCACCATATCCCAGCAGGGCATTTGATTCTGACAAATACCTTCTTGATCGCTGAATCCATGTTTGACCTTCAATGGATCGGGTTCCCCTAGAAATTCGGGATCCGTTCATTGGTAAACCGATCGTAGACCGACCTTTCCCGATGGACCGGGGCCAGGCGGTCGGGAGTTGGTGGAGTGGTGGAGTCAAAGCTTCTATGACTTGACCATTCATCAAGTAGGTTCGCATATCTTGTCTCACGATCAGTATTGTTAACTCGAACATTTCTCCTTCCTCACATTAGACATGGTCACGGAAACGGGTGAAAAGAACCATTTCGTTAGTCAATTATTCCAAAGGTAACTATCGTAATGGTCCACTTTGTCCCCAAAGTATAAGTAAGAACCACACTCTTCTAAATTTATCCTAAGTTTCCGTGTTGATTCAAACTATCCTAAAGCATCCCGATTTTCTCTACGATACCAATCAGACGACCCGAGCTTTTATTATCACTAAAAGCCGTCGTCAATTCTAATTCATATAATTTGTGATAAGATAAATAGATAAGCATAAAATTTATTTTCTTTTCTTTTCATCAAACCTTGGATGCGTTCTAAAGATTAGTAATTTCATAAATCCCAAAATGTCACGAAAAAATCTACATTCATAAGCAGCGGAAATAAAATTACAAGTTTCCTCAAACTAAATAAACATAACTCCAAAATCTGCTCACCCGGCAAAATTATAGGACTCTACTCGACTTCGTCCTCCATAAGCTTGTCATCCGAAAAATTGCAAGAGTGAGCTTACAAAGCCCACAGGATACTCACATCGAGAAAACACAAGCATATAATCGAATATAGATCATAATATAGTATAATAATCATCATATCATTTCTTCTTTAGTTCATGTTCTTTCATCTTATCTCTATCAAAATCATTGAACTCATATCATCTTTAGGGACCGGACGGGAGGCGGACAACATCGGACGGGTTGTGTGCAACCCCACAACCTAAAGCCGTATCCCCTCATTATGCTCCCGGGCGGGAGGTAATGCCTTTAACCCGACATACGAGGCCATAGTCCATAGTCCTTGTGCCACCAAAAGGTCCCCTCCCGTGGCCCAGGAGGCATCCTCGAGTGTCACTCCAATATCCTTCATCCATCTTTAACAGCAAGTTTAATGGAAACTCGGTTCTTGGTTCGTATTCATTATTGGCCAATAATCAAAGTTCAAAAGTCATGAATTCCACTTGCTGTCCGTATATCATTTTTCATGTTCTTCATAAATAAGTTCGTTTCATGAAGAGGGCCGGAGTTCATTGCATGCAGAAGCAGTAATTTATTCCATGCAGAAACCGGAGCTCATTTTATGAATAAGAAGCCGGAGTTCGTTTCTTGCAAAAGCCGGAGTTCGTTTCTTAAATCAAAACCGGAGTTCATTAATTATGAAGGACGGAGCACAATTACATTATGCTCCAAAGTCGGAAACTCTGTAATCGGGGACCAGTGCCGTTTTCTTTTAAAAGACGGAGGACTTGGACGGAGCTCTAAACGGACGGAGTGCTTTTGTGTTTGAGAATTCGGAGTGACTTGTCTTAAATAATTCGGAGTTCAAGGCGGGAGTGGCTTTTCTTTTAAATTCGAGGAGTTCAAAGGCTGGATTGGATTTTCTTTGAAACGGACTCAAATGGACGGAGTGGATTTTCTTTGAAAATCCGGAGCCATAGGACGGAGTGGATTTCCTTTGAAATCCGGACTCAATTGGACGGAGTGGATTTTCTTTGAAAACCAGGACTCAAATGGGCCGGAGTGGATTTTCTTTGAAAACTGGAGCCATAGGGCGGAGTGGATTTTCTTTGAAATCCGGACTCAAATGGACGGAGTGGATTTTCGTAAAATGGAGTGCTCAATCCGGAGTACTTTTCTTTCATGACTCGAGTGCTTTAAGGGACGAAGTGCCTCATTGACGGAGTACACTTCTCTTCCTTATTCCGAGTACTTTAGGGGCTAAGTGCCTCATTGACGGAGTACACTTCTCTTCCTTATTCGAAGTGCTTTAAGGAGGCAGGTGCTCTACTAAAATGAACGGTGCATGAAATCCAAAGTTCATTAAATAATTCATAAGCTAGCGTTTATTTCAAAACAGATGGACGGACTACTTTTAAAGACGCAAAGGCCGGGGTTCATTTTGTACGGACTTCCTTATTTAATCAGAAAGCCGGAGTGACCTTTTCAAAATGAGACGGAGCATTTTATTCATAAACGGCCGGAGTGCATAGTGGACGGAGTGCTTAATTCCTTAAAGAGCGGAGTGTATATTCACAGTGGACGGAGCGACTTTCAGAACGTAAGGCCAGATTATTTATTTTCTTAGAGGACAGTACAAAATTCATTAGCGCCGGAGTTCACTTTCACCATGGACTGGAGTTCTTTTGATAAACATGAAATATCAAAATTCATAATACTTGCTTGAGAAAAATCGTAAAATGAGTAATTTCTAATATCATGCATATGAGTTTCATTTTAAACATGCTTTTTGAGACGATGAGTCATAAATAAAGAGGCATACTTCGTACAGAACACTATATACTTCATAGCAATATACATAAACATGAACTTTATCAAAAAGAGGTGAGTAACTTGCCTGAAATCTCCATTTTCTATGTCCTGGGACCTACGGCCTCTCCCTCTTTCTCTCCTTCCAACTTCTGTGGCGTACTCCATCCTATTCTTCCAGCCCTATTTATAAATTTGAGTTGCCGTTGTCGAGAATCTAGCCCCATTAATCGTTCCTCGTCGATTTACATATCTCCCATTTAATTCTCTTAAATCTCCTCGTCGGTTATCGTTTACTTTCAATTTCAAATCCGGTCAATTTACGCCTTCCTCTAAAGCGAAAATTCGTGCGCCTTTTTACTCCGAAATCCGGAGTTCAATTTCCAAAGGAAAATCCGGTTTTCATTTACCCAATGAAATCCGGAGTCCTTTTATTGTGGGAAATCCGGACTTCATTAAGGAAATCCGGACAGCAATTTCCTCGATGGCATATCCGGACTTCTTTGCCTATGGATTTCCGGTCAACGGGCGTTGACCGGACTAAATGATTCAAATTTCCTTTTACCAAAATTCCGGACGTCTTACCTCTGGATTTCCGGTCAACGGACGTTGACCGGACCAGATGATTAAAATTTCCTTACTCAAATTTTTGGGTCATTACAGTATCCTTTATTTTTTTTTATACCGAAGAAAATATCATTATCCCTTATTTATGCATAGTTTTCTTAATATTTTTTTTTTCAAAATTTTAACATACAGAAATATATAAATATGTAGAAATATTTATGAACACTTTTAAGAATATGTAAAACCAGCTAAATGGAATTCCAAGGCATTCAAAATTATATATTTTAAATATTTAAGACATACAAGTATAATATAGTATGATTTACAATAAAAAAGTGAAGTTATATAGTTTTTCAATTACTTACTAAAAAAAAAAGAAGTTATATACTTTTATCAATTCATTTCAAGCACCAATAGAAACATATATCTTAAAATCAAGATATGCAGAAGTATTTAAACATAATTTAAAAGTATATGTGAGTATGATTGTAAAAAATTAGCTTTTATACAAAATATATAAATTAAAAACATGTATTTTATAATATTTTATAAAAGATTCATAGAATGAAAATAGAATAACATATATATATATATATATATATATATATATATATTTAGTATATATATATATATATATTCTTTAATTACAAAAATATTATGTGTTTAGTATTTAAAATGATAAATACTCATTGAGATCAGAAAAATAACAAAAACAAGATAAAGATCAATGCATCACCTGTTATGCATATGTCAAACGTTAAGACAGAAATTGTACAGTATATGAGCATCTGTTATACTCGCATTAGGTGTATACATTGTCTCAAATACGCACGTACATTTTATATTAAACACGCATGTGTATTTATCCAGTGCATATTAAGCATGATTAATTTATCTAAAATACACATGAGCACCTCAGGGACATCCTTCAGGTGTATTCATACTATCCAAAATACGCATATGCGTGTACTAGGTATCAATTAAGTGTCAGTTAGTCTAATATAACACGATCAGAAAATTGACTTTTACCCAATCCTTATTTAACCTTAGTATTTTTATCAACTTAACTCAACTATTATTATTTAAAAACACAAATTTGGGATCTGTACCTTATATAAGAGTATTTGAACTAAGATCTCCTATAATATATACTCTTTGAGAGAGAGTTGACACGTAGAAATTTGACTAGTAAAAAAAGTGAGGAACAGATTTATGCTTCCTGACTGCGTGAAATCCTGGAGCTTATAATAACTTTCATTTGTACCTCAGTGACTTTTAACTATTTCTTCAAATTTAGTTCCATGCTACTACTTTAGCATCTTACCTATGACAAATAGAGATTCGGTCTTAAGGGACATTTTTAGGAAGGCAGTTGAGTCAGAAGTGAAGAATTTAAATAGAAAAGGAAGATTTTTCTTTTTTTTTATTTTGTTTATCCTTATTAATATTCACTAGTCGGTCAGATATATTATATATTGAGGGGAAAGGACAAATATGTCATTTAGAGAAAGAAGTTAAGCATGCTCTTTATATATATACATTTCGAGGAATTCGAGATATTGTGACTAATACAATATAATAAACATGGGGTACTAAAAGATACAAATTCTACAATATCCTATGTATGCTTAGAGCTACCATGTATTCTTAACAAATGTATTGTACTGAGCCATCATAGTATTGATATGTTCGTTGATCGCACGACCCATTTGCTAGGATGAAAGATTTTAATAGAAAAACTTATAATACGAACTAATTATCAACTCAGCGATCATATTTTATCCATTGCGTGCTAGTGAAAAATGTTGGATTTAGTCAATTAGGTGGGTGCCCATGATGGGCTTATCCGACCAGGTGGTTACCCTCACCACTTGTATAGTGGGAGGTTATCCACTGTGTATATAAAATGAGAGGTTATTTGAAAATAAATTTTATCCTCATCCTTTTCGAGCATCTTTCATCATCTAAAATAAAAGAATAAGATAACAGAGTTAACAAAATCAATAAAAATTTTTTTAACTTATTGGTATTTGGATTGTAAAAAGCGAGTATTTTTTATTTATAATTATACATCAAGTAAAAGTTTATATTTTCTAAGTAAAAAAAAAAAAAGCAATAATTCAATACAGACCTTGAAATTTTTTACATATTTTGAAGTATATTTTCTTTCATCGTACTTTTTGATCCCAGGACACCTCATAATTTTATCATTCATAAAAAAAAAAATTAAAAAATATTTATCTTTTGCCACGTTTTATATTATGGGTGTTTTACGAAAATATTGTATTTGGTTTGGAATTACATCCAAAAGAAATTGGGGAAATTCCATAAACTCGGTCAATAATTTTGAATGGTGCAGCCACATGATATCAATAAAACTATAAAAAAATATATAATTATATATTTTAATAATTAATTAAAATTTAATATTTCTTAAGATATATATAGGCGCATTTGATAATTAATAATTATATTAAATAACACAATCTTGCCATGCCTCGTATATGTTTTTTCGGCCGCAAGAGTTCAATTGCGGTGTTTGGTTTAATCCCTACATAAATTTTGGATAAAAACACATGTAAATAAAATATACTTAAGATTTTATATATTTTAAATTTTTATAAATTTAATTTTTCTTCAAATTATTTAAAATAAATGTGAAGTTTATTTTACTTAGTATTTCTTCAAGGTTAACCCATGACCTTGACGTTCCTCAGCCCTACGATACGAGCTTTTCCACCAGAAACCTAAACCCCCCAACTCCCATCTCCCTCTCTCCTCCGCATCTTCAATGTCTTCGCAGTCGCGAAAGGGCGGAGTCACCCTGCCGGAGCGACCAAGTCGGAGCAAGGACGGCCAAGATGGGATAATCTCGAGAATTTCCTCGAGTGTGTCGCAATCGCCGATTTTGCACCGAGGCAAGAGAGCGGCAGACGACGCTGCCTACGTCGCCAAAAGACTCCTGAAGAGCACCGGAAAAGCCGCGTGGATCGCCGGAACCACCTTCCTTATACTGGTTGTTCCGCTCATCATTGAGATGGATCGCGAGCAGCAGCTCAACGAGCTTGAGATGCAGCAGGCTAGCTTGCTCGGAGCCCCTCCTATGTCTGCCCACAAGTGAGAGAGGTTGCTAAATATGAGAGGTAGGCCAGAAGAAAAATTGGATTTCTTACTATCCGATTCTATGCGATGTTTAATTGATTAAATTGGCTTAGTTTGAGGTCTTATCACGAAGCATGTATCTTGAATAAGTTATTCGGAGCTGATCAATTGGAGTTTCATTTGACATTAATCTAGTTTTTTCGGCTCCACATTGATGATTTATGTATGAATAATTGAAGCTGGATTTGTTGTGTATTGGATTTCCTTTGAAATAATCCTCGGTGATTGCTCTATTTTGGGTGGATTGATTGGTTTGATACATGAACTGTAATGTTGTGTGATGGTGAGCATCCTTTCAGAAGTAGTGTTATGGCTGACATAGGTCATTGTGCTTCTCTTTAATTTGATTCCGCAAGCTCAAATTTCAATGGAAACACACACACACAGTGGTACATATCAATGTTACAGAACATCTTTCCAAATGAGACTTCGAGGGTCTATGTGTTGATGATAATCGGATGGGGCCTATGCAGCTTATCACCAAGAAGCAAAATCTTATACATTTAGGCTGCCAGTATTTCCTGGTTCATTCTAAAATCTCAAGATTGTCTAGTCGCTCAAGCTCCTAAACAAAAGTCAGAATTCAGAAATCCTTGCAACCAGAGCTTGAGGTTTAATCCAGATAATGTTCTTCTGATCGCCAAGCCAAAGTGCTGTTTATAAATCATCTCTATTTGATTTTGGGATGATGCAACATAATACCAAGAAGCAAAATCTGTATCATATAGGCAATCAATATTCACTGGCTCTTTCTAGAGGCTCAATATTGTCTTGACATCAAAGCTCCTAAACAGAAATTGGAATTCGGAAATCCTTGCAAGAGCTTGAGGCTAAAGTCCGGTTCCCCATGGCCAAAGTGTTGTTTGTGTGAGTAAAACCATCTCGGTTTGTTTGAAACTGGATGGGCATGAAACAAAATCTTAAACATTACACTGCCAATATTCCATGGATCCTTCTAAAAGCTCAGTGATATCTAGTCACCTAAGCTCCTGAACAGAAGTTAGAATTCAGCCAATTTTGGAAGAGCCGGAGAATGTTCTTCTGATACTCATGGCCCAAGTGCTGTTTTTGTGTGTAAAACCATATCGGTTTGATTTGGGGTCCATATGTGGAGATACGTGGAATGGGTGGATGATTAATCTGAAGGAATATTTGCATATTGAGATTTGTCCTAGGTAAATAAAATGTCTAAAAACTTTATTTAGAAGACCTTAGATGTACCTTTCCCCCAAGGTGAAGGTTTAAAACCACGATTGAGTGAAAATATCTTCTAAACGTAGTAAGACTTCCTATGTTTTTGCTTATAAATGCTAACAATCATGATAATATGGCATGAATAAAAGTATCACTATCAATAGTTTTGTTATAGATGCGTGTCAAGTGCACATAAGCATGTCGAGACTCGAGGCTCAAAGCCTGGCACTTTAACATATCTAGACTAGACTCATTCTGAGAGGCACGCACATAGGTTCTAAGGGGTGTGCTTTTTGTCGAGGTTTAAGGTGTGCGTCTAAAGTGTCTCCTAGTTTTTTTCCTCAAAAAAGAAAACTAATTTTTTTTATTTTTAAATTAGTCATTATATTTGATTCTTATTTTAAGTACGTACTTGATGTTTATAAAATTGAGATCGATAAAATAATAACTTACTCATTAGAATAATGGATGGAGGATGTAATAATAATAATAATAATAATAATAATAAATTTATATTTAAGAATAATTATTTAACAGAGTGATATGTCATCGGATTCGAATTGTTATATAGATTAGGGAGTCAAGAACTATCCGATTAGTCTGATGCAGATCCGGTCTCCATATGCTCCTAATCAAGATCCTGTGCAACATAACAAATGTACGATCAATGAATTGGCGAGATTTACTTCTCGGTATATCCTCCGACATTCAAATCAGTTATCTTTTTTTTAAGAAAGAAAAGAGATGATATAAATGCAAATGCTAGTAAAAATGGTTTTTGTTTGTAGTGTGCATTTTGTAGAAAGTGTCTTAATGAAAGTGTGTGTGTGCACTTGAAGTGTCTTAAGATTGTCTTTAGTTAGTTTTTATTTGATTTAACATCGTCCCTTTTTCCTCTTGGGAAGGAGGGGTTTATATAAAATTTAGGGACAGTTGACATTTCCACCTAACCGCCTGAGGAACTATCGGATGGATAAGTAGATGTCGTTCGGCTAGCGGTTCCCAATTGGCAACCGAGTCTGTTGTGTCGGATAAGATAAGGAATCCATTTCGGTCGGTTAGAGTTGGTTTTATCTTCCTTTAAAAAGTAAATCGCTCGAATAATACCGACAGGCTTGTCCATCCATTTTAGGCCATATAGGCCGACTAGGTCTTTATTTTATTATGGGTCGAATCTTTTAACAGACTCTCTTCATGGATCGTTAGCAATTATACCTATCACTAGCCCCCATGCCGGGAGGCTTAAAGTTTATTCTTTTAGTATAATGTCCAAGGATAGTCATTTGTCCGATCTCATACTCTTAGTCTAAAGGACTTCATTGGCTCACTGGACGATGACTTTCAGTTCGACAAGCTCCATTAGGCGAAGGCTTTTAATCTGACGGACTTCATCTGTGCTGACCAGTAGCAGCATTAAATGTGAGTTTCTTTGAGTCTCATGCCGTTCTCAAAAATGCACCAATCATTATTACTGATTCCGAACGATTGACGTACTGTATAGCCTACAGAGTACTGACATGTATCGTTGTCATGGTGAGGCGCGTTTTTTTGAATTTTTCTATCTATGACGTCATTTCAACTCAAAGTCTTTGCTTTAAATAGTTCAAAATCCTTCATTCCATCACTTTCTGAAAGCCTTTTGTACCTTGCTTCTCTTCGAAACCCTTTTGTCTTATTCTTCTTCTTTTCTGAAATCCTTCATCTTCTCTACTGGCTTCTGACATTAATAACATTCAGTGGTTCTTTCCTCTGCCAATGTCGACTATCTTCGTACTTAGTATAAGATTCTGAGCTTGTTGGTGTACCTTTTGTTTGGAGTGGGTGGCAGAGTTTACTCTCCACCATAAGGATATGTTACCATTTATGAGATTCATCTCAAAGGAGGCCTCCGCTACCCAATGGCACTGGAGTTATATAAAAGAATGACACCTCTCCATATTCCGGTTGCCAGACTGCAGCCTAATGTAGTCAGGCATTTAGTTTTTTATGTATTTTCGTTCGCATTCATGGCATGGTATTGTACACTAAGGCCGTAAAAGTTATTTTTTTGAATTCACCACTGAGCAAACCGGATTTCAGTCTCTCCACGTTCTGCGCTTGTGTTGAGTGGAAAAAATCTTGACTCAACCAAGGGATAGAAAAACTGATGTTTCTACTTGGCAACTCCCTCTGGATGGGAGCTCTCCAATGAGTGGGGTCGAGTCTCAGCATTTTTCAATATCGAGATGTTGGAGCATGAGAAGGAGTCAGTTAAGGCGCTGATGGATCTCCTTAAAGAAAAAGTCTGATCCTTCAATACGAATAAAAAAACTGATGGCTGCTGATCGAGTCTCTGGTTCAGACCAAATAGGAGCCTGTATTGGAGCAGTCAAACGTGCCTCCTGCACTGTCGGTTCATAAGAGGAAGCCAAAAAGGAAACAAATACCCCTTCAAATAAGCGAGTCATCTGTCCAAGTGCCCAAGCACAAAGAAGTCTCGGTCGGGTCCTCCTTTGACAACGAAGCCACCATTGATCAGCATGTAAGGAGAAAAAGGCCGTCGGTGAGGATTGATCCAACTCTTACTTCTTCCATGACCCAAACGTTTGGGGCCATTGGATCAGATGAAGGCTGTGAGCCTTCGAAGTCTGCTATTGAGGTTAGAGCCGAAAATGTACCTATCCCTACTCCAGCCCTTGCTTCATATGGGGTGCCGGCTGTTCTATCATCCCTGTCCGCAGAATCCCTACCTAATCTTGCTACCAGTTTTGCCGAGGGTGTTTATTGGATCAGCGAAACTCAATTAGGGAGACCGAGGAGGTGTCTCAAGTTGAGTTTTCGAAGGCCAGCATCCCAGAAGTTGTCGTCCCGGAACTTCATGTTGAGGTTACCGAGGTACCTTCCTCCAAGCCCCTAACGTCTGAGGCTAGAGTTGAAAACGATGCCAAAGAACGAGTTGAAATGGCAGACGTGCCATGCTTGGAGGCCCCACGTCCGTGGCCGAGACAGAAGCAATTTCTGAGGCAGCAGTCGAAACATCTAGTTTCGAGCCCCCAACGTTTAAGGTCCAAGGGGATGTTTTTGCTAGATGAGTCAGTGAAGCGGTTGAGGTGGCTGCTGCAGAGCACTCAGAGCCAAAGGTCCAGGACATTCTGGAGGTTCCTACAAGTGATGTTCCAACAAGGTGCTCTTCTTTCTTTGAGGTATTGTTTGAACCTCTCCTCAGTTCATTTATTGTTTTCTTTACAATTTCTAATGCGTTCTTTTCTTGTAACTTTATGAATTAGCTCATCATTTCGTCTCCACTATCGATCGTCTGTCTCACGATTACATTGAGAAAGAAAAGTTCTTGGCCTTGAAGGAGTGTGTTTCCCGTCTCGAATGCAAACTATCTGAGACAAAGTAGAAGTATGCCCTCCGTGACCAAAACTTCAAGCTGGAGAGTGAGCTTCAGACATCTATTAGTTTGATGATATTAGACAAGTGATGGAGCACAAGTATTGAGACGTTATCAACGTTTGCTGACACATTATCAAAATGGTGGCTCCTAGCATCTCTATTTTCATATTTCATCCTAGGAATGCCAGTGCTCGATATAGTTCAGATGTGTTATACCGTCCCAGAAATGATGTGGACTCCTAGGAGCCTTTGCCGAAGACATCGCAACCTCATTCTCCTCCTATATATATATATATACACACACACACACACACACGTAAGTTAGCCGAACATTATAGACTTAAATGCCAGGCTCTTAAGCTGAATTAAGTCGCCATTCACACATGGCTTCTGTTGCTCAGACATGCCAGAGGGTATCAGAGTTCTAGTGTGTTTGACTTAAATTTTTTGAACTTTGATTAGCCGTCGATACTATTTTTCTTTAATTAGAGGTATTTACATTTGTACTTTAAGGAAACCTCCTAAGTTTTTAGCCTTTGGTCTTATGAGGGCCACTTGGTTTCATGATTTAAGTTTTACAAACCGACTTTCTTAGGGCTGCTCGATAAATGACCGAATTTTATTGACCACCAAGTGATGGTTTGAGGGGCAGGTGAATAGATCTCACCTAACTGCAGGGCTTGGAGTTCTATATGTGGTTGATGGGTAAGGTTCCAATGAATCTAGCAATTTTTACATTTTCGTACGAAGTCCATAACGTCGTACTTCATGGTGGGCTAGTAGTAAAGTTATCGTATGAGTTTGAAAGCAAGGTTCTTTCCCCCAATATGGGATCCACAAATATCAAGATGCACTCCGAGTATATAGTCAGCCTCTTCTGGTATGAGACAACGTAGATATGGGACAGAGTACCCATGTCAGCACATCTTATTCATAATGGTATACTAGCCTATTATCTTTTTCACTCGCTTAGCCTCATCTAAGTTCTCTGGTAACGTGTTATTGGACAAACATCTCATATAGGGAGTCATTCAGCTGTCAACATTGGTTATCTGTATTATCTCTAACTCTAGGTCTTCTATACTGAAAATTTTGAAGACTTCACTCATTTCTCGTGCATACTGCTCAGGGTCCCCGGTCGCTGCGGCCCTTACCAATAGTCTACTTTTTCGTTCTCTTCCCTTGGGATGTGGATCATTTTCATACTATCAAATGCCGAAGTCAAGTCTCAAACTTTGAAGAGATATTTGGAAAGTTGTGGGTTGGAAGTCTCAAAACTTTCTTAAACCTGGTTAACAACTAATTCTAAGTCACTATAAACGATCAGGTTTTTGGCCAAGCATTCTTTGGCTAATCTAAGTTTGGCAAACAATGCCTCGTACTCTATGACATTATTGATTGTCAAAATTTTAATGGTCATTGAATACTTTATTTCTAACCCATCAGAAATTCTCAAAACCACGTCGACACCACAACCTATTTGCATTAAAGAACTATCCACGTGCAAGATCCATGTATGAATCCTTTGATGACTGTCAGTTTCATCGTGGTCGAGGGTTTCCAGAGTTAGAGTCATCGTTTCAACAATGAAATCTGTCAGGACCTGACCTTTTAATGCTAACCTTGGTCGAAACTCCACGTCGAATTTGTCCAACTCAATGACCTACTTGACCCACCGTCCTGACATGTCCAACTTTTGTAAGATCCCTTTTAGCGGCTTGTCTGTTAGGACGACAATTTTGTATGCCTGTAAATAAGGATGAAGTTTTCGGACATAATATATAAGAGCCATAGCCATTCTTTCAGTGTGAGAATATCGACTCTCTGAGTCGGTCATCATCTTGCTGACATAATATACAGGCCGCTGCCCATCGGACTATTGTCAAATCAAAATCGAGCTTTAGACAGTTTCAAATACTGTAAGGTATAAATACAACTCTCCTTTTTGAGGAGAAGTAAGAAGTGGTGAGTTCGATAGATATTCCTTCAGCTCTCAGAACGTAGCTTCACAGTCGGTCATTCACTGAAAGCTGACAGCCTTCATCCCCTCAAAGCTTTGAAAAAAGGCAAATACTTCTCAACTAACTTAGCCGAGAAACGGGAGAGCGCTGCCAGCCTCCCGGTGAGCTTCTGGATTTCTTTTACAGTTCAAAGTAGGTTCATGTCGAGGATAGCCTTGATTTTTTTAGTATTTACTTCAATCCTTCGATATGAAACAATGAAACCCAAACTTTTTTCCAAGGTCGCTTCGAACGTACACTTTGTCAGATTGAGCTTCATTTAGTGTGTACGAAAGACATTGAACATCTCGTTTAGATCACAAATATGGTCGTTAGTCGCTCTACTCTTAATGAGCATGTCATCCACATACACTTTTATATTCCGTCTGATTTGGTCTTCGAACATCTTGTTGATAAGCCATTTGTAGGTGGCATTGACATTCTTTAGTTCAAATGGTATAACTTTATAACAATATATCCATTTGTCAGTTATGACCAACATGTACTCCTCGTCATCTGGGCTCATTCAGCTTTAATTGTAACCCAAATATGCATCCATGAAACTCAACAGTTCATATCCGGATGTTGAGTTTACGAGCTGATCAATTCTCGGTAACGAAAAATTATCCTTAGGATGTGCTTTGTTGACAGTAAAATCGATGCACATCCCCCACTTTTCATTACTTTTCTTGACTAGGACCACATTAGATAATCAGTTTGGATATTGAACCTCTCTAATGAATCCAGCGTCAAATAGTTTCTTCACCTTCTTATGGACCAATTTCTCTACCGAATGAATTATTCGTTTCTGCTGAATAGGTTTATGATCGAGGTCTATGCCTAATTTATGAACCATTATTTCAGTCGGTATTGCTGGCATGTCGTTAGGTGTTCAGGCAAAAATGTTAAAATTCTGTAGTTGGCTTCGAAAGGGTTCTGGTAGAGAATTTCCTATTTGAATATACTTCTCTAGATCACTGAGATCTAATCTATAGAATTTTTAGATTAGGCTTATAATAAGGTGGTCTCTTCACGGAAGTTGATGTCCTCTATCGCTTGACCGGGAGGTGTGAGTAATTTGGAATAAATAACATGTCCGCCCAATCATTTGATCTCCAAGGATCTCTCCTATATCGTACGGAGTGGAAAACTTTATTTTTAAATGTGAGATCGAAGTCACTGTCCCAAAAGCTGTCAAATAGGGACGTTTGAGGATGGTGTTGTAGACTAATGGAAGTCAATTATCAAGAAAGAAAGTATCTTGTAAGTAGTACTCGGATAAGTCCTCAGCGTAACTTTAAGTTGGACGACTCCCTGAACAGGTACTGGCTCTTTATCCACCCGTACAGAATTCCCTCGGTGGGTTTCATCTGACTTCTTTTTTGACTCAATTTAAAGTAGTATCGAGATAAAGTAAATTTCTTGAACTTTAATTATCAGTAAATATTCGTTTCAACTGATAGTTTATGTTACCATTAGAGACGAGTACAGATACAACTAAGGGATCAGAATGAGAAGATGTTATATGAGTCATATCTTCGTTTCAAAAACTAATGACACCATTCCTAACTCCTACCATTGACCTTTTGTGGCTGGCAGCCATACTTGAGCACTCCAAGGTGTCATTTCGTGCTAGTCGTGTTGTAATCGCATTAACAACCCTAACTGCCTCTCGGTTTTTTGGCTGCTCAGCTTCATCCCCATCTGCTCCTCTGGAGGTTTGTACGGGTCTTTGTAGAAATTGGGTAAGGTGTTTTTTTCAGATCAACTCTTCAATCTCCTTTTGCAACGTCCAACAGTCTTCCGTGCTATAGCCTCCGTATACCAATGACAGTGACAATACTTTAACTGATCACCTTCATCTGGGTTCTTCAATTCTTTGGCCATTTAAAGAATTTTTCATCCCAAATTTGTATCAGGATATTAATATGAGAGTCATTCAAAAGAGGCAAGTCTAGGGGCCTGAACTCCTTTAGTACTGTCGGCTCGAACTTCTGCTGTTTTCTCAGTCCTCGGGAGCCCACGTGATTCTCATTCTTTCTCTTTCTATCCACCGTCCTATGGCGAAAATGGTCAAGGCACTCTAGCCATTTCACTTCATTGGCCTCTTCAGCCACTATGTAATCTCAAATAATGGCCTCGACCTCTCAAAAAGTCTGTCAGTCTTTATAAGTCAGATGCTTGAAGAAATCCTCGGGCTTTAAGGTCAATATGAAGGCACTTAGTTTCACATCATTGGTGAGTTTAAGTATCTTCTAGGTTTCAGTTGTGAACCGAATCAAGAATTTTTTCAAATTTTTGTTTGACCCTTGCTTCACACGGGCTAAGTGCCATGATTGTTTTTCTTTCTTTCGACTGGAGGCGAATTGGGATAAAATACCATCGGCCAAATCTTGCATCATCCGAATCAAGTTGGGTTGAAATCGATAGAATCAAGCTCAAGCGTCCCCTTTGAAACCTAAGGAAAAGTACAGACACATTATAGCATTGTCTAAGCCATAAAAGCTCAAGAGTGCAGAAATGGTCTTGATGGTCCATCGGATCTGTACTTTTATCGTAAAGATCTATGGTCGGCATCTTGAATTTATGAGGGAGTGGATGGGTTCGGATCTCCATCGTGAATGAAAATCTTCGCAAGTCAGCGATTCGTCCTCCGGCATCTCCTCCAAAAACATGCTACCATAATTTTTTTAATTTTCTCCTCCATTTGTGGAGGAGCTGCCATCCTCTTCTTATTGAAGAAGATCCTCAAGTCCAAATAGTTCTATGTGGTATGAGAAGTTAGGTGGCTTACAACCTTTGGAGGGTGCGCACTGTGAGAGGCTCCTACTTGGTACAAGTGCTCCCTATCGTCACGAGAATAATGAGGATTTTGCTTCTCAGAGCTATCCTCTCGGATCTAGTAACTCAGACGACCCTTCAAGCGCATCGAGACCTTATTGCTCGAGGCAGTTTGGATCCTGAGGTTTTCAGGCCAATGGCCCTTATCGATTGGGTACTTCATTCCCCTTTTCCTTCGATTGGAAGTTGCTGTTTGGGAAGCGGAAGATGGAGCCTCCTTTGACTGCTCGTCGAATGATGTGCAAATGATTTGGATGGCATTGAAAATGTTGTCCATTCTCATTGCGAGTGCTTCCACACAGGGGTCGAGATGATCATCCACCCGACTGCCCATAGGAGGGCAATTGCCACATAATGTAGCATTTCTGATTGGTGTACTGACTTATACTCGTGTGTTCACCATGTTGGTCTTTACAGGAGTGTAGTAGTCAAACTTTTTAGTCACTTCTAATCTATATCTTGTGCAACATAATAAATATGTAGTCAAAGGATTGGCGGAATTCACTCCCTGGTGTATCTTCCGATGCTCGAGTCAGTTATCTTTCTTTTAAGAAAGAAAAGAGAGAATGCAAGTGCAAATGCTAGTAAAAGTGGTTTTTGTTGTGGTGTGTGTTTTGTAGAAGGCGTCTTAATGAGAGAGTGTGTGTATGTGCTTGAAACGTTTTAAGATTATCTTTGGTTAGTTTTTGTTTCGTTAAGTGTCGTTCACTGTTCCTATTGAGAATGAGAGATTTATATAGAAGTTAGGGTAGTTTACCTTTCTACCCAATTATTTGAGGAATCATCGGATGGATAAGTAGACACCATTTAGTTGGCGGTTCCTAATTAGCAACTGAGTCCATTGGGTCAGATAAGAGAAGGAAACTGCTTCAATCGATTAAAGTTGGTTCTGTCTTATCCACCGATTAAAGTTGGTTCTGTCTTATCCACCGATTTTGGGTCATATGGGCCGATTGGGTCTCTCTATTATAGGCCAAATCCTTCGATGGACTCTCATCGGCCGCTAGCAATTATATCCATCATAGAGGATTTTGTAGTTAAATTTTTTTGAATAAATGAGGTTATACATTACATTAAATAGGAGATAATATGAACATTGAACGATAAATACTTCTAGAACTAATTTATTAGAGCTTATGAATGATGAAGATTTTAATTTAGAAGGACATATAAAAATAAAGAAATTATTCTAATAGATAAGCCAATAAATGAGAAGATGAATTTTTGTTTAGTGATTTTGGTAAGTATTAGTATTTGTTATGAGTATATTAAATATAATATTTTATATTTGTTAATAAATTTTATTACTCTTACATATTTGTAAAAAATTTTACTTATTTATTAATTGTTACTTTTTTTTATTAATTGAATAATGTGTTTATTATTAATATTAGAAATTTTTTTTTGATTTTTCAAATCTTTTTATTAGCTTTAACGGGTTGAAATCATTACAGGAATATTGGATGCGATGATACCAATACTAATGCACTGGATGCCACAAAAACTTTATAGTTAAATGTGCTTGGGCTAGAGTACTACTAAGATGGGTGACCCCCCAAGAAATTTTGGTGTTACACTTTTTGACTTATCAAAAAAATATTGTATGTTCATAATTTTTAAGTGGGCACATTACTTCATCATGTCCAGTCCTACACTTTGTGCCATACACCTAGGTTTAAGGGATCCATTGCACATTGATGCGTGTTATGCCTTTAACAATGCTGGGTATTAATATTAGCCACGGCCAAATTAATATCGAATAATATATATTGGTATCAGATATATAACAGAAAAAAATTATAAAACTTATAAATTGATAAAATCATACTGGCCAATCGATGTTCGTGCTATATTTTTAATATGAAAAAGGATTGTAATATTGTAAATATCGATCGATATTTAAATCAATATAATAGGTAGATTAGAGCCTTTTCTTTATGCTATCACTTTCTACTGGCCATACGCCCTTGCTCGCCCGACTCTAACGTTCAACGCAAGAAGAAGAGAAAAGGGAATCCTTGCTTCGATCTGCTTTAGCATGGTCCTATCAAATATTAATTATTATTATTATTATTATTATTTATCTCAATGGTTTAAATTTGTTCTTATAGTATAAAAGATTAAAATTAAGATAATACATTGAAACATTATTTTGATATTTAACCATCATTACTTTTAAAATGGTTTTAACCCATTTCCCCAAACCTAATTTTTCCATCAGTTGTAGTTTCAATGAGACGGCAAGAGATTAAAGTCTCAAATTATATAATTTTCCATCAATCCATTTTAAAGAAAGTCATGCAACGCATTGAGAATAATAATATATATATATATATATTGTTAAATAAAATATTCCCGAACCTTCTCTGTGAGTTGATTGTCGCTTCAACAAAACGATTGTGTCGGTTTGATAATTTTGGCACAATGAAAATTTGCGTCATAACATAAAGTAAACAAATAGACAATGGCATAAATAGGAACACAAAACAGGCTGAATTAATTCTGAACTAGTAGCATTTTTTTCATGAATTAATAATATTTTTGAATTCTTTTCTTCATTTTTCTTCCATTTGCGGGGTATGTATATCATCGTCCTGAGAGAAATATTCGACACCTAACCCTTAGCTATTATTGTTGGCACACCTTTTGGTGTCACAATATCTATATATATTTTTTGGGGTAAGTTTATTAATTAGTATAGATGAGTAAATGAAGCATCATAGCATTAAAAATTATTTAAGAATAATTCAAACGCATTTTCACAACACGACTCTTTTCCTAAGGCACTCTCTTGTAGAGCATGCAAGATAATTACGATATATGATACGATAAAAAAAATATAATAGGTATAATAATAATAATAATAGAATTAAAGTTAAATGAATATAAACACCATCTTATTATTAAATAGTTTCAAAGAGGAAAAACCTACACTTGAAAAACAAATAAGTCATCCACCTTTTTTTGAATAAATAATAGTATTATGACGTGCCTCGACCCGACTCCAAAGGCATCATATAAAAATTTAAAATTTATTTAAAATATTCTTTCAATCTATATTCTCAATTTTAAAAATAATATCAACCAAACCTAATGTTTGAAAGGACCACCCTCGGCGCTATACATGCATTTTAGCCAACTGAGCCGCAACAAAAGGAAGACGTGCATTTATATAAGCGGTTCTTCGTTTACGGATGGTTGCAAAACCATTAAAAAGGAAAAAAACAATCAGAGAAGTCACCATAATAGAAGAGACTAGGGATATCAAGAACTGTCAAAATTGCTCGTGGCAAATATTCTTCCATAAGAACCGTGGAATTAACATCAATTGCCTAATCTTCTACATTTTCCCGTCAAAGAATCAGTAATCTGCCCCGGCACGATCTGCCACTGTTATTATTGTACATTGATGTACAGAAATCAGCTGCTCTTTCCATCAACATTTGTCATTATGAACCAACCTCTCGACCCAATCTGACAATTCGACCCCAAGTGCACGACAACTATGATTATCCCGTGATGGATTGAAACCATGACTGTCCTTCCATAAAAATTTCTTTTGTTGGCTGGACGTCACAGCTGCACCATTTCAGCCTTGTCTCCGATCTTTGATGGCAGGAGCTCATGGGAGCACAGCAGCACGAGCCGTTTCTTTCAGGGCGCTCTTTCAGAGCTACTCCATGTACCGGGAAATAAATTTGCAGGTATGCAAGTCAGAACTTTCTGCCTGGTTTACCACTTGCCCTTGATGTATATTCCCCTACCAAATTCATGAAGATGGATAACCGTTTATCCATCAATCTTTCAATACTATCAAACTCAGCAACTCGACCTGAAAACATCCCAGAGAAAAAGCCTCGATGAGGCCCCTCTAATTCCAGTAATGAAATAACAATCATATATACCAAAAAAAAAAAAAAAAAACTGTCAAATTGCAATAATCGGAATATTGGAAGTTTAGCCTGATCAAAGCCTGCCCCAGGGGAAAAAGCTGGGCTTGTCCAGTAAATTTATTTGTAGGCAGTGATTGTCACTGTATAATCCAGTGATCATAAAATCGAGTTGTAGAAATATGCATAAAATAAGACCGTATAAAATAAACTGAAAAGCATGGCGATCCTTTCCTGAACCCAGCGCATGGCAAGAACTTCGTGCACCAAGCTGCCTTTTTTAGGCTTGACCAAAGCGAGCATGTTCAATATTTGGGTTTGGTTTGGGACATGCAAATTTCGTATGTTGACTTTAGGTCCCACCAGGTGTTAAAAAAAAAAAAAAATTCTAAATACATTATAAGCTAGAAGGAAGTCCACATTTATTACCCAGGAAAAAAAAAATTAAAATGGCTCAACAGACACAAGCTGACTTTCATACATACCATCATTAAGGACCAACACGAGATCACTGTCCATGATAGTTGGTATCCGATGTGCTATAGTAAGAACTGTGCATTCTTTAAACTCCGATCTGATAATCCGCTGAATAAGATTATCAGTGGCTGTATCAACTGATGCAGTTGCTTCATCAAGCACAAGTATTTTTCCTTGTTTAAGCAAAGCACGGCCCAAGGAAACAAGCTGTCGCTGCCCGACACTCCAGTTTTCTCCATTTTCAAGCACTGCACAAGATACATGATAAAACCACTTGATTATTTGGAATTCAAAATCTGAAATAGAAGACTTGTATCATGCCAAGGTGGCTAAAATTATCATCTAGAAGTGCATACCAGGGGAGTCGAGCTTTTGACCTCTATGCCGGATGAGTGCTCCAAGCTGTGACTTATCAAGCACCTATGACAAATTAAAATGGAAAACTTAATAAAAAACCGTATGGGAATAATGAGAAACTCACAGTTCACTGATATCCCCCTACAAGTTCAACACTTCATCAGTTAATGAATTTGGTAGTACCATAATCAGTAACAAAATTACAAATAGACCTTGTCCCTGGGAGGGATCAGTCTGATTAATAAGTAGGAAAGAATATGAAGATAATGAAGTGACTGGAAGAAGAATCTGCTGATGGGTAAGAAAAGCAAAGATGCAGCACAGAGTTTTGGCAAAGAGGAATAATTTTTCATCTGCCAGATCTGACCACATTAGGAATGACCCACAATTTAAACGACAACATGAAGTAAACATCACACAAAAATATGGAAATATTATGTTGTTTCCTAAATTAGATTCTTATAAGTTACAGCAAAATTGAATTTGAAAGCTAAGAATTATGTGCAGAAAGGATAAGATATGCAGAGTCTTGAAAATAACCTGCCAAATTTCCTGATCAGAATATTCTTCCAGAGGGTCAAGATTGCTCCTGATTGTCCCTTCAAATAAGGATGGATCTTGTGGAATGATGCTCAGGCGGCTACGAAGATCATGAAGCCCGATTGTGCTAATATCAATGTTGTCGATAAAAATCTTCCCAGTTGTCGGTTCAACCATTCGAAATAATGCCTGAATTAAAGTAGATTTTCCACTTCCAGTTCGACCGACGATGCCAATCTTTTTACCTCCAGGAAATGTACAGGTCAAATCATGAAGAACAAAAGGAAGATTCTCCTTATAACGAATCTGCTAGAGATCCGGAGAGTTTTGTTAGCATGCAGCACATCTTATTAAACATTCCGTGGTATGAAAGCATTTAATTGCCTCATTGGAATATTCAACTGTATTCTTTTTTTGGTTTTTTTTTTTTGGGGGGGGGGGGACAGGGTTTCTAAGATGTACAGATATTACAACTGAAAGTTGGCTCAGGAGTTTCGACAACTAAATACTTTATGACTTTTCTCTCAATAAACACATCAGCAACCCACATTCATGAACAACTAAATATTTTGACTTTTCTCTCAATAAACACATCAGCAACCCACATTAATGGAAAACTATCAAAAGGAAATGAAATGAATAACAACAGCTTGCAAAGGCACTATATATCTGGTCATGAGTACCAAGCCCATATATCAAAGAAGTAAATCTACACAGGATGTAGTTCTAAATAATGAAGTCTCAAAACTCCTTATACACACTAAGTTATGAGAACAAATATGCAAATATATATATATCTCAACATTTCGTTTTTTTTTCCCCCAATTTTATTCTCAGCTTTTAATTTTTCCAATTTTGATTCTCACTTTTATTTTGGTGGAGAATTTTGGCTAGGTAAAAGTTCTTGGTAAATTGACAAAATTCGAAACCATAAGTTAATATGCATGTGATGCCGAAACACTCTTACAGCCAAAAGAAACATCTATTTTTGAGTTTTTTACATAATGTGCGTACCAAGTGACAACGAAATATGTATAACAAAATTTTTTGCATTCTATAAATTTGTTACTAAATTAGAGTAGATAAACTTGAAATATTATAAAACAAAAATCAAAAGTCAAATCCCCTCCCCTCTGTTTTCATTTATATCACAATGTTAAACTTGATCAATTCTTATTTCCCATGTTGTATACTTATTTCTCCTAGGAATTTGATGATAGAATGCATTAGATACTATTGATCATGATGATGTATCCGCCTTGCACTTTGTGGAATTTAACACTCTCCTCTCTTCCCCCCTCTGTCTATACATATTGAATATACTTTCTACATGGAGTTGTAAAAATACAAAAAATAAAAATAAAAATAAAAACAAACAAATAACAGTTTCAAAAAACCGAAACTGAAATCAATTTTGTTCATTCTTCTCATTTTCACTTTTATACTAATATTAATTACTTATTTAAAAAACCGAAACCAATAGGTTCTGTTTTGGTAATGGTAGTGGGCAGAACAGGTTATGTATCAGGTTCCAAAATCATGAAACTGTCTATAACAGGTTCATTTCCAAGTTCCGATAGGGCCAGACCTGAAACAGTACACCCTGATCATTTTCGCAATGCCGCTCATCCACAAAGAACCACTATCTTGATTGCATTTATACGTATCCTATGACATCTTCAATGAAATCTAGTCCACAAATCACAAGGTTTGTCTTTTGATTATTGAGTGGGCATGACAAATTTTGTGCACCACTTAAAAGTTTCTTTTTGCTTGTTTCCGCTTTGTCCATTTTTCTCATTGGTATTTAGATGTGTTCTAGGAGTGAAGGAGTTTGGTGTTTTACTAATCCTTTATTAAGGTAGTTGGTTGTGGCGGATGGATTTTGCCAAGGACTTCAGAGTCTGATCATCAATATCTTCATTTTGAGTCTCTGGATTTCGTGGACCCCCAGAAATGCATCAGTCTTGCAGCAGAATGGGCACAAGGAGACTATCTCCCTCCACGGTGTGGTCAACATGGCTAGCCACCTCAACAGAATTGATCTTCTGTACTCCTAGACCCACCCACAGCTCACAATCAACAGGAACCTGAAGTGGCTTCCCTCTCCCAAGGACTGGTGCAAGATTAATGTGGACGCTTGCATGGGTGCAAAAAAGTTTGCTAGTTTTTTTTTTTTTTTTTTTTTGGGGGGGGGGGCGCACAGGACAGCAGGACAGTAGATGTTTGGTTTTGCTGGCAACCTTGGCAGATTTGAAGTCCTAAAAGCTGAGCTTGGTGCTATATTATGGGCCTTTGAGTTGCATGTGATAAGGAATGCCATAAGGTTCATTGAATCAGACTCCTTATAGCGGTTCAAAAACTAACTAGACCTATGGCGGATTGTGAACCAGATCGGTTCCTTGTCCTGGCCTGTAAAGAGCTTGTTGCAAAAGAATGGAGATGTCAAATCAAACACACATAGCAGGAAGGAAATGCTGTGGCGGATAGGCTCACTAGAATTGGAACAAGGATGACAACCAGCTGCTAGGATTAGAGATTCCTGCCTAGAGAACTTTGCAAGATTTTGTCTAGAGATGATCCTGTGGGTCCCTTAGAGGACCCACCTGACCCCTGGCAGAGTGCCTATCGATTCTTTTCATACAGTCTTTGTTCCCTGTTTGCTATATTATCAAAAAAAGGTAGATGGTTGCAGAGATTCCTTGAGAAGGACCACACCTTGCGGATGAGAATGATCCAAGCAAAATTTGGATCATTATTTAGGCTGTTTCTCAGACCTTTGTGTAAGTCATGTTGTGGGTCTCTAGAGCTCCATTGCAAAGGCATGGGAAATGTTGATTGTTATATTAGTTTTGAAGTGAGCAATGGGTCATCAGATCCCTCCAATACTAATATTTTCGGATACCACGACAAAATCACAATGTACTATTATTTCATCCAATATATCTAAGTGACTAGATAGATTTTGATATATCAATGATATTTTTCCCTCGAGTTCCAATTCGCCAAAAAAAAAAAGGTTTCCAATAGGTCCAATAATGATATGGGATGCAACCAATACCAATAAAGATATTTTTATTCACGATTACATGTCTATTTGAAGAAAAGAAAGATGGTGTGAGGCTTGTTGGTGGAGTTTCCTAGTAATTTACTATATGCTCCCAAATAAGATGCCACAATATCTGATTATTTTGAGTCGGTGAAGTTTATCCTGTTTAGAATCCTTTGCTACTGGGAAAAGGCTACTCTCACGAGCTGTAGAAGATATGTAATATTTACTTGCCCTTTTGCAAAGGATGTCACCAAGTTGGGAAAGAGACAAGGTCAAATTGGGTTCGAATAACAAAGACATTTTTTCCATAACTTCTTTTCATTCAACTCTCAAGAAAGCTGGTGTGGCCAGGTTTCCCTGGAAGATGATTAGGAATATTCGTGCCTCACAAGGGTTTCTTTCTTTACTTGGAAAGATGTGTGGGACCATAACTTAATGTACAAAAACATCTGGAAAAGCTGATAAATTCTTGCAATTGCTATGTTAACTGCAGAAGGGATAGTGAATATGCATACCATCTATTTCTGTGCAGTAAAATTTTCTGAAAAGCTTGTATTTCCCCTAGGAGTTTGATACTGATCCGGTGGTCACAAACAGAGAGAACAAGGAAGAAACAAATCACTTGGGCTTAGTTCATCTGGAAATATTTTAAAGATTATGTCAATTCCTATGATTCTATTAGCTGTTCTTTGCTTAATTAAGGGTAGAAGGAATGAACTAGTTTTAAGAGATAGTTATATTAATTTGGCCAGCTTGGGAGGCTTCGACAGAGATAGTGACAGCTAAAGATAATACTAAGATTTCAAGTAATACATCATTATCATACTTGGTGTTGGTTATCCAATATCCACAGATGGTGGTCAAGAGCATCAGAAAAGCTGATCTGGATGCCCATATGTTAAGGATTAGCTAACAAAGATGACCTCAGGAAAGCTGGTTCAGATGTCCACACGTTAAGGATCAGCTAGCAAAGATGGCCACTCAAATTTCCCTTCTGGAAACACAGTTTCAAGGGAAGGTGAATATGCTTATATTATCACTCTATCTAGTTCATTTTAGATTTTCCAACAAACTCATTTACCCAAATTCTTAAAACTTACAGAGGAAGAGAAAAATTAGAAAGTTGTATTTAGGATCACAGCCCAGAAATTTTTTTTTTTTAAGAACAAGAAATATGGAATGCAAGATTCCTACATATGCAAGAATGGAAAATATAATGTAACCAATTCTTTCTGTGATCCTCCTTTTCTGAGTCTAAATTAATCCTCAATTTTGATGCTTTCCAACATGCTTATAAGGATGTTTTTCTAAACATGGATTATGTCCTTATTTGAAATTATGCATTATTAAAATGAGTATACCTAATTTGCATAATCTGAGGATTTTTTTCAAGTATGTGCCAACTGGTTTTAGGTTATGGCATAATTGGATACTAGACTTGAATTTGCCTCAATGCCCTAGTGGATTTTTATCAATTTCTCTTTATGGTTGACCAACTCCATGGAGGTGTCTTGGAAGCCCATAAAAAACTTGGTGTCGAGTCAGTGGAAGACTTCATAACTTTGTGGAAATTATGGTGTCAAGAAACCTGCTTTGGTGAGTTAGTGGAATACTAACAAGGTCTTACATTGCTAGATCTCTTTCTTGCATGAAGGGAACAGGCTCGGTGTCAACAAGGAAGGAATTAGTTGAGGTGGAACATGCATGGAAGCAAGGTGTCCTTGTTGCATGCTTCTGATCCTCCATGTGTCTAGTGAGGTGGCAAGTGTGAAGAAGGCAAGTCGTCTAGTGACGACTTCCAAGAAAAGTATAAATAGGATTCATTTGGAACTTTAGACTCCACAATCAATCTCAACCAAATTGACTGAACGAGAAAAAGGAGAGAAGGTTGGCAGAGTTTTTGGAGGAAGGTGAAGCTGCCTTTAAGAAATCAAAAGGTATTTCATGACCCTTTTTTTACCTTGTCTTCAGATTTTTTCTAAGTTCATGATGAAATAATGAAAAAATTATAATACAATCATGAAATTGGTTTAGGATGTTAAACAAAGGAAAACCACACTTGACTTAAAGAAATTCTTAAGAAATTATGGTCCAACTTATGGAATTTATATTGGAATATGTTTCAAGTTCATTATGCCAAAATATAGGGGTGACCAAGTGGTACTAATGATGGATTAAGTAATCTATGATAAATTGTGGTATTATGAGAAAAATGTGTGAAGAAAGGATCTTTTAATATGTTAAGTTGCTTAAAAGAATCTTAAAGCATGATGGATTTAGTAATATTTCAATGTTATGGTTAACGAAGATATTGCATGGAATTTGAAATAAAGTGCTAATTAAATTGAAGCCAAGTTGTGAGAATAAATGTGGTCGTTAAGTTGAAAATTTGAAACTCATGGTAAAATTTATGATCATACTAATTTTATTTGAAAATGTCCAAAATAATACCATGAACTTTAAGATTAAAAAGTTGTAGAGAAAATGGTGATACAACTAATGGTCAAGTAAGAAAAAAGGTTACGTCATAGGTGGACTAATGATTTAATTGATTATCTTGAGAACTTTGATAATAAGAACAACATTAAGAATTCATTACAACCACAAGGTAGGTAAGTGTTGTAATCTTGAAGTAAATGTTATAAATTTTGCCTAAATGTTGAAATAATTCACTTGATATTTATGGGAAAAAAATTTAGGTAAATTAATGGGAGGGCCATGGGGCTTGAAATGATCATCTTAACCTAAGTGAAGTTTACATGATTTATTAAAGTATATACATCCAAAAGTGGAGTTTATAATTGTTAAATATGGAAGTGTTGGGAATTTAGACTTTGTGGAAAAATATCATCCTTCTTGAATTATTTATGCCTTTAATTATTATTGGGTTTAGCTTTTTTTGATATTTTTATCATTGTATTGCCCATTATTTGTAAACTATGGACAATGTGCGTGTACACTAAGGAATCTCAGGATATGGAACTCAAGGTCCTTAGTATTAATTACATTGAATAAAGCCTAATTCATTCCTGTCAATGTGTTGATATGTTGTTATGTTCAATTGTTACTTATATTCATGGCATGAACCATCATCTTATGAGAACTAACCGATATTTATGACTTGAGTTGATTTGAGAGACATGTCCAACTGTTTGTATATATGTGATGTTATACACTAAATGATTAATCCCCGCCAATGCGAGGTAGAAACACATTGGCTAACAGCATTAGAACATGGTGTGAAAATCTTAATCCGTTGTGTAATATTTAAAAATCTTGTCCATTCATATCATATTGTTATATTTACTCCTACATCATGATTTTTATCTGTTAAATATTCAGTTCACTCTTTTTATTCCTTCCTTCCAGAGTAACAGGAGTGATGTTTTTCCTAGAGTCTTGGGATGATTGAAGATGAAATTGACGCAAATAGCATGTTTTTGTACTTATTCACTCTTTGTTCAATTTTCCCTTTTGCTGGATTTTGTACAATAATCATGGAGATCATGGAACATTGAAATGTTAAAAGAAATACAGATGAGGAGTATTGTTGATGCAAGGGTACATGAAAGTCTAAGCTTGGATATGTACAGTCAGATCAGAAGTATGATTTGCAGCGTCATAATTCAGTCGTTAAGGTAGTAGCACCCTGGATCGTGACACTTTCAATTCAAGAAACAATTAATTTGACTATTTGATGGTAGTGCACACAAATATAACAGATAACACAAAAAACCCTGAAAGCAATTATGAAGAATCTCTAATTGGAAACAACTTTTGTAGCTTGAAATGAAAACAAACTGCATACCTGCAGATTCATCACCTCAATAGTTCCATTTACTGGCCATGTTGATGGAGGACGAGAGCTCTCAATAATAGGCAGATCTTCACTAGAGATTTCGCAGTATTGATGGATCCTCTCAATAGAAATGATTTTATTTTCAAGCTTGCAAAGGCTGAGTATCCATCGCGATAAGCGCGCATTCAAATTTAGGCCATATGTTACTGCAAGCCCTGCCATGCCTGCATAGAAGAAAGAAATGAGTTAACAGCAGCATAGCAAGCAGAAAAGCCACACTGACTAACCCAGATTTACTGCACTCTCTGAATTAGCAAATTAGCTTCCAACATTCTTTAAACCTTATCTCAATAATAAATTTGCAGTGGGTGAATCAATTAGCATATTTATGTCCAACCACATGCATAATTCATCACACTCAAGTGATGAATTCTTTCATTGCTCAAAAAAAAAAAAGAAAAAAAAAACCCATTCAGTAGGAAAGAATGAGTATATTCAGATTGCATTATGGCAAACACAAAATATATAATAATTCCACAATTATGAGAGAGGTGGCACATACTTGGATCTATACTTCCACGCCGGAAACTCACGAGCAAAATCATGCAGAAAGCAAAGACAAAGGTTGAGAGCAGCTCCATGCGCAGGCAAAGCCATTCAATTGCGGCAATGCTACAGAAAAATGGCCGAGCAAAACAATCAAGAAGGTAAAGGTTTCTCTTCATAAATCGTTTTTCATGCCCAAATCCTCTTATTGTGGCTGCTCCAGCAATCGTCTCCCCAAAAAGGTCAATAATTGGAGATTTTTGGAGGCTAACGATGCGTACTAGTTCCCTAGATGAAGCCATGTAGTATTTCTGCAGACACAACAACATATAAGTACTTGCACTAACAAAGAAAAAATAAAATTACATCCACATCATCTAACAGTGCTAATAGAATATTTTTTTTCCCATTTTGCTTTAGTTAGAAATGTACTCTCTATTACAGTGAAATGGCAATCAAAGACCAGTTCACACAGGATTCCACAACTGAGATCCAATTAGTCTTTAATTCTTCTCCTATCTGTCTTCCCCTAGTATTTTGAGGGCAAGGTTTTGTATGAAATCTTAACCCATGATGAAAAAATAAGTATTGGTATCGATATCAATCGCGTATTAGCATCAGATATACTGAACAATAAATATTAGCATTGGATAAAGTGAAAAGAAAAAAAATTATGAAAATTGTAAGCTAATTGGGCCATATTGGCAGATATATTAGATGTATTGACCGATATTTGAATATCAAACTGATATATTGTCGATACGACAAAATGTTGTGATATTGTCACAGTAATTGGATTAACGGTATTAGAGGCCCAACACCGATATATATCGACCAATATTTTTATCAATAATTCTTGGTAGCTTCAAAGATTTATGCTTTGAGAGGGTATATTAGGTTAAATCCAATACCTGCATCAACAAGCAAGCAATGGCCATGGGGATAACAAGAAGCAACACTTGCCATGTGACTTTCATCATCAGACCAACTATACCCAGAAGCTGTATTGTTGTTGAAGCAAACCCCCCAAGTCTAAAGGGAATATCGAGATCTACCACACTCTGATCAACAGACACCTGATAGTTCATATTAACATGACCGTGAGGTTAAATAGAATGGCAAAGTGTAAAGGGAAAAAAATGGAAAATTGCAACAATATAAACAATAAAGGGAAATAAAAAACTTACTCGATTAAGAATCCGTCCAGCTGGAGTAGAGTCAAAAAATGACATTGGTGATCGAAAGACACTCCTAAGCATCTTTAGAAACAATTTTTGTGCAGCTGCTAATCCAAATGTAGCTACCAAAATTGCTCTAACAAACACAAAACATGAACTCCCAAAAGCAAGGGCCATGTAAACAACAAGAAGAGTCAAACTACTTGTCTTAGGATGGTCCCCTTGTGTCAGTGGGCTTGCCCAGGCCATCCACCAACTACTAGCAATTTGAAGAACCTGAAATAATGCTTGAGCAATTATGATAAGCGGTATCAGTAAACCTTTATAAGCCCCAGCCATATATGATAAGTACACCTTCATGCTCACTCTTCCCCTTTCACGCTCCTCCTCCTGAATGAGCTGCTTTTTCCTAGAGCGCTTGGTCTTCTTTTTCTCTTTAATTGCTTTCTGATCAGGAGACGATACACTCTCTTGTAATTCCTTTGCCAAACAACAGCTATTACTGCTGTTTCCACAATGGCTATTCCCAAACATAATATCTGGGGTGAGCAGGGGAACCTCCCCTGCACATTTGGCTGAGAGGTTAGGAATATCCATGGCTTCAATCGCTTCATGATGGGCAGAAACCAGAGTACTAAAATCAGTGTCGGCTTGCAGGAGATCAAAATATTTCCCAGCTTGTACAATTCGTCCTTCCCTAAGAACCTGCTATGATGGAAGACAAATTACAGAGTATCCTCATGGCAAAGATAATATATTGCAGAACTACAATATAATTTCACAGGAACATCACGTTTGTTTCTTCCTTTATAAGACAATCATCCTTAACCTTGGTGCTGCGATGTGATTTGAACCCATGACCCCATGGTGTAGGTGACTCATGCATCGTGACACTTCTACTGAACCAACATCCACTCAATCCATAGTGTGCCTATGCTTGCTATTTCATTATATCACTTGGTCATACTATTTCAAAATATTTTGTCATCCATGACAAGGGCAAATCTAAATATATGACATCGGAAGAAATGCACAAGGGATTGCAATAAACTGCTACCTTATTGGCATAACCCTGCCTTCTTGAACTGCTACCTTATTGACATAACCCCACCTTCTTGAACTATGTATGCCACATGAATCTGTTTTTAAATTCCCTAAGTATTATTTTTTTCATTTTCAGATCTTTGAACAACTGTTAAAAGGGAGGTGTCCTGAAACTTCAGAGCCAATGCCGTTTTAAAGGTAAGAGATTCGCCATCATTATTAAATGAATTTCATTTCAAACTCTAACAAAATTCAGTAATTAACTTGATTTAAACTGGTCTATTACAAAATTTTATTTGGTATGTAACAAATAACCTTCAGATGGCATGTCAAATGAAAAACTTAAACTACTGTGGAATGCATAAAAAAGGAACATTGGGATTTTGTATGATTAGCAATCAAATCATTAGTTTTTTAGTACTATTGTAATTTATACAACGTTAGATATTAGATATTAGGCTTTTAAGAGATATATTTCCATAATCACGTCAGGGGATGCCTTGAGTGACGTGTCGTATCCATCCATTGCACTTAGCATGACTATATAAAGATAAATAAATAGATACAACATCGGATCATCCGATGGTGTCACATTTCTCATATTTTAGGACTACTGCTGGTAATTTATTGGAATTAAATATGTTAAATTCAAAAAATTGTTTATGCTGACCTTAGAGAACACCATTGAATGATGTGGCATCCTATCCATCCATATACACTACCAAGTTCATACAACAATAGATAAATCGATAGAATGCCATGTCACCCAATAATGTCACATTTCTCATATTTTTAGGACCATTGGTGATAGTTTATTTGGAGCTAGATATGTTAAATTTTAATATATATATATATATATATATATATATTGAGTTTAAACAATTAGGCATACTCATTTATAATGTTCTATAAATCAAGTTATATTCAGTGACAATTTGGAAGGAAGGCTTCGTTCTTAAATCAGGAGGTTCCCCAATCAATTCAGCAACAGAACCAAAGGTTCTGTGTAGGGACTCTGTCGCCGCCACTTTGACGGCCTTCACCAAAGTCAATCTGTAGAGCCATCACGACCACTGGTTGCTCATCAGTAGCTGTTTTTCTCTCTTAATACGCAGCCGCTACTCTCATCACAGTACATGCTTATCAAATTCCAAACACAGCACCGAAGCCACCAACACCAAACAACCCTTACTCGCACGACCCCGGGGGGAGGGGGGAGAATCGCCGGCCTTCGACTCAGACAAAGCGAAACTCCGTTGATCAGAAACGGTCAGAAAGCCAAACCCTTCTCGATTTCAATCCCCAGAAAGACAACGCCTTCGCAGTCTACTTTTGCGCATCGCAGCTCAACCACAGAAGCATCATCATCGCATCACAATAGCAGCCTTCCACCACAGGCCAACGCCACCTTCAACAATCTTTCACTGACACAACAGATCGCCAGCCGACTAAGGCCAATCCCTACCATCTTCAAAGTTGACCCGGGACCCGGACAAGTTTTCCAAATCCCTAGGTTGTGAGACATTTAATTCCCGTTAAACCCAGACCCGAGAATACCCTCAAACACGACAATCTCCACCGCATCCCTCGCCAGACGCTTCTCCAGCCACCTCGGCCGGCGGATTGCTCCTGTCTTGCTCTGCGAAGCCAGAATGTGCGACTGTTTTTCTTCAACAAAAGCATTGGTTCTTCACTCAATTCACATACCTAAGATAGAGATCTCTGAGCCCAAGCGACCTAAAAAAAAGTTCACCTTAACGGCTCTCTTCTTTTAAATTGCAAAATAATGAAATTGAGAGTTAAAAATTAAAATAAAAAAAAATATTGAGAATAACTAATAACATAATGGATGATGATATTTGTTATTCATTAACTCCAAACGTATCATCTGCCGCCGGTCCGGCCGGTTGCCTCCACCACTTACCCGGAAAATTATTTACGTTTTATCAAAATCTTATTCGCAGATAAAAATTACAATTTAAAAAAAAATAACTAAACAATATAGTACTTAAAAAATAACCAAACACACCTTTATTCCATCAGGCTCCTGCCGCCTGTTTAATACGATAAAATAAAAATTTTATTATTGTCTCATTTTCAATAAAACTATTATTTTACTGTTTAATTACTTCAATTATAAAGTAATAGTTTTAAGTCCCGTCAATATTTTTAATTCATAGTTATCAATAAATAATTATTTTTATATATTTTTTATGTTTATACTTAGACTCGATTAAAATTAAATTTGAATCTAATATAAGTTGAGTTTAAATAAAATTTTATGACCACTAAATCAAATCCGATTGGATATATTAATAATATAAACCAAGTTAATTCGAGTTAAAACATTAATTTGTTTTTAATATATATTTTTTAAATTATATATATACATCAAAAACAATTAAACATATAAAATATTTTTAAAAAATTATAATATATAGATTAAAATTTTATCCAATTATATATTTAAATAAATAATATTTATATAAAAATTATTAATTATAAAAAGATATAATTTATTAAAATAATTTACTATATTTGATATTTATTTAAAACAGAAAATATATTGATAAAAAAAATTTATAATCCAGATCAAACCAACTTGAATAGATTACTTTCACTACCCCGCCCAAAAAATAATAGAGCCTTTTAACTATATATATCTATAATACTGATATATACTGATCAAATCTTATAAAATTTTACATTAATAATACTAAATAAATTGGATAACTCAATTTTAATCAAATCTATCCAAATATTTTAATATATATTGAAATATTATTTCTTTAAGTAATGATAAAATAATCATTTTATATTATTTTTTGGTTATTTCTCCTACTCTAACTGTATATGAAATACTAAAAAATTAATTTTTTAATTTAAATTTACCTATTTTAAGTAACTAACTAAACAATAAAACATTAATTCTAAATTCTATTCCTATTTTATTCTATTTTCTAAAAATAATTATTTTATTTTTATCTTATTTTATTCAACAATCAAATATTTGATTGTTTGTGCCATATGAGATTAACTCACTTACCGAAACAAATGCATAGGATGAGATGCGGAGGTTGCAATATAATATCCTGTTGCGTCTCGGGTCCGTGGTTGTCGTACGAATTAGGGAACATTCGGATTCTCAAGCACGTGGTGGCGTCAGGCAAAGGATCCAGTCTTCGTAGCTCTAAACCTGGATCTGCACAACACAAATAACAAACAAGAGGTCAGTGGTCCGGCGGGATTTCTCCCACCACGACCACTCTGACGCTCAAGTCAACAGGTTCCCGCAATGAACGGAAATGGCGCACGCGGCGAACGGTGCGAGAATGGATGCTGATGAAACGTGAGTGACGTGTATGTTTTAGAATGGTGGATGCAATGAGCAGGTTGTGGAAGGCCTGACTTCCTTAATGCACCGCGATGGGTAGCTAACTTCCCACTGCCTGAGTGGACTTGGGGAAAGTGAGCGTGAGAGAAATGGGCACACTCATGGCCACAGGAATCGAGTCTTGTCTTGGCTCGATGGCTTTCTCTTCGTGATCTGTTCTAAGATGGAGGAATTGGGATCGGAAATTGAATCCCTTTCTCTGCGGGGAGTGGGAGGTCTTATAGGCTCCCCCCCTTTGGACTCTGGGCACCAGAATACCCGTTGCAAAGGCTTTCTTGCCTCTGGTCACTGTCGCTGACGCCGGTCATGTCAGTTGTCGCTTTGCGGTGGCGGGCAGGCTCCTGAGCGCTGCCGGCCACGCCTGGTCTTCTCCTGAGCGAGGATTGGCTGGTTATCTGTGGGCGGCTGCCTGAGCCGTTGGCGCAATGCTAGCCGCTTCTCCATTGGCTAGCTTTTTCTCCCTCCTGTTGTTTTTCCGGCAGTCCATTAATGCTCTGCAGGGCGCTCGTCGTCTTCTGCCAATGGGCATCACGTATGCTCCCTGCGCAGTCAGGCTGGGCTCGATATCCTTCGCGGGCCCTAACATCCTTCGTGGGCCTTGACATGGCTCGTGGGCCTCAACAGGGGACCCAACACTAGCCCCCCATGCCTGGGCCGGCCAGTAGTCGGGCCTGGCATGTTCCTTGGGCCCTCTCTGCGGCCTCACAGCCTTTCTCGTGCCGCGCCACCGTTTGTCGTTTTTTGGTCTCGCACCTTCCCCAAGAGACTGCGCATGCCTTTCTAACGCTGCCGTGACTTGTCGCCCTGATTGGCAAGATTCGCACGCCCTGGGTCGCATCTAATAAGGGGTCTTTCCTGTTCCGTGAAAGACGTCAGCTGGTAGACGTGTTGCGCTGGGCAAGAGAATAGCTCCCATCTTGCCCATAAATAGGAGGGGCTCCTGAGCAAGTGGAGCGCATCCCTTGGCTACCTTTGGAGAAGCAATGAGAAGATTATGACTCACCCCGCCCTCGACGGGGGTCTAAAAAGGAGTTGAATGGATCAGCTGGATGGTCGTAGCCCTTGATGAAGACCGTTCTAACTCCTGTGTCGCAGTCCGCTCCTCATGTTAATGAGAGTGGTTCGGCCACTCTGCTGTCGTCATGCACCCTCTCTTCGGGCTGTGGCTCGCCTGGCATGTGGCAGAGCCGTGGTGGAACCTCCACGGGGGTGTTTCCCGCTGGCAGAGGGTGCCGCACATGGTCTCGACCTCACTGAGCTCGGAGCGAGACCGTGGAGAGGGAGAGGCCGAAACTCCAGCGAGGGAGTCGCGGGGTGCTTCCCCTACTTCCCCTGAGTGCTTTCCGGCCTCAGTGATGATCCCACCCCGATGGATAGCATTTCGGCGACTTCCATCTCGAGGGGGTGCTCCTCGTGACCGCCTCCGCTCGCTTGGTGAACTACCGGCGGCTTCTAGCCGCGGGAATCTCATGTAGATCACGTTTCCCAAACTCATCTGGGGTCATCACGAGGGACCCAAGGCATCACACCGTCGTCTTCCTTTGCCTTTCTTGCAGTATTATCGCTGTAGATCTTGTACTTTGTAAGAAAGCATTGATTAATAAAAGAAGTAGAACTTTTTGCCTTCATTTTCTCCTTTTCTTTGTGCATGCTTCTTTTCTTTGCTGGGTATTTTCCCCTAGCGATCTGCGTTCAATTCTGCGAAAACGGAGGGGCCACAGTTGGCGGTCACGTCCCCCGGTGTGACTGGCGCATTAAATGCTTGTGTGGTCAGGAGACGTTGCGTTATGAAGACTTGTCTGGGAAACACCTGTTGGCCAAGCTCTAGTGCCCTTTGTCTTCTTAACGCCGCCGTTTTCAGGAAAAGAATCTGCCTATTTAAACGAGTCATTTTGTTCTGGAACCTTGCATTTCCTTGCGCTTGTGTGCTTAATAGTTGCTTGCTCTCTCCGTGTGCGTTTTTACCACGAGCTCAATGGAGGATTCACCATAAGGATCGGAACGCTCTTCTGGCGAGTCGGAGTCTGGTTCTCACGCTCCTAGGGCTTCAGGTACTGACGCACCAGAAGGGGCTCGCTCTGAGGCTATTGTCGTGGGCCTTACTCGATTTCTGCGGGTGCCTCCGAGTTTCGAGAAGGTAGAAGGCTCTGGCTCCTCCCGAGAACGCGCTCCGGGGAGGAGGGACCTCTCACTTCAGCAGGCCACTAGGAGGCTCGAGAGCGCAGAAGCGCGTGCGCAAGCTGCAATGGTTGAGGTGGAGCAGCTAAGGGCTCGTGCGGCGCATTTGGAGGACGCATGGCTAAATCGGAAGCCAGGGCTTCGCGCCTCACCAGCGCCAATGTGGTGGCTCAGGCCCGCATATGGGCCCTTGAAGAGGAGAGCGAGCAGCTGCTGCAACAGCATAGGGCCGAGGTCGCGAGGTTGTGGACAAAGCTGAGGACGAGGCTTCTGCCGGAGCAAGTTGATCATGCTCTGGAGAAGAGTTACCAAGATGCAATCCAGCTGAGCCGGAGGCTGGCCTTGCTGGAGGATCCAAACTTCCGCGTCGGCGTCCTGGACCCCTGCAGCTTCAGTGTCCGAATGCGCGCGCAGCTAGTCGACTACCTGGCCTCAAGCTCTTCTACAGCGCCGCGGATCGTTAGTGGATAGCCACCATTGTCGTCTTTTTTTTTTTTTTTTTACGGCCATCGGCCATTGTAACGAGATTCGCCGCTGCAATAAAATTCGTTGTTTTGTCGTACTGCTTCGTTTTCTGTACTCTTCGTTTCTGGATTTCCGTCTTTCGTTTTATATTCCCGTGCGCCCCTTTGTGGGCTTCACTATCGTGAGCCCTCGTCTAATACGGAGGCGCCAGCGTGGACTTCTGTCAGACGGCTGAGGTGACGTGCTTGTCAGTCTGGCGCCTGGCTATGATTGCGGGTGACTTCGGGCCCTGTAATGCGCTACGAAGTTGGCACGTGTCCCAGTCACCTGCGGTGAGTGTCGCTTAGGCTTCCTGCCTACTGGCCTTCCGTTGCTTATTTAAATCAGTCAGGACGACTTATTCCTCTTGCTGAGATTTTTCCTGTAGCTGACTAGCGTCGAGAGAGAGAGAAGCATGGCAAAAAAGAGAGAGAGTTCTTCTTTTTCCCAGGCTCCCAGGGCAAGTCGCCATGGCGTTCACAATACAAAATCCATCCTGACGGCGAGTGCTATCGCCGCCCTTATGGTCGATTACGGCATCCCCAGCGACTGGGGTTACCGTGCTCCCGGCACCTTGGACAAAGCCAGTGCTCCCCAAGCGGGTTACGTCACAGTCTACGAGCACCACCTGAGAGGGGGGCTCCGTTATCCCATGCAGTGTACACTGTATGCATTGGTGGATGCGTTGGGAGTCCCAGTGGCGAGGCTTCATCCCAACGCTTTGCGTTACTTGGTGTCCCTATGCATATTCGCTCACCTCCACGGCGGCTCTTTCGACGCCAAGGCCGCCAGGCTAATTTTTCGTTTCACCGAGTCAGAGGATTGAGTGTCGATGTCGCCTAAGACGGGCTTCCATTTTCGGGGAACCAATCCCGATTCGGTGAAGGGCTGGAAGGATCGATTCTTCTTTATGCAAGAACCCCCTGATTCAGAGCTTTCCCGTGTGTGGGGCGCGATTTTGGGATTCTTCCTGGAGAAGCCGCCGACAGATGATGCTGTGGGGGCGACGGAATTGATAACCGCCATCCAGTCTCAGGAGGCAAAGTTCTCCATTTAGGGCTATTTTTTGACGTCTATCACATTCGAGGCCTCCAAGTGGGGGCTTTCATCTGGATGGAGAGTTGCCGGTCCGGGCAAGAGAGAGCTTGGTGGAGCGATCGCTTCCCGATCGTCCGGAGGGGATGAGGAGGAGAGCTGCTCGCTGCTGGAGTCGTCCTCAGACGACGAAGAGGTTGAGGCCTCCCTACAGAGGTTGAGGGAGGCCGGAGAGACTTCAACACGGAGGTCCCAAAGACAAGCTGCCAGTTCTTCCGTTGTGGTTCGAAGTCCGGCCGCGACGACGGCTACGAGCGTGGGCCACTAGGGGGAGACTGCCAGATCGTCGTCGACTTCGGCCGCAAGGCTAGCCGTGCTTGAAGTCTACGAGGCGGAGTCTCAATCCGCTAGGGGGCCTCTCGCGCGTTTCGCTGCTGAATTATTCGTGGGCGCAACTCCGGGAGTGGTGGACGACGTTTTGGACCTTGATGACCTGGAGGGGCCATGCTCAACAGCGCCCGCACCGACGTCGGAGATAAGGGGACCTGTGGAGTCGACTGTTATTTTTGTGGAGCCCATTTCGGAGGGCGGGATCCTCGAGGACGTAGCTTCACCGTCGGAGGAAGGAGTTGCGCTGGTCGCTGATCCGTCGGGAGCTAGCGAGGGGCCAGTCGGGACGTCTTCGGGGTTGGAGCCCCCGAGCGCACCTACTGCTGCCACCCTTCCAACTAGCTCGCCTCCGGCGGGCGAAGCAGAGGAGCCTCAGGAAGGGGCTCCGCCAGGTGATCTTGCATACTCTCCGAGTGCTGCTCCTACTCAGGTACAACTGCTTTGATCTGGCTTTTCCCTGCAGTTGCATGTTTTAGAAATTCCTCTAACGTCATCTCCTTTGCAGGCTTCTAGAGATGCCGATCCTTTTGACGAGCTGACCGCTCTCCACGGGGGCTTACAGCAGGCCATGCATCGCGCAAGGGCCCGGGTCGCCTCCCTTCGAGAGACAGCGAACGGGTGCAAGAGGAGAACAGGCGCTTGCAGCCAAAAGTGGCGCAACTGGAAGCCCTGCTCGTTGCTATAGAGGACGACAACGCACGCATGGCCAAAAACATGGTCGGTCGGCTTTCTCCATCGGAGTCGCAACTCTTGATGGAGACTCGGTATTGGGACGGTATTCGCTTATGTCGCAAGATCGCCTCCCTGGTGGCTCCTCACGTTCCGAAAGAAGTCTTTTATTCGGGGAACGCAAGGATCCGGGAGGCATTTCGCCTGAGGAACTTCCACGAGGAGGCCGCTCCGTCTTGTCCACCCAAGTAGTCTTTATCTGTATAGGTTGTTAGGCTGCCCTTTGTCGTTGCCGCTTGCTTCTGTATCTTACTCGTTCTTGGCAAATGAATAAAGAGTGGCTCTTTCTTCTTTCATACTTGTTCTCTTCTGATGTGGTATGCTGCTCACAACTTTCGTTTAATGTGATCCATGGGGTCGCGCCCCGTACTTAAATGCTAAGCTTGCAGAACTATTGTCGCCAATACCCTATCCAGGCGCCTTCTTGCGCTGTGCTCGTCCTTTGTCAGAAGATGTCGTCGCAACTTTACGCATTTGATGGGAAGCTCGATCCGGTGGGGCGGATGTCGTCGCAAGTCCAGTGGAGCCACAACAAGGGTCAGCCGGGTTTTCAGGCCATGGCAACCCAACTCCGGGGTCTAAGCCTTGGTTGCGTATGTTCGCGGGAGGTATGTGGCCCCTGCTCAAGGCGTTATAATCACCAAGTTTAAGGTCCTAGCCCACGACCATTGTAGACTGCGGGTGCTCTCTTCTACACAAGAAGGTTGCTGCACGCCTGCGATACTTGCCCCCTAAGGTTTTGTTGGTCGCAGATTGGGGACTTGAAAAGCCCTCAAGCCTAATGTTTTGACCGCCTGGGTCGGTTCGCGTGGTGCCATGATAGATGAATGTCCTTTCGGACTTGCCTGCCGCACGGGCGAGGTTCTTTGTGGTCGCTCACGGGCCGCTTGGCACACGACCAAGGGTTTGCTTTATGGCTGACGATTTGTCCTGCCGACTTAGGGGCAGTCTAGGTCATTTTGATTTAAGAATGCCATGTATGTCAACAATTCACACAAATGGAAATGCAGAATAACAGGAAAAGTGATTTTATTAACAAAAGGCATTACACATGTACAAGCATTCACCATGGTGCACATGCGTGTCTTACCTGGGTTGATATAGCGTTACTGGTAATACTTCCTTAGGTTAGCGGCGTTCCAAGTCCGCAGGACCAGTTTGCCGTTCTGGGCGCGCAGCTTGTACGCTCCGCTCCGAAGGATTGCGGAGACGAGGAATGGTCCCTCCTACCCAGGGGAGAGTTTATTCCTATTCGCGGTCTTTCCTACCGCCTCTACGCTCCGAAGGACTAGATCTCCAACTTCGAGAAGGCATGCCTTTACCCGCTTATTGTAGTACCGCGCGACGCGCTGCTGATAGGCCGCGGTCCGCAGTCGTGCCGCATCTCAAACCTCCGAGAGCAAGTCTAAGCTTTCCCGGAGCCTTTGTGCGTTTGTGGCTCGGTCGAAGCACTCGACCCGTAGGCTTGGCATCCCCACCTCCACAGGGACCACAGCCTCAGCCCCGAAACAGAGGTTGAAGGGCGTCTCCCTCGTCGGCTCCCGTGGGGTCGTTAGATACGACCAGAGCACGGATGGTAGCTCTTCAACCCAGGAGCCCCCTGCGTCTTCCAGTTTGGTCTTCAATCCGTGCAGTAACATGCGGTTGGTGACCTCAACCTGTCCATTGGCCTGGGGATGTGCCACAGACGTATGGATCAGCTTGATGCGGAGATCGCGGCAGTACTTCGTGAATCGCTTGCCGGTGAACTGGGTTCCGTTGTCGGTCACCACGACCTCAGGAATCCTGAAGCGGCAAATGATACATTGATGGAGGAACTCCGTCGCGTTCTGTTCGGTGATCTTGGCGAGAGGGACAACTTCTACCCATTTGGTGAAGTAGTCGATGCCAACGATCAGGAACTTCCTCTGTCTGGAAGCCAAAGGTAGGGGCCTAAATATGTCGAGCCCTCATTGCGCGAACGACCACGGGGACTGAAGGCAGTGCAGCTCCGTGTGCGGTTGATGCGTCATGGGGCCGTGGACCTGGCAACTCTCACACTTCCGGACGAACTCCATAGCGTCCCGCTTCGTGGTTGGCCAGTAGAACCCTTGTCGCATGACCTTGAACGTGAGGTTCTTACCCCCGATGTGCGAGCCACACAGTCCAAGGTGTACTTCGCTCAGCGCATACTCGGCTTCTTCCGAAGTAAGACATTTCAAGAGAGGAGTAGAGTATCCCCGCCTATACAGTCTTCCACTGAGGATCGTGTACCAACCTGCCGTCTTCTTGATCCGCTTGGCCTCGTTGGCATCATCGGGGAGGGTTCCTTCGGTCAGGTACTTCACGTACGGCGTCATCCAATTGCTTCCTACGTCGACCCACAGTACCTCTTGGTCTTCGGCGTCAATGCTAGGTGCGGTTAGGACTTCCCTGGGTTCTCTGGCATACTGTTCCAGGGATCCAGTAGCCGCGTCCTGGGCCAGTCGATCAGCACGCTCCTTGTCGGACCTGGGGAATGCTGGATCACGAACCGGTCAAACTTAGGGATCTGGGTCTTCACTTTTGCCAAGTACCTCACAAGTTGTGGGTTTGACACGCGAAGTTTCCCTGCACCTGGTTGACCACAAGCTCGGAGTCGCTGCGCACGACCAATGACCGTGCGGAACATTCCCTGGCTAGGCGCAGGCCCGCGAGGAGGGCCTCGTACTCTGCTACGTTGTTGGTGGCCGGGAAGGCCAGTGTGACGGAGTAGGTGATTTCCGTACCTTAGGTGTCTTGAGACGACTCATTGCCCTTTTGCTGGCTGAGTGGACGACCCGTCCACATTCAGGGTCCACGCTAGAGGATCGTGGTCTTCCACGTTTCCTGGGTTGTCGACATCTTTCGGAGCTGGGGTTGCTGCCTCAACAATGAAATCGACCAGGGCCTGTCCCTTCACGGCTAGTTGAGGACGGAACTCCACGTCGAACTCTCCTAGCTCGACAGCACACTTGACCAACCGTCCGGACGCGTCTCCGCTGCTCGCAAGATCGATTTATTGGTGATCCATCGATATGACGATTGATGCGGACCGAAAGTAGGGTCATAGACTTCCGTTGAATAAATGAGGGCGAGCGCCATCTTTTCGACGTGCGGATAGCGGGCCTTGATCTTTTTTAGGTTAGCTTCGATACCGCGCTGGGGCACGATGAAGCCCAGAAATTTTCCCGAGGTCACTCCGAAGGCACACTTGGTGGGATTGAGCTTCATTCTTTGTCGCTAAAGGACCTGAAATGTCTCCTCCGGGTCGTTGACGTGGTCGCTAGCGACTTTGTTCTTCACGAGTATGTCGTCGACGTATACCTCCACATTTCGTCCAATCTAGGCCTCGAACATCTTGTTCACAAGGCGCTGATAGGTTGCGCCCACATTCTTGAGTCCGAAGGGCATTATCTTGTAGCAGTATGTCCCCTGGTCAGTCATGAAAGAGATATGCTCCTCGTCCTCGGGGTGCATCCGAATCTGGTTGTAGCCAGAATACGCATCTATAAAACTCAGGAGCTCGTGTCCAGACATGGAATCCATGAGCTGGTCGATCCTGGGGAGAGGAAAGCTGTCCTTGGGGTAGGCCTTATTTACGTCGGTGAAGTCAACACACATCCGCCACTTACCGCTGCTCTTCTTCACTAGCACGACGTTAGATAGCCACTCCGGATATTGAACTTCTCGGATGAATCCAGCGTCCAAAAGTCTCTTCACTTCTTCCCTTATGGCGACCAACTTCTCGACGGAGTGGTTCCTACCCTTCTGCCGAACGGGCTTTCGGCTCGAGTCAAGGCCCCAACTTGTGGACAATTACTTCAGCCGATATCTCAGGCATGTCAGCGGGAACCCAGGCAAACACGTCGGAGTTGGCCCTAAGAAAGGTAATCAGCCGATCGCATTCTGCGGGCTGGTGAGATCTGCCCACGTTGACGCACCTTTTCGGTTCGAAAAGATTTAAAGGGACCGCCTCGATTTCTTCTCCCGACTGGGCCTGCTACAAGCAGGTCTCGTCGCAGAGGTCAAGGTCTTCGTCCGGGTAGCATGGTACCGCGGGGTTGATCTAGGACAGGTAGCACGTTCGTCCCATCTCCTGGTCTCTGAAGGCTTCTCCCACACCCCACGGGGTCGGAAACTTCACCTTCAGGTGCAGGATGGACGTCACGGCTCCGAAGGTCGTGAGGAAGGGTCTGTCCAATATGACGTTGTAGATAGACAGTAGGTCAACAAGGAACGCCAGCTCTCGCGTTACGGAGCGCGGGTGAGTTCCCCTAGTGACCTCCAGCCGGACTATCCCTTGTACAGGGACCGGCTCATTGTCAAGGCCGTACAAGAGTCCACCGGTAGCTTTCATCTGGCTTCGTCTCAATCCGAGTTTAAAGAAGGCACTGAGATACAGTAAATTTTGTGAACTTTTATTATCGATGAAAACGCGTTTCAGTTGGTAGTCAACCCCACCGCTTGAAACGAGGACAGATACAACAAGGAGATCAGTATGGGGGAGGTTACATGAGTCATATGTCGCTACTAAAGCTAATGATGTCATCCCTAACCCCTATCCTCGCTTTTTGCTGGAAGTTGGCTCCTGCTTTCCACGCCTGGCGTCCACAACGACCGTGGTGGAGATCATGTTGACCACATCGACGACCGTGTTGGCTCTCAGAGGCTCGCTGGCCTCACCATCCGAGGTTGTGGGGCCCTGCCCCAAACTCTTCAAGAACCGTTTGAGGTGTCCGCGGCGGATCAGGTCCTCTATCTCCTGCTGCAGGGTCAGATAGTTCTCAGTCGAGTGTCCCAGGCAGCGATGGTATTGGCAGTATTTGGTCTGGTCGCTGCCGCTGGGACCTTTTGGCGTTTTCGGCCACTTGAAGAACTTCTCGTCCTAGATATGCATCAGGATGTTGGTACAGCTGTCATTCAGGGGAGTTAGGGATGTCCGCCCGTAGTCCTTTCTAGGCCCCGGTGGAGGTCGCTGCTGCTTACGGCGTTCGGGGAAGCAGTGGCTGTTGCCATCCCTCTTTCGCCCGCCAGTCGCCTTGGGGGCTTTCGGGGGCCGGTCCGCTCGCTCAGGGCACTTCGCCTCTTCGGCCGTGACGTACGCCCTGGCGATGGCATCAGCCTCCTGGAAGGTTTGAGGGCGCGGTGCGACAGGTGCTTGAAGAAATCCCCCGCCGCCAGCGTGGTGACGAAGGTGTTGAGCTTCAGCTAGTCAGAGAGCTGGGGGATCTACCGCGCCTCGGTGATGAAACGGTTGAGGAACCGCTTTAGGCTTTCGTCCCACTTCTGGCGGAGGCGGACCAAGTGCCACGATTGCCTTTCCTCTCTGCCGCTGGAGGCAAACTGGCTCAGGAAACTGTCGGCTAGCTCGTCGAATGAGCGTATGGAATTCAGAGGGAGGCCATGGAACCAAAGCAACGCATCCCCCCTGAGGGTGACGGGAAAGCACTGACACATCAGGGCATCGCTCGCTCCCTGTAGAGACAGGTGGGTACGAAAGCAGTTGAGATGGTCCATCGGATCCTTGCTTCCGTCGTACCCCTCCAGGACTGGCATCTTGAACTTGTTCGGCAATGGCTGGGTCCGCAAGTCCATGGCAAAGGGTGATCTCCGAAGATCAGCAGAGGATCGCGTGGGCCTCTCCTTATGTAGGATGTCCCACAACACTTTGACTTTTTCCTCCATCGACGGGTCGGTTGCGCCTCTCCGCGCATTGATGACATCGGGGAGCTCTGTGGGGTCCTGGATGTGTGGTTGAGCTTGTCGGGGATGCCGACTCTCCGCTTGAGCGGGCCGCTCACTGTTGGAGCTCACCGCAGTCGACCTCCCGTGGCCGTGTGAGTTACGGTGGTTACACCGCTCAGGGCTGTCCCCCCGATCGCCACAGTTGGGATGACTTTCCGCCTTGTTAGGGTCGATTCCGTTGGAGACCGCTTGGGCCGCGGCGTTGTCTAGCTGGTTGGATCGTCTCCTGCGGGTCGCCGCACGGCGCTTCGTTCTCTTGGAGGAGGAGGCCTGAGATCCTCGAGGGGCAGCCCCCGGCCACGGAGTTCCCGTGTGCTCGCACAGGGCGTGGAGGACCAGCTTTATGTCACCCACGTCCACGGCCAAGCGGTGGTCGTCAGGCTGCGGACGAGTGTCCCCTTGGTTCTCGGCGGGGGGATCCTCGTTCTAAGCGACGACCTCCATCACTGGAGCACTAGCTTGTGCTCTGGTGTTCACCATTTTTTTTTCTTCAAAAGGGAGGTGGGAAAGAGACACTAGGCTTCTCGTCAGCTTCCCACAGATGGCGCCAATGTTGCGTCTCGGGTCCGCGGTTGTCATACGGATTAGGGAGCCTTCAGATTTCCAAGCAGGTGGTGGCGTCAGCCACAGGGTCTGGTCTCCATAGCTCTAAACCTGGACCTGCACAACACAAACAATAAACAAGAGGTCAGTGGTCCAGCGGGATTTCTCCCACCACGACCACTCCGACGCTCAAGTCAGCAGGTTCCCGCAATGAACGGAAATGGCACACACGGCGAGCGGTGCGTGAATGGATGCTGATGAAACGTGAGTGGCGTGTATGTTTTAGAATGGTGGATGCAATGAGCAGGTTGTGGAAAGTCTGGCTACCTTAATGCACCGCGGTGGGTGGCTAACTTCCCGCTGCCTGAGTGGACTTGGGGAAAGTGATCGTGAGAGAAATGGGCACACTCGCGGCCACAGGAATCGAGTCTTGTCTTGGCTCGATGGCTTTCTCTCTGTGATCTGTTCTAAGATGGAGGAGTTGGGATTGGAAATCGAGTCCCTTTCTTTGCGGGAAGCGGGAGCTCTTATAGGCTCCCCCCCATTGGACTCTAGGCGCCAAAATGCCTGTTGCAAGAGCTTCCTTGCCTCTGGTCGCTGTCGCTAACCGCCAGTCATGTCGGCTGTAGCTTTGCGGTGGCGGGCAGGCTCCTGAGCGTTGCCGACCACGCCTGATCTTCTCCTGAGCGGGGATTGGCTGGTTATCTGCGGGCGGCTGCCTGAGCCGTTGGCACAGTGCTAGCCGCTTCTCCATTGGCTGGCTTTTTCTTCCTCCTGTTGGTTTTCCGGCAGCCCATTAATGCTCTGCAGGGCGCTCGTCGTCTTCTGCCAGCGGGCGCCACGTATGCTCCCTGCGTAGTCGGGCTGTGCTCGATATCCTTCGCGGGCCCTAACATCCTTCGTGGGCCTCAACATCCTTCTTGGGCCTTGATATGGCTCGTGGGCCTCAACAGGGGGCCCAACATATCCCAACAGCTAAAATAACATTTTTTTTTTCTTTACTTTCACCTGGAGCAAACCAACTACTGTGGCACTATATCATAGCAACCTAGATAAGTTCTGAAATATTACAAGATATTATCTATTTATCTATATTACAAAATTGTAAAAGAATATATGCATGTAAAACTCTACAGACAATAGAATTGCATTAGGAGGCCAGCTACAAGTGACAATAGAAGGCATTATCTATCCATTCATCTACCCTAAAAGATTTATGTCGTAATGGATAGATAAAGGACACTACTTAACAATAGAAGGCATTAAGGAGACACTCTCCAACGAGGCATACCATTCATCTATTCACACCGGTGGCCTATGTAAAAATTGATGGATAGAGGACACCATATAGAAAGTAGAAGAGTGTCAACGGGAATACCTAAAGAATGGCATTGCATACCACTCGTCTATCCACGATAATGACTTGCGCAAAATGAATCGATGAACACATTGCTAGTTTAATGCAAGAGCACGACTCAATTAGCGTCTACTATGAAAAGCCTAAAATCTTTGGGATGACATGTCATTGTATGACCCTGTACTAGAATGTGGCTATAGGAAGCTAGTGAAAAAGATCAAATCATGCTAATTGATCCTTTGCCGCTAGTAAACAGAGTATTCTCCTTCGTGTCTCCGAAGGATACTTAAGCATCAATGAAAATTAGTACACTATATTCATCCAAAGACTAGCATCCAATTCCTACTCCTGATAAGCACTTCTCCAATACATGAGCACATTCTATCTATAATACCAGTGTCAAATGCATGCCTGTATAGCACATGGACATATTCTGTCCAAAACATCTAATGCAGTCCTATGCAGCCCATGAGCGTAGTCTGTCCAGAATACCCGAGCTTGATAGGCACCTATTCACGCATGAGAACAATTAGCCTAGAATATTTACGCCTGATAAGCACTTGTGCCACGTATAAGCATCGTTGTTCTAGAATGCCCAAATTATTCTTTTAAGATAAAATTGTCAAGGTTTTCTCACCCAATATTTTTTCCTATTATCTATATGATTGTTCCAAACTGCAAACCTTTAGTGTGCATTGGTGGGGTGGATATTATATTACAATAGTACGTGGAGATTCACCAACAAGTAAAGTAGGTCTAATAAGAAGACCGAAAATTGTCCGCTTCAACTACTGTAAGCAAATTAGAGGTTTCCCTTCTCTACCAAAATTTATGTATTATATTTCTTTATTTTCCCAAATCTAGTTTGGTAATATTTATTTCTACAAAATTGATTTTTATTTATTTCTAAAAGTAAATATACTTTATGTGTATCATATATTCGTATATTTTTCATTTCTACTATTTACAAAGGGTCTAAATAAATCGTGATTAAGGGTCCCCTACTTTTTCGGTTTCATCATAAATCAAGCAATCACCAATACTAGGTCTTCTCTCATCTGCCACATCCGTTTAAATTTTCAAGCAGAATATGATTCGGATTTGGCCTATTGTCCTAATACTCGCTGATCAGTTATAAGCTACTGCATTTTCCTTGGGACATCCTTAATTTCCTATATATAAGGGGGGGAAAAAAGGCAAACTATCATTTCTAGATCCTTGGCCAAAGATAAATATAGAGTAATGCCAACCACCTGTTCTGAAATTATTTGGCTGCGTTATATCCTTGCTGATTTAGATGGTCATCATCCACAAGCAACCCTTCTTTGTTGAGGCAATCAGGTATCCCTTCGCATAATTGCCAACCATGTATTTCATGAACAAACAAAGCATATTGAAATAGGCTGTCACAATATTCATGACAAAATATGAGGACTTACTCATATGGCTTCCATCACTACTTCCCCTCAACTAGCTGGCAAGTTTACCAAGGCACTGCCTTCTTCCATTTTCAAATCTCATCTTACCAAGGTAGGAGTAGAAAACATTTTCTCTTCATCTTGCAGAAGAGTATGAAGAAAGCAATGACAAACACGTCAAGGCCTACCAAGACAGCACATCAACATGCTCAGCGGACCACTAACGCAACATCATCAACAAGGATCTCCAGGCTAGACCTCTAAACAAAAACTGTTTAGGGTTTCATTGGCTGAGTAAAATAATTCCACAGGTACTTCAGGTAGTCTGTTAGAACTATAACCTATAAATTGGACAATGTGCAACGGAGAAAAACATTGTGTAGTTTTCTTTCAACGGGTGCTTCCTGTTTTACTCTTTGCTGATTGCTGCTTCTTGTTCCTTGCTTTGCTCCTTTTCATATGCAATATATGTCAGAAGTCTCACTAAACTTAAATCTTTTGGGGGCAATATTGTGTGTCTTCCACTGTATCAAAGGTGAAAATTTTGGCTGGTCTTATGAACACATGAAGCATAAATGTGCTCCCACCACTTACTGCCAAGATGTTTCCATTCCTATACACAAGCTTGAAATGGATAATTCAAAAACATAGGAAAAAGAAGAATATACTCGACTGCCTTTGCTCTTGATCATAGATGCTGTTACAGAAGAATAGCTCAAGAACTCACATGCATAAGAAATTTAAAAGGAATCATGACTGCTTCCCTGACGATCCCTCTTTCAAAACTCTAATTTTCCTTTTTGAAAAGGGAAGAATTATGCAGAATGTGTGTAAAATACATCATTGGAATTTCGGATCATTAGAGACGAGCCATTGTCTTTTGGGGGGAATATTATTAGTACCTCATACAGTCTAAGATATTAGATATATTCTAAGTCGTGAAGCTTATTTAAGGTATAACTTCATGGAAGAATGCTGATAGTTTATCAAAGATTATACAGGTCAAATTTAGAGATTTCTGTTCTGAGATTTTGATTAGATGTCTACATATATTGGGTTCTAATCATTACTGTTTTGAGATTTGAGTTGAACCCAAAATTTGGAACCAAAAGTTTCGTTCTCCATTTGGGGAAAGTGATTCAAAAGCTAGCAACAATCTAAATCATGAATTGGTATAACAGCAGTAGTAGTTTATGAAGTAATACCACCACTAATTGTCACCTTGGTATGTGCATCAACTCTAATCAAACTATAGGTAATGTAGATGCATGAACATCTATTAGCAATTTCATGGGTAGAATAAAATCCATCAAGGTAACATACCAATATTAGACCGGCAGCAGGCAAGAATTCAACCTGATGAGTCACAAAAATCACAGTCTTCGGAGCCAAAGCTGTCTGTATGAATTCCTGCAGATCAAGAACACATTTGTTTTTATACTTTCAGCAAAAGGCATCTATGAGTATTTCAACAGTATGGGTTGGTCTATCGGACAAAGTTAAAAACCTTATACAGAAATGATGCCGTCTGCGCATCAACAGCACTGAATGGATCATCGAGTAGATATATATCGGCATCCTGATAAAGGGCTCTCGCAAGCTGCACCCTTTGTTTCTGGCCACCACTCAAGTTTATCCCTCTCTCCCCTATGATCGTCTGATCTCCATGAGAAAGATTTTCTAAATCCTTGTCCAAAGCACAAGAATGGATAACAGCCTTGTACTTTGCCTTCTCCATGGGACTGCCAAAAAGAATGTTTTCTTCTATAGTTCCAGATTGTATCCATGCCGACTGAGATACATAGGCTGTAGAACCACACACTTTGACCTGGGAAACAACCATTTTTGATCAAAATTAGATAAAATTGCATTCCTATAAACGAGTGAGAGCTTATCAAACCAAAGCACAAATTGAAATGAAGTTAGTACTCACTTCTCCAGAGATTTTTGGGATTTCTCCGAGGATGCAAGACAGAAGGCTAGATTTTCCGGAGCCAACAACACCACACACAGCAACGAGCATTCCTTTTTCTACCTTCATTTGAATGCCTGACAAAGATGGGTTCCCAGAAGAGTGGTCCCAGCAAAACTCGCCATCGTTGATTTCAACAGATACATCAGTAGTTCCCCTAGGCAAAACCGTCTTTGCTTCGCTCTGAAGCTCTTCCTCCCGTAGGAATCCGGAAAGACGATCAAGAGAAACTTTTGTTTGAGCCATCATGGAAACCAAGTCTGGGAAATTCCTTAAGGGCTCTTGGAGAATCCTGAAAGTGGCAAGAGCAGAAAGTACACCTCCTGCAGTGAGCTTGTTGCCCAATAATATGGAAGTGCCGAAGGTAACAACCGAAACAAATATGGGAGATCCCCAGAAAATGAAAGTGATGAAGGCCTGAGAGTAGAGGGCTTTCCGAAGCCACTTGAACTCAATGTTTCTCATCTGCTCAAGTTGTAGTCGATAACTATCCTCCCAAGCATGCAACTTTAAGATCCTCATGTTCTTCAAACACTCAGATGTCTTCCTCATCCTTTCATCCTTGGCAGCCATTAACTTGTCCTGATAGTCTTCTTGGATCTTTGCTATCGGAACAGTAACGGCAATCGAGACAATGGTGGCAATCAACGTTGCCAAAGAAGCAATCCCGACATTCTTATACAGAATTGCGAGGGCGAGTACAATTTGCACAGGTAGCATCCATATGTCATGTAAATACCAAGAATAGTCACCCACTCTCTGAACATCAACAGCCATGTAGTTGACAATCTCTCCACTCATATGGCTTTGTCGGGCAGAGTTTGACAGCCTGAGCCCCTTCCGATAGACCATCGCCGTTAGAGCCGACCGCACGTGCATGCCCAAAATGTCAACTCCAATATACCACTGCCGGGTCGCCAAGGTCTCAACTAACTTGGATGAGAAGAAAGTCCCGGCAAGAATATAGCCCTCATGGGGGAAGGTTTCCTTCCCTCCCAAGTAATCAACAAAGTAGCTAATCATGTAAGGGCCAACATACGAAACAAGGGTACTTAAGCCAGCAAAAATAGCATTACGGGCAGCCTCCCTCCAGAAAGACTTAAGAATAGCCCAAGCTAAGGAAGGCTGCTTCAGTGGATTTGAACACTTCATAACTTCCCAGTTTGAGTTCAAGATCTTGTAATTGGTCTTGGATCGGTCTTTCGGTGCAAGAAGGGGGATGTCCTTCAGCTCGAGGGGTCTCTTTGCACCGACTGTGAGCAATGGGTTTAGCCATGAAAGCATGGCCAGACCGAAGAGCCCAGCTTCACTATATGGGGTAACCTTAAGGCACCCTGCTTCCTCTTCAAGCAGCAAAGGCTCCTGCAGCTCGGCGTTGCTATACACTCGTATGCCAGTAGCCCCCCTAATTGCAACAAAACAAAGAAAGCCGAGAGCCGGGGATGCGGCAAAATTCGAAACAACATGAGAACTCAAGTGGGTTGAACCATCTACCCACAAATCTCTGCCATCAACATACAAATTGCATAAACAAATGAGGAATGAAACACACCACCACGCCCTCAAGAACAATGGGAATTTCTCAGAAGACATATGCTTAGAGTGCAGTGCCATGAAGCTCATCGCAAACCAAGCAAAGCTCTGACTAGCAGGCCAACACAGAACATACCAACTGGCCAAATTTTCATCAGAAGCCTCTCTAATTACTCTAACGCTATCAAACCCTAACACTACTAATTGCAGAAACAAGGCATAGAAACAGCTCAAAACGGTCACTTTGAACCCATTACCTACTTCAACGTTATGACTTTCACACCCAATTCCCCGATGAATTGGGACAATGTTTGCAGTGGAATTGTCCTTCATAAATCGAATACGACCAATACATGATAAAAGTTGCCTCGCTGAGATGACCAAAAGGAACACGAGAAACAATGTCAAATTAATGCAGATTGACAATTGTTCCAATGCTGGCATACCCTGAAACTCGGCCAATACGCTGTTTGTCGCCATAAATGAGATTCCGGGCGATGAAGGAATCAATCGAGTGAGCAAATGGTTTACACCCATAACTGAAATTGTTGGTATAGTGATGAAGTGAATACAAGAGAGAGAGCCCGTAGAGAGAGAGAGCCTATGCAATAGAGATCAAATGAGTTTAAGAGCATTTCACCATCTGGGTACTGAGCTCTGGACGATTGCGCGGAAATGTCGACAGCTAATAGAGAGAGAAAGCAAATGAGGCTGTTTAGCACGAAAAGATCGAATCTGCAGACACGTTGCACACCAGAACAAACGGGGATTCTGTCATCACGGAGTACGAAGACAATTGAAACGCAAAAAGGGAAAAAAACAGACGGCAAGAAGTAGAGAAAAGGAAGGATAAACTCAAAAACAAGAGAAATATTTGGGTTTTCCGTTTCTCTCCCTCCTTCCGAAACTTGTCTGAGCAGAATTGGAAAATGACATAGAGAAACGCGTATAGATTGAAAAATCTGAATACTGAATAAGTCCCATCAAAGAAAATCACGATTTCTGACCTGAGTTTGTCCTGAATCAATCGTTAGTGAGCCGGGTGCAGCCTATTTGATTAACGAGGCATCCCTGCTTCTCTTCACATAGAAAGTACCAAGGAAGAAACCGACGTCTTTCTGTTCCTCTCTCCCTTCCTCTTTCTTAAATTGTACAAAGACGACGCCTAGGCTTGCTGAAATATAAACAAAAACCAGCTGGAAGGAAAAGCGGTGCCACAGAAGACACAGACAACACACTATCTCTCTCACAATTCTTCTATTGAGGTCACTTCCGTGTTGTAACCAATCTTCTGCTAAATTAATATGACTGCTCTCATTGAAATTGTGCGTGTGTCCCTTCGTCGGGATTTGACTACATGGCGTCAATAATTCACACTCCTTGTAATCCTTTTATAGCCCAACCTGGATTTTTTTTTTCTTTTTTATGAAGAATATTGTTTTGCAACAAGCAGAATATTGCATCCAAGTGTAAGATATTATTTTTAGAATGATGACAATTTATGATTTTATTATAGTATTTATAAACATTTTTTCCAATTTGATATGAACTTAAATCGTAATGCACAATTTGGTTGCAAATATATTGTGTCCCGAATCCTCGATTGTTATACAGATTAGGAAGTCTTTGGATTCCTCGATATTTAGAGTGATTACGAACGGGTCCAATTTTCATCACTATAAACCTGGAACTTATACAATACAACTAACAAATAAGAGGTCAGAAGTCGACGGGATTGTTCCCACCAAAAACACTCTGACGTTCTAATCAGTATCCTTCCACAATGAATAGAAATGGGAGAAGCGCGCTTAGAGGTGTGCAGAAATGTGAAGAGTGTGCAGTAGGAGTGTATGCATGCAAGAGTTAACTTCGGTGAGCGGTTGATGGGAGGCCTGGCTCCTTATATGCATCGCAATGGGTGGCTAACTTTGGTTGTCCCTGAAAGGCTGTGAGGACATGAACTGGCCGTGAGTTTGAGGGCTGGAGCTTCAAGGAGCGTATGTCTTAGTGCCAGACTCAAATCACTGATTTAATGTCCAACCACTTCTCCTGTGAAAGAAGAGAAAATTTATAGGCTCCAACAAGTGGAGCTTTGGGCGCAAGAATCCTTCCTGTAGGGATTTGTCTGCCGTTGTCCAGCGGTGGTCGCCAGTGTGTCAGTTGTCGCCTTGTAGTGGCGGGGAGACTGTTGCGCGTCACAAGCCATATTTGGTCTGCCTCTTGCGCCAAGATTAGCTGGAGAACTGCAAGTAGCGGCGCAAGCTGCGGCTGGCGGTATTGACCTCATTCTCATTGGCTCGCCTTACTGCTTTGAGTTTGACGTCGTAGCTGTATTAATGAGCTGCAGGGAGTGCTGATTGGTTACGGACGTTGGGCTGCCATGTAGGTTGCTTGGAGTCCTAGGCGGGACAGTCAATTTGGGCCACTGCTTCCTAGATTAGGTCTTGCAAGTTCTGGGCTCTTCCGGGACTAGACCCAATACTAATCCCCCATGTCTGAGCTGACTTGCAATCGAGGCCTAGCATGTCCATGAAGGTCTGGCCGCTCACCACGTGTCCCTCCTTGAGATGCGCTAGATTTTGTCCTTGTCCAAGATCACGCCTTCCCTAGATGATCACGTGGGCTCCCCGGGCGCTACAAAGAATCGATGCCCTAAATGGAAGGATTCGCACGCCAGAATCTGGGCCAGCCTTGAAAACTTTCCTGTATAGTGATTAACGATCGTCGAGCATGGCATCTTGCTAAAAATGAACAGGTCGCCGGTTCCCCAATAAATAGGGGAGTCCTCCGATTGGTGGGATCCATGCCTTAGTTGATTCTCAGAGAAATAATGAGAGATGCTGGTTCGCCCCGCTCTTGGCGGGAACCCATGAAGGAATCAAATGGACTTAATGGAAACTCGGAGCTTCTGTTGAAGACTATCCTCACGCCCCCATTATGGGTGGTTCCTCACGCTAATGAGGATGATTCTGCCACTTTGTCGTCGTCATGTGCTTCCCTCCAGGCTGTGGTGATCTCCGATACGGTGGCGAATCGTGGCGGAGCTATCACGGGGCATTGCATCATGATGACTTGCCTTGAAAAGGTGCAATGCTTTAGGGATCTGCCACGTGGGGGGAGTCGGTTGGTTCCTCCCCCAGGCACTTCTTCCTTGGGGTGACGTCGTTTCACTGGGGGATTTCTAGCTTTTTAAATGCCTGAATTCCCTCCAATGACTTTGTTTCTTTTGGTAACTTCGAGAGTGTGAGACATGTGCCATCTGGGCTATTTCTCGATCTGATAGAAAGGTCGTCTTCCTTGTCAGAATCTGAGTCGTCTCTGAGTGGATCTGCGAGAGATACACATGCTTCATGGATCCGTAGCGATGCTGCGCCTGGTGTTGTTGCCACAGGAGGCCATGGCTCGGAGGCCACAGTCATAGGTCCGGTGGGGTATTTACGGGTGCCACTAGGCTTCGAGATGGAGGGGACGTCCATGTCCTTACAACGTTGTAGGCCTAGGAGGGTGGATCCCGCGCTCTAACAAGTAGTCCAGGCAGTTGAAGATTTTCAAGGCAGAGTGCAGGTTGTAGTCGGAGAGATTGAGCAGATGAAGGCTCGTACCGCACATTTTGACACTGTGTGGTTTGAGTCAGAAGCAAGGGAATCTAGGCTTGCTGGCGCCATCATGTAGGCTCGGGATTGCATTTTCGCCCTCCGGAGGAGTTCGCCAAGAGTTGAATGGCCGTTGAGGACCTCTCGACGCGAAGTCGAAATTCTGAGATGGTTGCTATTAGGCCGCTTGGCATAGAGCCAAGGCCTCACTTTACGGACGGATGAGAATCTTCCCAACTTAAGGGCAGTCTAGGTCGTTTTGCTTTTGAGAATGTCATGCATGTAAATACTCATATGAACAATCATTCAAAATAAAAGAGACAGACAATTTTATTAAATGGAAACACACAATATGTACAAGCATTCGTCATGACGTGCGTTTGTCTTACCTAGGTTTGGAAAAAACCTACTGGTAGTATTTTTTTGAGGTTGGCGGCGTTCTAGGTCCATGGAACCAATTTGCTGTCCTGGGCACGTAGCTTGTACGTTCCGTTCCGGATGATCGCCAAGACTAAAAACAGTCCCTGCCAACCAAGGGAGAGCTTGTTATTGCTAGCAACCTTTCCTGCCGCCTCTACACTCTGGAGTACTAAGTCTCCAACCTCGAGCGGGTGCATTTCGACCCACCTATTGTAGTACCGTATGATACGCTGCTAATAGGCTACTATTTTCAAGCGGGCAACATCTCGCACCTCCGAGAGCAGGTCTAAGCATTCCCTGAGCCTCTAGGAGTTGGTGGCTGGGTCTAAGCATTCGACCTACCTGCAGTGAAGTCCCACTTCAATAAGGGCGACGGCCTCTACCCCGTAGCAGAGATTGAAAGGCGTCTCTCGCGTTAGTTCCCGTGGAGTCGTGCGATACGATCAGAGTACGGAAGGCAACTCGTCAACCTAGGAGCCTCCTGCATCCTCTAGTTTGGTCTTCAATCAATGTAGCAGCGTGCGATTTGTAACTTCAGCTTGCCTGTTTGCTTGAGGGTATGTCACAGACGCGTGGATCAGCCTAATGCACAAGCTTGCGCAGTACCTAGTGAATCACTTACCGGTAAATTGGGTTCCGTTGTTAGTCACTATAACCTCGGGAATCCCAAAATGACAAACGATATTCTGGCAGACGAACTCCATGGCGTTCTACTCGGTGATCTGTGCTACGGAGACGGCTTCCACCCATTTGGTGAAATAGTTGATGTTGACTATAAAGAATTTTCTTTGTCCGGAGGCCAAAGCATAGGTCTAAGGATGTCAAGCCTCATTGCACGAATGGTCATAAGGACTGAAGACTATACAACTCTGTGTGGGGTAGGTACGCCGTGGATCTATGAACTTGACAACTTTCACATTTCTTTACGAATTCCAGGGCGTCGCGCTTCATCGTGGGCCAAGAGAGGTCCTGTCGCATGATTTTGAATGTGAGATTCTTTCCCCCAACGTGCGAGCCGTATACGCCGAGGTAAACTTCGCTCAACGCGGACTCGACTTCCTCAAGGGTGAGGCACTTCAAGTAGTGAGTTGAGTATCCCCACCGGTACAGCTTGCCATTGATGATCGCGTATCAACCCGCAGTCTTTTTGATTCGTTTGGCCTCTTCCGCGCCCGTCGGCAACATCCCATCCATCAGGTACCTGTGATACTGGGTCATCCAGTTGTTGTCTTCGTTGACTTGCAGCACCTCGCGATCCAGACCGACCACACTTGGAACGACCAGGATCTCCTGCATGTTCCTAGCGTGTTACTTAGGGGATCCGGTGCGCTTCAGCGATGAAGGGATTGAGGAATCACTTTAGGCTTTCGTCCGTCCTCTAGCAGAGACGGACTAGGTACCAAGGCTGCTCCTCCTCCCTACGACTAGAGGCGAATTGGCTCAAGAAGCAATCAGTGAGCTCATTGAAAGAGCGGATTGAGTTTGGCTGGAGGCCGTGAAACTAAAGCAGTGTGTCCCCTTTGAGAGTGATGGGGAAGTACTTGCACATCATGGCCTCGCTTGCTCCATGGAGGGATAGGTGGGTGCGAAAGCTATTGAGGTGATCCATTGGATCCTTACTCCCGTCGTACCCTTCCAGAGTTGGCATCTTGAACTTGCGAGGGAGCGGTTGGGTCCAGATGTTCATTGTGAAGGGAGACCTTCGCAAGTCAGTAGAGGACCGACCGGACTTTTCCTTGAATAGGTGATCCCACATCACCTTTACTTTTTCTTCCACCGAGCAGGTTGGACCTGCTCCTTCGTGCGTTGATGACGTCGCGGAGCTCTGTATGACTCCACAGATCCTGTCAGGCGTGCTGGTCGCGGCGGTTTCCCACTCAGGACTGCCGCACGCTGTATGAGTTTGCGACTGTCTGTCTCCTCTCACTACGAGAGTTACAAGGGTTACGCCGCTCTGGGCTCTCCTCGAAGTGCTCTCGGGTGGGGTGCCAGCCGTAGATTGAGCCCTGCTGTCGGAGGCCCCCTGGGCTTCGGCGTCATCAGGCCGATCTGATCTGCCCCTGGGGGCTCTAGTGTGACATCCTTCCCACTTGGAGGATGACGCCTGAGATGCTGGGGGAGCAGCCCCATCCAATGTGTTCCCGTTTAGTTGCAGAGGGCATGAATCATCAGTTGCATATCGGCCATCTTAGAGGCTAGCTGACGAGTGTCAGGCTGTGACTGCTCATTGGCACGGCTACCCACGGAGGAATCGTCACCGTGAGTTGATGCGTCCCATGCTGGCGCACTAGCTTGTACTCTTGTGTTGACCATTTCGGTGTGAGGAGGTTGAACGTTGGAGGGTGACATTAGACTTTTCGTCGCATTCCCACAAACAGTGCCAATGTTGTATCCCGGGTCCCCGATTGTCATACAGATTAGGGAGCCTTCGGATTTCTCGACGTCCGGAGGTGATCATGAGCGGGTCCGATTTTCGTTCCTGTAAACCTGAAATCTCCACAATACAACTAACAAACAAGATGTCAGAGGTCAACGGGATTACTCCCATCGAAAATACTTTGACGCTCAAGTTAGTATCCTTTAGCAATGAACAGAAAGGGGGGATGCACGCTTAGAGGTGCACGAAAATGCGAAGAGTATGTGGTGGGAGTATATGTATGCGAGAGTTAACTTTAGTAAGCGGTTGATGGGAGGCTTGGCTTCTTATATGCACTGCAATGGGTATCTAACTTTGGTTGCCCCTGAAAGGCTGTGAGGACGTGAGCTAACCGTGAGTTTGAGAGCTGGAGCTTCAGAGAGCGTATGTCTCGGTGCCAGGCTCAAATCACTGATTTGGTGTCCAACCACTTCTCCTGTGTAAAGAGAGGGAATTTATAGGCTCCAGTGAGTGGAGCTTTGGGCGCGAGAATTCTTTCTGCAGAGATTCTTTGACCGTTAGCGGTGGTCGCCAGTATGTCAGTTATCGCCTTGTAGTGGCAGGGAAACCATCGCGCGTCACAGGCCATATTTGGTCTGCCTCTTGCGCTAGGATTGGTTGGAGAACTGCAAGCAGCGGTGCGAGCCGCGGCTAGCAATATTAACCTTATTCTCATTGCCTCACCTTGCTGCTTTGAATCTATCACATGTAGCTGCATTAATGAGCTGCAGGGAGCGCTAATTGGCTGCGGACGTTGGGCTGCCACGCAATTCGCTTGAAGTCTTGGGTTAGACAGTTAATTTGGACCGTTGCTTCCTAGATTGGGACTTATAAGTTTTGGACTCTTTTGAGACCAGACCCAACAAAATATTTACAACCTCCTAAAATATGTCAACTGGATCCGTAATCATGAATCATTGTACAACCTTTTTTAATTTGAAAAATATGTATTTATCTAATTTATTAAATTTAAAATATTTTTGTAAATTAAAAAGTAAAAAAAATATTTTTATCTTTATTTTAATGTGTAATTTTTGATAAATAATCTAGTTTTCTATTTTTAGGTAGAATAAAAAGTTTTTTCTTTACTTTTCTTAAATATTGTTACAATTTTTCTAAATTAGATAAAAGTAATTCAATTTTTTAAAAAAATTACAGATAAGCTATGTAGAAATTGGACACACGGTAACAATATATTTGATTATTGGAATAAAATAATGTGAGAATAAAATAGTTATTTGAGGGAATATAATAGTATGAGAATAGAGTTAGAATTGTTATTCTCATATTTGATTGTTAGAATAGAATAATATAAAAATTAGTATTTCATTATTTGATTTGTAGAATAGTATAAGGAATAAAGTTAAAATATTGATAATAATAATAGTAGTAATAATAATTATTATAATAATAGTAATAATAATAATTATAATAATGATAATAGTAATAATAATAATAATAACAATAATAATGTATAATAATAATAATAATAATAATAATAATATGTGGGAATTGTTATTTTTACATGTGTTAAAATAATAATTTTTAAAAAATATTTATTTCTGACTAAATTTATAATCAAACGGAGAAATATCTATTATCAGGGAATAAAAATTCTACTATCTCCTTATTTCCTTCAACCAAACATGTCATAAAACTTGCTTTTGTATCTTGTCCGGAATAAGAAGACATTCAAATAATCTTGAATATCTTAAAAAATAAAAATGCAAAACATATAATTATTTTTTATAATTATTTTTTATATAAAGCAAAGATTTCTTGAAAAATTAAAAAATTCTCCTTTTCTATATATATATATATATATATATATAATCATAGCCCGTGGAATATTTAATATTTGCCATTGAAAAATAAAATATAAAAAGCAAAGCAATTCAAAGGCGTCTTACTTTACAGTAATGAAGGCGCTGTTGGGTTGACATGTTGGTGCTGTCATCGTGTTCTGGTAAGCTTTATAAGCCATCACCATCGTTTTTTTATGCTTTATTTTCTTTTTTGTTATTATAATATTCAAAATCACAATATACAAATATGAATAAATAAATAAATAAATAAATAAATAAATATATATATATATATATATATATATATATATATATATATATATATATATATATAAACAAAATTTATACCTCAAAAGCTGCTTACACTAAAGAGTAATAAAATATATAAAACTTTTATTTTAGGCAAAATTTGGAAAAGAAAAAAAATCTAATTAATTTAAAGTTGTGATCATTAATTTTAGGTTAAATTAGCTGTGACTCCTTTTTTTTTTTTTTATTGTGAAAGTTACTTTAGTGGTGATATGAAAAAATTATTTTTTTATGGAAATTTGAGCTCTACTGGTGTCGTGAAATCATTAAACCTAATATGCAGGTCGCTGGTTCATTCATTAAATTTAGATTAAGATTAATTAATTAATTAAATTAACAAATCTTTTTGATTTGGCATGACATGGGAAATTAGGCAACCCTAGTGGGCTTAGTTAATCAGCACTTCCTTTTCGGTAAAGTTAAGTCTTAGGGTGACACTATTAAATGACACATTAAAGCAGTAGGGCCCAATTTTGTAAGATTTGGTGGGTGGACGTTTATTTTATCTTATTTTAATCTATAAATTTGAGATTTTTTTAGGTATTAATAGCGCATTAAATAAAAGTAATTGTCACAAAAATAAAAACAAAAAGTAAAGCCTCAACAATCGTAGGCAATATAATTGCAAATATCATCTATACAACGAGGCACAACAAAATAACTCAAGGAAAACATCTCACGACAACAACTCAAAAAAAAGAAACTTCAAATCAAAGGGATAATGATAAGAGAGTGAAGTGAGTCACAAGAGACTAACTAATGTTATTATTAATATATATATATATATATATATGAGCTAATTGATTCAACCAGATCACTTTAAAATTCATTTTTTAAAATGTCACCCAAAAATATATAGTTTTAATAGAAATAAAAATTTTTCGGACAATGTTTTTAGAAAAGCGTAAAATAAAATATTTATAAAAAAAAGTTTTAATTTCTTTGAGGATGCTTGAATTATATTTTAGTGTAAATTATACTGTGTAAGAATTTTGATTTTATCAAATTTAATGTATTTCTATTTAAATATACAAATGATTTCCCACTTTATTGAAATATAAATTTAGTAGAATGTCAAATTATTCTATATTTACTGTATTTTGGTTTCTTTTGATACACGTCGTATGATGTAAGAAAATTTAGTATAGATATTTAATTTTAGTGCTTTTAAATTTTTAAACAACGTGTGCAATATTATGTCACTTAAAATATAAAATATTTTCTACTGAAAAATAATAATTCAATGAAAGTTGAGAATAAATACTTAAAAAAAATAAATAAACCTCAAAAAGGTATAAATTAATCTAGAAATAAAAAAATAGGAATATTTGTTCATACATTTACGCCACTTATATATAGTGTCAGTCTTCCTTGAAGACTTTTGCCTAACACCCCCAAATTATAAGTAGCTTCACCAATTATAAGTAGATCCATTAAAATCAAATTCAAGTCCAATACTATCTATATTTAGATAAAAATTTATAATTTAAAATTTAATTTTATGACTTAAAATTTATAATTATTAAATTATTTTAATTAAGACATAACTCAAGTTGGACCGATTTATATATTTTTATAGATATTTTTAATTTTTAATTATTTTTATTTAAAATATATATTTATATAAAAATATTTAAAATTATAATTTTTTTAAAAATATAATATTTAAATTAAAAATATTATCTAATCTTCCTAAATAAATAATTTTTACATAAAAAATATTAATTATATAAAATATGGATTATTAAAATAATTTGTTAAACAGTGCATTTATTTGAAGTAAAAATCTGATTATAAAAATATTTATAATCTTGGCTAGGTTGATTCGATCTGAGCTGATTGCTTTCATCTGTTGTTGTGCTTAGCCTAGAAATTAATTGGTTATAATTGTTTACCATATCCTTTTATAATAGTCATGTATATTGACCAAAACTTTTTTAAATTTTGGATAAATTAAATCAAATCTATTGAATGATGCGATCTTAGTCAAGTCTAGTGATAATGTACTTTTGTAAAAATATAAATATTTAGGGATATATTACATAGTTTAAAATATATTTAAATATGATAATATTTAATTATTATTATTTTATTTTATATATATTTATTAATATAAATAAATAAATAAAATATTATATAAGATTAAAATTTTACATAGGTGTGTCATTCTTATCATCATAAAACATCTAATCCTTACGAGGAATGATGCCGATGTGGCCACTGTACCCATTCTCTATTGTATTAGCCGGTAACTACCCGTTTCTATCAATACGCGGCATATGTTTCAATATTTTTATATTTAATTAATCATATTAATTATTTAAACATTAATTTTTAAATAATTTTTTTAGTATTTAATATATATTAGCAATAAGTGAATAAATAAAAAATATTATTTTAAGTGTTTAGATTAGTAGAAGAATTTTATTTAAAAACAAGTGGAAAACTAAAAGACTGGAAGAGAAAATCGGGTAAAACCAAAACGCTGCCTCTTACTTACAGGCACAGCTCTTTATTCACTCAAACTCTCTCCGCCCTTAAAATTATTTTCTTTTAAAGAAGAATTTTTACAAGAACTAAACAAATAAAAAATGTTTTATTTCATTATATTTTTTATTATTCTCTTTTCCTTCAAGTTTCAGTAATTCCAAATGGTCCCTAAATTTTTGTCCCCTTACTCTTCTAGCAAAAAGCGTAAATATCAGGGGATAGAAACGACTCGGCACAAAAACATGAGTCGCCAAGCACGGTAAAACCCAAAAACAATGCAAAAAATAATTTGAATATTTAATATGCATAAAAAATGTTGGGATCTAGATAATTTTAAGTCCACGATAAAAATGTCATAATCAACGTGAAAAAATTCCACGATCAAACCCAAAAGCAATGCAAAAAATAAGTCATGTATTTAATACACAAAAAAATATATATATATGTATATATATATCAGGATCTAGATAATTCTAAATTCATGATCAACGTGCCATTTCCACTCATAAAAAATCACTGTGAGATGCTTTAAGCGAAAAACTCCAATTTCAATGACCGGGAAGAAACTCAGGTTGTAAAACCTCCGGTTCATTAATTAGCCACACTATAAAGTAAAAAAAAAAATCAATTTACTTTTCATGATAATCATGAGCCAGCTCGCTGATTGACTCACTAAAGTGGGTATATGTATTGAAAAACTCTTTGGATTACCCTCCAAGCTACATAGCCGAACCTTATGTGCTTCTACCTATAACCATCCTCTCCTTCCTCCACTAACACTCAAATTTTCTTACTATGATTGGTAGGATAAATACTTTTTGTTATATATGGTTGATATTGACCTTGTCTCTTAAAGATCAACACAAAAGGATGGATATCTCTCACGAAAAATCACAAGAGATGAGAGAAGACAATTGCTAGCAATATATGCCCTCACTTCTCTCTCTATACACCTTTTACTGCCCGGATTACGTAGAAACCGTTGCATTTATAGAAAACTTGAGAAGACAAACCGTACGAAATCTCGATGAGTAAAAAATCAAAAGTCATCCAAGTGCATGTTATTTTGTGTTGCATTATCGTTCAAAAAAAGAATATCAGTGCCACGTCCTCGTTGCCCCGTGCCACTTAACTATGCACCTAGACCGTGTTCTAGCATCTCTAACGTGTAGCTCTTGCAATTTTCTAGGCCAATCCATTAGGGGAGCATCACTTAAGCCTATAGATGATAGTGTGCTTCTCGCAGCTACCTAGACCAATCTATGGAATATCATTCAAGGGCAAACATCAGAATCCTAGGTCGCACGACCGCTACTTGCTGATAATAACTCCACAAAACATAAAATTAAAAAATACGGCCCAACGTAAAATTTATCAATCCTAAAGACCTACCACAATAAAAAGCAACGAAATTCATTTGCAAGATGTGAAAAATCAGCAAGTTTAAAAATTTAAATGGTTGAATGGAAGTTTAAAAATGATTGTATATTGTAATGTACTCACACATAAAAATGTCTTTTTTTGGCTTAAAATGTAATGTTTTATTTCCTGGTATGGATAATGCATAATTGATTAATTTTTAATGCATGCTTAAAGCTCCTTCGCATATGTGTATATTTGAATTTTTTGGTAATTGTAGAAGATTTAGGAGTTTTGCTTGATGTTCACTTGATGAATGATTGAACCAAATCAATTTTGACAGTTAAAGTTCAAATCTACACAAGCTTTGCTAGAACTAGGCAATTCTAGAGAACTGTAATTTGACGTTTGCTCAAGCCAAATCACTCTGGGATATTTTGTTTTGCCTGAATTGTGTTCTTGTTTATGGGGTTCCCATGTTTAATTCTCAAGTGTTACGTCCCTGATTTCAAAAGTTTAATTCATCTTATATTAATTTAATTATTATCTTAATTCATTTTAAATCTAAAGATTCAAAAATTTGTTAGTAAAATTTTAAAATCTCAAATCGATATTGGATATAAACTGCAAGCCAAATATTTACAGTTAACTCAAAATAAAATAATAAATTATATTACAGGATCTGAAATATTATACATTTAAGTGGCTCTAAAAATCAATAATAAAATAGCTTCGAAATATTTGTAAGAGCAAATATTTTATCAATATTAGAGTATTTAAACATCACAACTCAACTGAATTATTAAAAAGAAAATCAAAATCACTTGAACACTGAAACTATATATTACCAAGTCTAGAAATTATAACAAAAAAATTTTAAATACCCACAACTAATAATATAAACTATCATTTTTTCTAAATAATAATGCATAAATTGAACTAAAAATTCTAATCTACCTCTCCGCCAACGACACTTTGGATCCAAATTCATGTCCAAACCTACTAATTTGAATGAAATTAGAAAAAAAGTAAAAAATGAATGAGTTAATTATTCAATAAAATATATAAATTTATATAATTAAATATATAATTTACATTAAAACTATGCTGGAAAAGATATGATCAAAATTCAGATGTGAAGTCATGTAATTTTCAAAATATTCATACATAAATTTCTGACTAATAATCCAATTTCTTATTCTCACAATGTATCATTAAAAATATACTCAAATTATACAAATTTTTACAGTTTAAGGATCAATAGGGCCTCACTGATAAAAAAAATGAATAATCAAAATTTGGATTATGTATATTTTTATATAATCAAAGATCTTATGCTACTATTTAATACCTGTATGTAGGTCGTCATATATATAACTCTATAAATAAGACGAAATGTTAATTTTAACTCACGGATGATAGGTTTAAACTTCTATTACCACTATAATATACTAATACATATCATAATATATCACTTTTTCTACAATGGCCTGTATATAAACGAATGAAAAACTCTATACAAATATAAATAATTTTTTTTATATTTTTTAATATCGTAAAAAATATATTTATCTTTTCATAAATTATAGAGTTTTTGTGACAGCCTCAAAAATCCTAATCGAAAACCGGTAAAGTTTCGACTGTAAAATGACCGTCAAACTAAATTTGAACCTATATTAATCACCTGTAAAATATATACAAATCCATAAAAAAAATGAATAATCTAAACAAACACAGGATCCACATGTCCCACAATATATTCGTGGCTCTGACGCTATACCTCCAGACACAACATTGGAATAGAGAGATGTCACTAGATGCAGAACATCAAACCATAATAACTTGTAGAAACACATAAAATTATTGATATATAGTAGAAATAACTGATCAGAATATCATCAATATATACAATATACACCAACATGTCCATCCAAAATTATACAAGTCATCCATACATGTATACAAAATTATAAACCCAATACCACAAAAGCTTCTTCCAAATCCTCAGCCTAGCCAACTGGAATTTTTATTCTTCATCGAGTATAAATTTGTACTCATTTGAAGGCAATATAACAGTAAGGAGTAAGATGAATGCTCAGTAATACATAAATATAACGAAGACAATAAGCAATATATTCAAAATAATGTAAAAGAAAGAAATAGGAGCATAATGCGTAATGCATAAACATGAGGCATGATTAAATACACTTCTGGAATACATTTAACTTTTATATCTTGTTTATGATTTCCTTTAGAAACATATATCGCATCAAATTTCTGTTTCTTTTTTCCCTATAAAATCTTGTAGAAGCAGATATGAATAACAATATCGGTAATGACGAAACAGATAACGGATTCAGATGATAGTATCGGTATTGAAGGAACGGCTAACAAATTCATATGATAGATAATGGATATCGGATAACAGATTTTAGACAACAAATTCAGAAGGCAGATAACGAATATCGGACAACAGATTTCAGAATTTCAGTTTCTTATCTTATCTTAAGGGAATTTTCATACTTAGTTCTTATCAGTTAGTCCTCATTATCTAGAGAACGGTTTATAATTATTAACAATTGTGGAGGTCCGTCCTTATACTTTTCATATTTTCATATTTCTTAAATACAAATACAGATATTCAGAATCATGAGAATTTAAATCTTTACATGCTTTCAAATACATGTATAAATTAATATAAAACTTAAAAAAAATTAAAAAAATTTTACCACGTTGAGCCAAACATAACTTTGATCTTTTAGACAATAAATCCCTTCATAAATGGTTCACAACATAATTTTTGGAACACACAAAATATCATATACAATTTACATGAAAATAAATATCAAATAATTAAGATAAAAACACTCACCAAGTTAGGATTTTAATTATCTAAAGCCAAATTATATATAAACCCCAAAATAAACGAGCGAAAATGATGGGGCACGAGTTAGGGTTTTCCACGTACATAAAGCTGTATAAAACTATCAAATCGGATATTCAATCGATAAATAATCATACTCAAGATATGAGTATCAATTTTTTAAAGCCAAATCATATAAAAATCTCAAAATAATCGGGTAAAAGCATTTGGGCATGAGGTTAAGATTTCACGTATGAAATACAGCATAAAATTTAGAAATCGGACGTGAAATTAACATATATACATACTAAATATATAAGCATTATAAAATAAAAGTATGGACGGATATCGGGATGAAAATACCCAAAATGATCGAAATAAAGTGAAACAAGCGGAAGAAAAATATATGGGTGCACTTGTTTCGACCCGATCTACAACTTCTTTAACTAGGTCTATGTCGAAAATAGACTCGGAAGCCTCGAATTCCACTTCCTCCCCTTTCTCCTTTGTGTTCTCTCTCTCTCCTTTCTCTCTTTTCACGTGAAAAATGGCTGAATAAAATGAAACCCGCACTTAAATAAGCAGACTGGCACCTCGAGCAACAGTCAGGGCTATTTGGGCACCATAGCACTGAAAATCATGCCTTGATTGTGCATCGGGCGCGCCCATTCTACCAAATGCGCGCCGGCGCAACCTCAGGCGCGCCTTGGGCACAACATTCTATTTTTTGTGCTCCGGTCATGCCTCAGGTGCGGGTCTAGTGTGGGTCAAGCCTGCAGCGAGCTTGCTTTGCACATGTGCCGTCCGGGACTCGGTTTGACTATTCTAATCCAATTTTTCATATTATTGGATCTTAATTTTGATTATATTAGCTTAATAAGTTGAGATTATTATAATTAAAAGTTCAAATTTTATTTATGAATTAACTTTTCAAGGTTTACAACGCCGGTTCTCGATTTTGCCAATTCCGAGTCTTTGGGATTTTCAATCCAATTTCTCTCATATCCTTTGACCTCGATTCATTTATATTAATTTAACTACTCCTAATTATCATATTTGAAAATCAGAACCTTACAATTCTCCTTGATTTATAGAAATTTCGTCGTCAAAATTTGACGAGCCTCCAAATTCAACAATCAGAGATAATTTTTTCAGAATTCTTCTTCATGTTCCTAAGTTGCTTTCTTAATTAAATGATTTTCTTTGAGAACTTCAACCAACTGAATTATCCTGATTCTTAATACCTGATACTTTCTATCAAAAATTTAAATTAAAATATTATTATAAGACAAATTTCTAATCTCCCACAACGGCTTAACCTGATTACATGCTTACTTCCTCAATCATCGATACATAGGAGACATTACGATAATCCATCAAATTCGAAGGCAAACCAAATTTATTGACCACTTCTTTGACTTATTACAAATCCTAAACGGATAATAAACTCTTACTTCAATTTACCTTAAGCCTCAAAATGATTATTCACACGGGACTTCAATCTCATTCTAAAATCTGTAGACCATGGGCCCACACTTCTGCTACACTATTCTAACTGATCATTTATTTTCAGTATAATATTCATTGACCAAAGAAAAATCCCAAGAATATTGGTACAGCTAAAGCAAAATCTGCAATCCACATAATTTGAAAATATAATTGAAAACATAGGGTCCAAATTCAAAATATAACATGCAAGCTAAAGCATCTCGAAGTTAAAAATTTTACCTTCCACTATATTTGGTGATGCCTCCGATTTTGACACTTTAATCTAAGATTACTTTGTCTGAAATTGTAGGCTTATAGGACATCAACTTCTAAAATGAGGGTAATCCTTGATCAGATGACCCTATTGACCAAATTTAAAATAGGCTCTTGTCAATTTATGATAGGACTTCCCTAGATGTACTTTTCTACAATAAAAACAGGTGGTTGCTATTGTCTAAGGACTCGATATTGTCAAAATTTCAGCACTATCCATTTCCTTATCCGCCAGCTTAGCTTTCTTAGTGGGTCTATCCGCTCCTCAATTAGAGTTTACCTCCGATTGTCCTTGATTTCCTGTTCTCTTCTTAGAATATTCCTCAGCCCTAAATTCCTTCTCAAATATCAGTACTCGATCTAATACCTCCCCGTGGTCTGTAACTTTAATGTCGATAGTTACTTTTTAATTTTAGACCTCAAATCCTACTAAAACCTCCTTGCCTTCCTCACATCCACATCCACCACATAAGGCATATAACGTGACAACTCAATAAATTTTGTATCGTACTCTACTACCGTACGATCCTATTACCTTAGCCGAATAAATTCCTCCTCTTTCTGTTCTCGAAGACTGTCAGGAAAATATTTGTCTATAAAGACCTCTTCAAATATATCCTAAGAAATTTCGTCCTCGAGCACTCCTATAACTTCCTTCTTCATTGCCCACCAATGGTCGGCTTCGCCTTCTAGTCGATGAGAAGTGAATAAAACTTTATCTCTTTTGAGATATCGGATGACTAAAAACACTTTTTAGCCTCCAAATCTAACTTTCCGCTTTCAGTGGATCTAGCTCTCCTAAAAACTCAAGCACATGTTCATTTGTAAAACGGTCATAAGCTGTCGTCCCGGGATTTTCAGGAGCTGGGGCAAGAATTAAAACTGGAACTACATCTAAATTACGTTGCCCCACAGCCTCTATAAAATTTGCCATCCATCCAAGAATGTTCAAATACTTCGCCTCTCTATCCTACGTATGGCTGCCACCATGCGAAGCTCTTCATCTAAGTGCCATTGCTAATACTCTCTTTGAAATAAAAACAATTTGAGTTAGATCACAATTCAACTTGAATACTAACTAGGACATCATATACTATGCGGTCAAATATAACTAACTGATCCTAATTTAGTCTAAGTTTAAGTTAATCAAATAAGGATAACTAGAACTATCCGGTCTAACTTAATCATCATATGCCTTCATCGACTTATTCAATCAATTTTACTCTAACCTAAGTTTCCGTATAAGATTCAGATCAAATTTAAAGTATCTCATTCTCTGATACCAACTGTGATGACCCTGAAAATTCTAATTAAAAACTAGTAAGGTTCTGACAATGAAATGACTGTTAAATTAAACTTGAACCTGTATTAATCACCTGTAAAATATATACAAATCCATAAAAAATAAATCATCTAAACAAACACAGGATCCACATGTGTCATAATATATTCGTGGCTCTGATACTGTATCTCCAAACATAATATCGGAATAGAGAGATGCCACTAGATGCAGAGCATGAAACCATAATAATGCATGAAAGTACGTAAAATTATCGATATACAGCGAAAACTAACTCATAAGTACATCAACAATATACACAATATACACCAACGTGTCCATCCAAAACTATACAAGTCCTCTATACATGTATACAAAATTATAAACCCAATAGTACAAAAACTTCTTCCAAATCCTCAGCCTAGCCAATTAGGACTTTTACTCCTCATTGGGTATAAGTTCATACTCATCTGAAGGTAAAAAATAGTAAGGGGTGAGCCGAATACTCAACAAGGTACAAATATAACAAAGATAATAAACAATATAATCAAAATAATGCAAGAGAAGAGAAATAGGAGCATAATGCATGATGTATAAATACGAGGCATGATTAAATGCACTTCAGAATACGTTTAACTTTCATATTTTGTTCCTGATTTTCTTTAGATATAGATATCACATTCAAATTTCGGATTCCTTTTTGCCTATAGAATCTTATAGAAGTAGATACAGATGGTAATATCGATAGTGACGGAACAGATAATAAATTTAGATCGCAGTACCGGTACTGAAGAAATGGATAACAAATTCATATGGTAGATAACGGATATCGGATAATATATTTTAGATAACAAATTTAGATGGCGGATAACAGATATCGGATAATAGATTTCAAAATTTAAATTTCTTATCTTATCTTAAGGAAATTTTTACACTTAATTCTTATTAGTTAGTCCTCACTTTCTCGAGAACCGTTCATAATTATTAACAATTGTAGAGGTCATTTCTTATACTTTTCATATTTTTATATTTCTTGAATACAAATACAGATATTCAGATTCTTAGGAACAAAAATCTTTACATGACTTCAAATATATGTACAAATTAACATGAAACTTGAAAAAAAATTAAAACATTATTATCACATTGAGCCAAACATAACTTTAAAGCTTCTGATAATAAATTTCTTCATAAATGGTTCACAATATAACTTTCGAAACACACAAAATATCATATACAATTTACATGAAAATAAACATCAAATAATTAAGGTAAAAACGTTCACCAGGCTAGGGTTTCAATTATTAAAACCAAATCATACATAAACTCCAAAATTAATGGGCAAAAATAACGGGGCATGGGTTAGGGTTTTTCACGTACACAAAACCGCATAAAACTACCAAATCGGACACCGAATCAATAAATAATCATGCTTAAGACATGGGTATCAATTTTTCAAAGTCAAATCATGCAAAAATCTCGAAATAATTGGGTAAAAGCATTTGGGCACGGGGTTAGAGTTTTACGTATGAAATACTGCATAAAATTTAAAAATTAGATGTCAAATCAACATATATACATACTCAATACATGGGTATGATAAAATAGAAGCATGAATGGGTATCGGGACGAAAATACCCAAAGGGATCGAAATAAAAAGTGAAATAAGTGGAAGAAAAGTATATGGGTGCACCTGCTTCGACATAATCTACAACTTCTTCAACTAGTTCTAAGTCGAAAACAAACTTGGAAGCCTTGAGCTCTTCTTCCTCTCCCTTCTCCTTCGCATTTTCTCTCTCTCTTCTCTCTCTTTCCGCACAAAAAATGGCTGACTAAAACGAAACCTGCACTTAATTACGCGAATTGGCGCCTCGAGGGCCAGTCAGGCACTATTCGAGCCTTGCAGCATTGAAAATTGCACCTTGAGAGCGTATTGGGCATGCCCATTCTACCAAACGTGCCCCATGCGCACCTCGGGCATGCATTGGGTGTGGCATTTTGTTTTTCATGCCCTGGTCACACCTCGTGCACGGGTCAAGCTTGAGCCAGGCCTGTAGCAAGCTTGCTTCGCGCATGCGCCTTCTGGGATCCAATTTGACCTTTCTAACTCAATTTTTCACATTCTTAGACTCTAATTTTGATTATATTAACTTAATAAGTCACGATTATGATAATTTAAAACTCAAATCTTATTTACAGATTAATTTTTTAAGGTTTACAATGTCGGTTCTAAATTTTGCTAATTTCGGGTCTTTGGCCTTTTCAATCCAATTTCTTCTATTTCTTTTGATCTCGATTTATTTATATTAACTTAATTACTCCTAATTACCATATTTGAAAGCCGGTACTTTACAACACTCCATCACTTATAGAAATTTTGTCCTTGAAATTTAATAGACCTCCAAATTCGACAATCAGGGACAATCCTTCCAAAATTCTTCTTTGCGTTCCCAAGATGCTTTTTTAATTAAATGATTTTCTTAGAGAACCTCAATCAACTAAATTATCCTAATTCATAATACCCCAAAAAATTTAAATTGAAACCTTTCTATAAGACGAATTTCTAATCTCCCACAATGGCTTAACCCAATCACATGTTGACTTTCTCAACCATCGATACATGAGAGACATCATGATAATTCACCAAATTCAAAGGCAAACTAAATTTATTGACCACCTCTCTAACTTATTACAAAATCCCAAACGGACAATAAAGTCTTACTTTAATTTACCCTAAGCCCCGAAACGATTATGCATGCGGAACTTCAATCTCATTCTGAAATCTATGGATCATGGGCCTACACTTCTACTGCGCTACTCTGATTGATTATTTATTTTCAGTATAATATTCATTGACCAAAGAAAAATCCCAAGGATATTGGTACAACTAAAGCAAAATCTGTAATCCACATAATTTGAAAATATAATTGGAAACATAGAGTCAAAATTCAAAATATAATACGCAAGCTAAAGCATCTCGAAGTTAAAAATTTTACCTTCCACTACATGGTGATGCCTCCGATTTCTATACTTTAATCTATGATTACTTTGTTTGAAACTGTAGGTTTATGGGATATTGACTTCTTAGAATGGGAGCAATCCTTGATCAGATGACTCTGTTGACCACATTTAAAATAGGCTCCCGTCGATTTGTGATAAGACTTCCTTGGATGTACTTTTTTGCAATAGGAATGGGCTGTTGCTGCTGTCTGAGGACTTAGTACTGTTTGAATTTCAACACTATCGTTTTCCTTATCCACCAGCTTAGCTTTCTTAGTGGGTCCTTCCACTCTTGAATTAGAGTTTGCCTCCAATTCTCCTAAATTCGCTGTTCTCTTCTTAGAATATTCCTCAACCTTAAGCTCCTTCTCAAATATCAGTGCTTGATCTAATACCTCCCCGTAGGTTCGTAACTTTAATGTTGATACCTGTCTTTTAATTTCAGACCTCAAACCCTGCTGAAACCTCATTACCTTCCTCACTTCCTCATCCACCACATAAGGCATATAATGTGACAACTTAGTAAATTTTGTGTCGTACTTTGCCACCATATGATCCCTTTGCATTAGCCGAATAAATTCATCATGTTTCTGTTTTTGAAGATTGTTAGAAAAATATTTATCCATAAAGACCACCTCAAACATGTCCCAAGAAATTTCATCCTCAGGTACTCGTAGAGTTCTCTTCTTCATTACCCACTAATGGTCGGCCTCACCTTCTAACCGATGAGTAGTGAATAAAACTTTATCTCCTTATGGATATCGGATGACTGAAAATTCCTTTTTGAGCCTCCAAATCTAACTTTCTGTTTTCAGTGGATCTGGCTCTCCCAAAAACTCAAGTACACGTTCATTTATAAAACGGTCATAAGCTGTCACCCGGGGATTTTTAAGAGTTGGTGCAGGAACCGGAACTGAAATTGGAGCTAAATTACGTTGCCCCATAGCCTCCATAAAATTTGCTATCCTTCCAAGAATGTTCAAATACTTCGCCTCTCAATCCTACAGATGACCACCACCACGTGAAGCTCTTCGTTTAGGTGTCATTACTAATACTCTCTTTGAAATAAGATCAATTTGAGTTAGATAACAATTCAACTTGAATACTAACCAGGACACTATACACTATACGGTCAAACATAGCTAACTCATCCTAACTCAGTCTAAGCCAAAGTTAATCAAACTAGGATAACTAGAAGTATCCAATCTAACTTAATCATCCTATACCTTTATCTATTTATTTAATCTATATTACTTTAACCTAAATTTTCACATAAGGTTCAGATCAAATTTAAGATATCTTCTTCTCTGATACCAACTGTAATGACCTTAAAAATTCTAACCGAAAATCAGCAAGGTTCTGACTGTAAAATGATCGCCAAACTAAACTTGAACTTGTATTAATCACCTGTAAAATATACACAAATCCATAAAAAATGAATTATCTAAACAAACACAAGATCCACATGTGCCACAATATATTCATGGCTCCGACGTTGTATCTCCATATATAACATCGGAACAGAGAGATATCACTAGGTGCAAAACATCAAATCATAATAACCTGTGAAAGTACGTAAAATTATTAATATACAGCGAAGACTAACTCATCAGAACATCATCAATATACACAATATGCACCACCATGTCCATCCAAAACTATACAAGTCCTCCATACATGTATATAAAATTATAAACCCAAGACTATATAAGCTTCTTCTAAATCCTCAGCCTAGCCAACCGGGTTTTGTATTTCTCATCGGGAATAAGCTTGTACTCATCTGAAGGCAGAAAAATAGTAAAGAGTGAGTCGAATACTCAGTAAGGTATAAATATAACAAAAACAATAAGCAGTATACTCAAAATAATGCAAGAGAAGAGAAATAGTAGTATAATACGTGATGCATAAACATGATGTATGATTAAATGCACTTAAAGAATACGTTTAACTTTCATATCTTGTTTATAATTTTCTTTAGATACAGATATTACATTCAAATTTATGATTCCCTTTTACCAAAAAAATCTTATAGAAGCAGATATGGATGATAATAACAGTACTGACAAAACAGATAACGGATTCAAATAACAGTACCAATACTGACGAAACGGATAACAAATTCATATAATAGATAACGGATATCAGATAACAGATTTTAGATAACAAATTCAGATGCCACATAACAGATATCAGATAACAACTTTTAGAGTTCTAATTTCTTATCTTATCTTAAGGAAGTTTTCATACTTGGTTCTTATTACTTAACCATCACTCTCTGGAGAACAGTTTATAATTCTTAACAATTGTGGAGGTCCCTTCTTATACTTTTCATATTTTCATATTTTTTGGATACAAATGCAAATATTCAGATTCTTGAAAATTTAAGTTTTTACATAACTTCAAATACCTGTACAAATTAACAAGAAGTTTAGAAAAAATTAGAAAATCTTTACCACGTTGAGCTAAATATAATTTTAGAGATTCTAGATAAAAAATTCCTTCATAAATGATTCACAATATAATTTTCGGGATACACAAAATATCATATACAATTTACATGTAAATAAGTATTAAATAATTAAGGTAAAAGTGTTCACCACGCTAGGGTTTCAATTATTTAAAGTCAAATCATACATAAATCCCAAAATAAATAGACAAAAATGACGGGGCGCAGGTTAGGATTTTTCACGTACACAAAACCGTGTGAAACTACCAAATCGGATACTCAATCAATAAATAATTATACTTAAAATATGGGTATCAATTTTCTAAAACCAAATCATCTAAAAATCTTAAAATAATTGAGTAAAAGCATTCGAGCGCGAGGTTAAGATTTCACTTACGAAATATCACATAAAATTTAGAAATCGGACTTGAAATTAACATATATACATGCTCAATACATGTATATCATAAAATAAAAGTATGAACATGTATCGAAACAAAAATACTCAAAGAGATCGAAATAAAAAGTGAAACAAACAGAAGAAAAGTATGTGGGTATACTTGCCTCGACATGATCTACAACTTCTTCAACAAGTTCTAAGCCGGAAATAGACTCGGAAGCCTCAAACTCCTGTTCCTCTCTCTTCTCCTTCCCATTCTCTCACTCCTCTCTCTCTTTCCAAGTGAAAAATGGCTGAATAAAACGAAACCCACGCTTAAATATGCGGATTGGCGCCTCAAGCGCCAGTGAGGCACTGCTCGGGCACCACAACATTGATAATCGCGCCTCAAGCGCGCATCGGGCGCGCCATTCTGCCAATCACCCCTAGGCATGCCTTGGGTGCAGCATTTTGTTTTTCGCACCTTGATCACACATCGGGCGCGGGTCAGGCGTGCAGTAAGCCTGCTTCATGCACGCGCTGTTTGAGATCCATTTCGATCTTTTAACCCAAACTTTCATATTCTTGGACCATAATTTTGATTATATTAGCTTAATAAGTCATGATTATTATAATTTAAAAGTTGAATCTTATTTACAAATTAACTTTTTAAGGTTTACAATATTGGTTTCCGATTTTATCAATTCCGGGTCTTTAGGCTTTTCAATACAATTTCTCCCATACCATTTGACCTCAATTCATTTATATTAATTTAATTACTTCTAATCACCACATTTAAAAACTGGTACCTTACAATTTTTTTCTTAATTCTTCAAATACTTGTCATGCATTGTATCATAATTCTTATAGGTGTTTAAATATGCAATTTTAAAATATGCAAAGTTACATTATAAAATTTTCAAACATATGAAATCGTTCACAATAAGAATTGCAAAAAAATTAGTAAAATTATATGGTTTCAACAATTTCTCTCAATTTTTAAGCATGTAGGTATAATTTCAGTGTGAAATCAATACATGTATAGCATATATTTGAAGGTTTAAGACATATGGGAGCATCACCTATGAGAATCAAAGCCTATAAGAGCATTTAAGTAGAATTTCAGAACACATATAAATGTTATTGTGTGAAAATTATATTAGAAACACAAGGTATAAGAAATAATGTCATGAATTTCATAAACGTTTCATAGAATAGGGGTAAAATTATGTGCATACAAGGTATCAATTCTTTAATTATAAAAATATTATCTGTGTAAGTATATAAAATAATAAATATTTAAGAAAGCAGAGAAAAATAGTAACATAGAAATGAAAATTTAAATACACATTATTAACCTTATTTTAGCCAAAGATTTCTTGATCTCTCTTTTATTTCTACTTCTCATGCTTCTTTCTCTTCTTTTTTGTCTTCTCCTTAACTCTATCTCTCTCATCTCTCAAGAATCAATTCAAAATGATCCAAATTCGGCAAAAAAAAAAAAATGTATTTTTATAGCAAATTGGCATATTATACGTAGATCATGCGCCAATCATGCGTGACTGCACACATTTGCCAATCAAGTGCATATCAGGTAACAAGATAGAAGTTATATGACACACAAGTGTCGCTTGGGTGAGTATCAAGCACAGGCAACCTGCCAAACCTGCATATGAGTGTCTTTTAGGCACATATCAAGTTGGGTAATTTGCAAAAAATACACTTAAGTGCCCCAGAGGCATCATTTAGACGTGACCTTTTTGACCAAAACACGCATGTGTGTATATTTGGCATCGATCAGGCATTTCGTCAACTCAATGTGACCCAATCAGAATATTAACTTTTACCCAATTTTCGTCTGACTTGAAAATTTTTTTTTATATTAACTTAATTGATAATGATCAAAATTATAAATTGAAAGTCACACCTTACATCAAGTTTCTCTCACAGAAATATCTCGCTAATATATTGTATGAGCTCTACTCGAGCGGATTAATGACAAAATATTTCACGTAAGTTTCAAGGATCTTTTGATTAAAGCGTCCATTGCACATTTTTAAGTTACCTTATTGCTACAGCTGTGCCAAGTTATTTTTTATTGCCAATTAAAAATAGGGCACAATTGAGGTTATAGATATGCCCTAGCTTTGACACATCACAAGTTTGACGAAGCTTAGGTGGTTTAAGGGGATTGCGATTTATGTGCAATGTGAGTGCTTTTTCTATTTGTTTCATTCACACCTCTATAGATCTAGAAGGAGAGTAAGTGACAAGGGTGCTGTAAGTGTTTGGGGTGAGAGAAATCGCAGAGTTTCATTCCAAAATATAATATCTAGTAAGTCAAGTGTAACACATATGAAGCAATTTTGAATAATTGTACTTATTCGTAAACTAATTTGTGTTAATTCGAGGTTAAACAAAGGCCAGAATACAAGCATTAGTAATTAGTATGCATGAAGTAGGTTCCTTTCTTGACAGTTAGCTCCAGCATATGAGGCGTGAACCAGGCGCTCCTGTTACACCCATTTTGCCTTGGGTGTTTGTGCCTTAGTGATTGTATTAGTAAAGACAAACCGTATGTATAACATGAGCCAGCTGCTCAAGCGACCCTTCAATTTATAAATATGGACCTCAGTTATTTTCAGCCTATTTCACCAAAGCTTAGAGAGAAGAGAGAGAAAGAGATGAGAAAAGAAGGGAGAGAAACTGAAGGAGGAAATTAAGGTGAAACTGAAGAAATTCTTGGTTAATCTTGGTGAATTTTGTTCAAGGCAAATATATTCCAATCCCCCCCTCTCTTTCACTTTTTACAAAAATTTAGAAACTGTTTCATGCTTTGTTCATAGCTCATCAACTCTAAGATTGTTGTTTGATATTTCCTTACATGGGTTCATCTATGTTCTATTTGATGCTTTGCTTGTATGCATGGCTCATCATTTATAATTTCTAAGATTGTGAAAGTTTGTGTCTAAGTTTAAAAATTTTGTTAAGAAATCTTAAACTTTGTTGAACAATATCTCTTGCTTGTTTATTTACTATAAAAAAAATTTAAGAAACATCTATGAAATAAATTTGACAGTTCTAATGACAATAATTTAGACCATTTATAATACAAAAGTAAAAATTATATAAATATTTAATACATATAAAAAATAATTATTTCTACATACTACTTACAAAATGACAAACCTATTCATTTAATGTCGCCAATATTATCAGTAAATGAAGTTAGAAAATAAACTATTGCACAATATAGTGACCAAAAAATAAAAAAAAATCTTAAGAACTAAACAATTTTTTAGTAAATCTTTTGACTTATTAGACCAGTTAAAATAAATTCACGATAAAAAAGGCTACTTATAAACCAAGTGATATATACGTACTAATCATTAATCGACTTACTCATGAAAAATGACTCATATCAAAAAACTTATTAGATTTTTTAAGATGTTAGTTTTAAAATTTTAAATTTGATTATAATTAAATAAGTTAAGAAGATTAAGTTTTAAGGTCAAATAAAAATTTAAGCTAAAGTCAATTTGGGTTGAGTTACATTTGGTGAATGTCGCTTGATCGGTGTCTAATGCACGCACTTGGTATTCTGAGTAGAGGGGTCGTGCCTAAACGATGCTTGATCGAAGTTCGAGTAAACTTTTGGCAAATTACCAGTGCCTAATACATGCTCAAGGAATACTCATGCATACTTTTGATAGATTGCTCGCATCAAATGCGTACCTGAAATAGCGCTCGTGCATTATAGTATTTTGCCGCGTTGTTCGCTGAGTGCTTGACGGGCCCCTGGGCGCTAATTTTTTTATAAAAGTTATGTCTGACTAATTTTTGATCATTTTAGACGGAATTTTGAAAGATGAGTGAGAAGAGAAAAAGAGAAGAGAGAGAATGAGAGAAAAAAAAGGTAAGAGAATGTTATTTGAAGTGAATCTAAGGAAGAGTTTGATAAATTTGAAGTCAAGATAAGTACATTCAAAACTCTTTACTCTTGCTATTGTTTCTTTCGATTTCTATAAATATTTATTATCTCAAATACTCATACATACTATATTGTTGTACTCAGGATGTTTATTCACCACATACATATATTATCCTTATTATTTTTTGACAATATTATGTGAAATCATGTCTTAACCTATACATATTGTATTTATCAACTGATTTCTACACTACAACTTATACATGTGGTGAAATCTTATTTAAACTATTATTGTACGCGAATTCCGCCAAGACTAGATGGTCATCCCAGTTGCCTTTCAACTCCATCATCGCGGCCCTCAACAAGTCCAAAATTTGAATGGTCCGTTCAGACTGCCCATCCTTCTACGGGTGATAAGATGTGCTGAACTTTAGATTCGTTCCCAACTCACGGTGCAGAGTTTTTCAAAATTTTGAGACAAACCTTAGGTCTCGATCTAATACGATAGTCGCCAGAATTGCATGCAGCCTCACCACTTCATCGATATACATTCGAGCCAAACGATTTCTCGAATAGGTCATCCGAATAGCTAAAAAGTGCATCGATTTCGTGAGTCAGTCGACAATCACTCAAATGGCGTCATGGTTCCTAGGCGTCCTTGGCAATCCCGACAGGAAGTTCATAGATATATCTTTCCACTTGCAATTGGGAATAGGCAATGGCTGCAAAAGACCGGACGGTTTCTTACGCTCGACCTTCAACTTCTAGTAGATCAAACATCTCCCCACAAAAGCCATGATTTTCCTCCTAATATTCCTCCACCAAAACATCTTCCCCAAATCTTGATACATCTTATTAATTCTTGAGTAGATTGTATACTTGGAACGGTGAGCTTCCTTCATAATTTCCTCATTTAATTCTCTGACATTGGGTACACAAATTCGGTTTCGGAACCTCAAGACTCCGTCAGCTCGAATACTAAAATCAACTCTAGAGTCTTGGTCCAAATTTTTAGCAATATCGACGAAGAACGGGTCATTCATCTACTCTTCCTTGATCTGTTTCAATGTCTTCGGCTAGATATTGAAATGCGACAAAATCATCTAATTCCCTTGGGCATATCTCAGAATATTGCAATGTTTCATGCATTCCAACATCTATATCTCCTTAATCCTCAAATGAGTCGCATAACACACCCGACAACTCAAAGCGTCCACTACCACATTGCTCATACCCGATTGATATTGGATTTCACAATCGAAGTCCTTTAAATAATCCATGCATTTCCTTTGCCTCATATTCAACTCTTTTTGGAAAATGAGATACTTGAGGCTCTTGTGGTCCGAATACACCAAGAACTTGTCACCATACAAATAGTCCTCCAAATTTTCAGAGCGAAAATTACCGCCGCTGGCTCCAAATCATACGTCGGATAGTTCTTCTTGTGGATCTTTAATTACCTTAATCCATAGGCAATCACCTTTTTACACTGCATCAAAACACAGCCCAAGCCTATCCTGCTTACATCACAATAAGTTTCAAACCCATCGAAACCTTCTAGAATCGTCAGGATCGGGGCAGATGTCAGTTGAACCTTCAACTCCTAGAAACTTTGCTCACAAACATCTGTCTAGACAAACTTAACATCCTTCATTGTTAAGCAGGTCAGTGACGTATAAATCTTGGAGAAATTCTTCACAAACCTCTGATAATAACCCACTATCCTAAGGAAACTTAGAACATTGGTCACCGATGACTGTCGGCTCCAATTAACAATAGCCTCAATCTTCTTCGGGTCCATGAAAATACCTCCATTCGAAGTAACATGACCCCAAAATGTAAATTCCTTTAGCAGAATTTCATACTTCTTCAACTCGGCATGCAACTTCTCCTCCTGAAGCGTCTGAAGCACAATCCTCAAATGTATGGCATGCTCATCATAGCTCCTCGAATAGATCAATCTATCATCGATGAACACTACAACAAATTTATCTGAGTAGGGTCAAAACACCTGATTCATCAAGTCCATAAAAGGAGTGGGGGCATTCGACAACCCAATGCCAATACCTCGTTCAAAAGGCTGTCTTAGCTACGTCCTCTTTCTTGATTCTCAATGGGAGATATCCCTAGTAAAGATCGATATTTGAAAATACTTGCGCTCCTTATAGCTGATCCAATAGGTCATCAAACCTCAGCAAAGGATACTTGTTCTTAATAGTGATCTTGTTGAGCTTCTAGTAATCGATGCAAAGTCGTAAAGATCCATCCTTTTTCTTGACAAATAGAACCAGGGCACCCCAAGAAGATACGTTCGGCCGAATAAATCCATTGTCCAAAAGCTTCTGCAGCTGTTGCTTCAATTCCTTCAGTTTGGCAGGCGCCATCCTATACAGTGCCTTGGAAACTGGTGCCGAACCAGGAACAAGCTCAATCTCGAACTTAATTTCCCGATTGAGTGGCAACCCAGGCAATTCTTTGGGAAAGGCATATTCGAACTCGCTAACGATCAGGATATCCTTAACCAGCACACTATGACTTCCAATAGTGCAGGCATAAGCCAAATAGGCTTGACATCCGAAATCTATCAAATGACGAGCGTGTAAAGCTGAAATAAAACAGGTGGCTCCTTCCGCATCATGCCTTGGAAATAGAACGGTTCACATCTCGGAATGGTGAAGCGAATTTGCTTATGGAAGCAATCCACACTGGCTTGATAACTTACCAGCCAATCCATACCCAAGGTCACATCAAAATTGTGCATCTCGAGCAAAATCAGATCCACTGTCAACTGCAGTCCATTAATCCAAACTTCACACCTTGGATACAAGATATCTGTAACTACCGGAGATCCCGAGAGTGTAGAAACAGCCAGAATATGATCCAAGATCCTAGGAGGGGACAACAAGTTACTTGCCAAACTTAGAAACATAAAAGAATGGGTCGAGCTCGAATCTAGAAGAACATGTGCAGGAGTACTAAAAATGGTGACGGTACCTTCTACCACATTTGGCGACGCCTTCGCATCTTGGGCCATAACTGCAAAGGCCTTTGTTGGAACATCGGCTTCTTCTCCACCGGCCTTCTCGGAATAGGGCAATCTTTAACCATATGGCTGGCCTTGCCACAATTAAAACAAGCTCCCATCCGCTTGTAGCATGGCTTTCCTCGGTGGAACTTCTCCCAATAATTACAAACATCATCAGTCGCTAGCAGACTTGGTGCTACAGCTGCCGCTGGATGCTCTACCTTCCTCTTTCCTTTGTCTTCAGGCTTCATCCTCCTCAAAGGTCCCCCAGACCCTGAACCTTGGCCAACAGATGAGCCTCTGTGATTCCCAACTCTCTTCGAGAAGTACTGCTGTTGCTTAAGCTCCTCAAATATAAGAGCCTGGTCCAAAATCTCTCTATAATTACGCAACTTGTGTGTAACCAGCTGCTTCCTGATGTCATCCCTCAGCCCTGACTAAAACTTTTTGGCTTTCTTGGCTGGATCATCAACTATGTGTGGGGCATATTAGGACAACTCCGTGAACTTTGCCACATACTCTTCCACGGTCTGATTTCCTTATCGTAGCCGTGAAAGCTGGTCTTCCTTTTGCTCTCGTAGGCTGGTCGAAAAATACTTCTCAATGAATTCCTCATTGAACATTTTCCAAGTGATATGATCCTCAAGAACCCCCATGGCTCCTTTCTACACCAACCACCAATGGTTAGTCTCGCCCTCCAATTTGTATGTCGTGAAACTCACCTTATCTTCTTTTGGGTAGCGAATAACAACGAAGATCTTCTCGATTCTTTTGATCCACGTCTCTGCTTTGATCGGATTTGGATCTCCTAAAAACTCTGATGCCCTTTCATTGTTGAATCGGTCATACGCCGCAACCCGGAAATTTATTGGAGTTGGAGTTGGGATTGGGGTTGGCTTAGGCTGTCGATGTCCATGAGCCATGAATTTCATAATGTCTTCCATCCGTCCCATAATGGTTAGATACTACTCTTCCCAATTTGGACAAGAACCGGCTCCAGAGCTTCTTCCTTGGCTTGACATTCTAAATCCCTATCATTATACATTAACAATAGGGTCAGACTTCCACACCAAACTTAACGAAACCACTTAAACAGGGAGTTCAACCTATACTTCAGATCAAATCAAATTAACCTAGCCCTCAAATATGGTCGATCAACTCAAATCCTAAGGCATCTCTCGAACCAACTTTTCTTTGATGCCAACTGTGACATACCATATTACCAACCAAAATTTTGACAGAGTTCCGATTGTAATATGATCGTCGACCTAATACAAAACATGTAATTATTCTATACAACATACATATACAACTACAATATTATAAACACAGGATTCAGAAACCACAACATATATGCATCTCCAAACATCATGACTCTGGACATCCTATTGGAATAGAGAGATGTCACTAAGCCTCATAAAACTCTTTATAAAAACCTGCGGAAGCAATCCATAATCCAATGTAGCATATTCTAAATAGAACATATCACCACTACTGTAATAATATAAAAAAGAATAATATATATATATATATATATATACAATATTCCTTGCCTAAGAGAATCATCTGTTCCAAAAATATAAAATACAAATCCCAAGATACATCATCTCAAGCCCCAAACTAAGCAATGATCCTCTAATCCTTCTCATCGGGTATAAACTCGTACTGACCATCTGAGGGGGGGATACAAAGCAGCAAAGAGTGAGCCAGTTACTCAGCAATGCATATATATAACAAAGGACATATAAATTTCATAATCAAAATCATAATAATGCATGTAGGAGGGAACAAATATGCATATGAGATCATAAAATATGATTCAGAAAAGAATACTTTCATAATTTATTCAAAATTTCTTTAGTTCATTTCCTTTTCTTTTCTTAATTATCAAATCATGCAGAAAACTTATTTTATTGGGAATCAGAGCCAGTAGGCTTACTGATGAAAGGAGTGGTTGGTTGTAATTTGGATTGTATTTGTTCCTACACAATTAAAAGTCATCTCCTCTTATTCAAGACCCAGAGGCGAGCTATCTATATACAATCCCTATAGACGGGGCCAAAAGCCGCACTTAGCACCAAAGCAGACAACGACCTCTGACTATAGTATACTAAGGCATACCAAAATATACTATTTATTGAATAATTATTGGTCCAAGTTCTTAATTCCTTATTTTCTTTGAAAATTCTGCTCTTAAGTTTAAAACTCTTCGTTCCCACTCTGCTGGAAAACAGTTCATCAGTCTATCACTTAATTGCAGAATATCCCTCCACAATTTCTTTTTCTATAAGCATATTTAGATATATATTTTCATATTTCTCGTGAGTTTAAGTCGTCATGTGATCTTATTACATGCATAATTTTCTTTGGAGGTTGAAAGAATTAAGAAATTCTTTTCACATTATGCCAAATAGAATTTTAAAGCTTTCAAACGATAATTCTTTGATAAACAGTTCATAATATGATTTTTGAAAAATATAATTTCAACATATTCATAATACATGCAATTAAATGCCAATCCATCATGTTCATAAGTTAAGATTCAATTTTCCAAGTCCATATTATGCATAAAATCCAAAGCAAACGGGGAAAAAGTGTGGAGCGCGGGTTTGGGTTTCGTTAGAGACAAACTGCAGAAAATATGTAAAATCAGGTACCAGATCGGTAAATTTTCATGCTCAAGTCATGAGTTTCCATCATCTAAAGCCAAATCATAAATAAAGTCCAAAGTAAACGGGTAGAAGTGGTCCTGCGCAGGTTAGGATTTTTGGGTGCAAAATACCATACAAATTTTACAAATCGGACATCAAAACAACAAATAATCATGCATGAGATGTGGGTATTACAAAATACATACTCAGATGGGTATCAAAACAAAAATACCCAAGAAAAACGGAACAAAAAGTGCAATAAGAGAAAGAAAAGCATATTAGTGTACTTGTCTAGAGCCGATTTATAACCTTTTTAACTAGCTCTTGCTCGGAAATGAACTCGGAAATCTCAAACTTTTCTTCCTCTCTCTTCTCCCCGTGCTCTTTCTCTCTCCTCTCCCTCAGATCCGTGCGAAAATGATGAAAAGAGAAACACCCGGGCTTATATATCCAATCTGGCACTAAGCATCAGTCGAGCGCTCATTGAGCGCTAAGCCCCTTGAGAGGTCATGCTCAAGCGCTCCTCGAGCTCCCATCGAGCAAGCGATTCTGCCAACACATGCCTAGGATGCCACTCAGGCGCCGGGCCTTTCGATTCCTTTTAAGCTTCCAAAGCTAATTTTTTGCATACCATAAGCCTAATTTTAATCATATAAACTTAATTACTTTCTAATTATGTTATGTTTGAATCTGGAACCTCACATTAACAATAGAATTGGATGCCTTTTTTGTCACAGTCTTAGAAATGTTTAACACTTCTAAAACTCTAGAATTAAAGCCACTAATGAAATTATGAAGGCTCATGGGTTTGGAACAAGTATTTGATTATGGTAAAAGGATTTTAGGATGAGAAAATTAAGCCTTTTGGATTACATGTAATGGAAGAGGATTCTCCCTTTTCTTCACACATCTCTACCTCTCTTTCTCTTTAATATCAACCTAGGTGTCAGCTAGATTAAGGAAAATGAATGTATTTATAATTGTGGCTAGGATTCAAAATGTGAAGTTGACAAAAGTCCTTCACTGGCATTTAAACATCAACGCATATAAGTGCGATTTGTGCATGTCCATGTGTGATGCATGAAGTTATTGTTATCTGCACACGTGTATTCCTCCTACATGGAGCTATTGTTATTTTCATATATGCTCCATTCATATGTGTTTTGTGCGTGAAACTATTAGAAAGTACATATAACTACCATTAAGGCATCCCTCATGAATGGAGTCATATTTCTAAATGCATATGTGTATACACTTGATCCTGTTTATTTTTGAAGAACTTGTCTTGAGTTACGATGAGATACAATTAATAAATAAAAAGACCCAAATACTTCTCGATTAGGATGAAATTATGTCATAAAAGTTTGCTAATAAAATAGACCTAATACCCTATAATAAAGTTTGAATAAATTTATTGGTTTGTAAATTCTAAAAAATTTACTCACTTTGTAGAGTTTTATTTCATTTTATTAAAAAATCATTGGAAAGAAATTAATAAAATGTATTATAACATATCTCTTTATATGTTTGATAGGCAAAGATGATATATCTAACATTCAAATGTTAGAAAATTGATATTTGACCCCAACAGTATAATATATAAACAACCTACCCACTAATTAAAATAATGGTTTGTGGCCCTGTTTATGGGGGTAAAGTATAATATATTGACCTCCAATGTTATGACTCTATCTTAAGCTTTATCATTGACTCTTAGTTCTAAGTTCTATATTTTTTCACATGATTTTGATAATAGCTATTTTTGTATGTTCGTGGTGAATTATTTGACATTATTTATACTTTAATTATATTTCTCACTGAATTTTTAGCCCACAATTACGATTTACCATATTTTATGTTAGTAGTCTTACAATCACTTGGTACTATTGGATGGTGGGTGCCCTCCAGAAGACTTTACGTAGAGCATTGAAGTTCCAAATGTTTAGTTTACTGAATCGATGTACAATTTGATTTTGGTTGTTACCTAGGGTATTATTGTTTTTGGCATACGTAACTTGGATATAGTTTTTACCCTACTTGCTTATGGGTCATATTCTCCATAATGTATGTGTTGCATTCTAGATCATCGGGGTCCAGTTGGGTCCGTAGTTTTCAGGCAACACAAGTGTTCGAGATGCTGGATACGAGAGGGAGATCAAGACCAGATTTTTACGTGAAAAACCTCCTCGTGAAAGGGGAGGAAAAACCACAAGGCTCGGAGTCTTTTTGAATGCTTCACTATTTGAGTTGAAGTCTTTACAGAGTACAATTGTGAGGGTTAATCCCTTCATTGTCTTTTATTTTGTGTCCCTTTTCTAGGAGGTTATGCTCACTGGGGGGCTTTTTTACTCTCGCTGGGGAGCTTTTCACTCCTTTGGTTTCGTCTCGCAGGGAAGTGAGGGTTGAGTGGCCGAGAGATATTCACCTTCTCGAATGAGCTCAGGGAGAAAAATCCGGTCCTTTGGAAAGGGGCTTTGTTGGGTATTTATAGGAGAGATTAGGTTGTTGGGGAGGAGACACGTGGCAGCCAACAGGTGGTTGAGAAACTATCCACTGTCCCACTGACCCTATTTAATGCTGCTGACGCATGGGAGTGCATGCGGCTGGCGCCGCTGATAGGCCTGTGTGTGTAGGGTCTGAATGTCAGTCTTGATTTGACTAAGCGTGCCTTGTTGAGACGGCGGCTGGCAGTTGTTGCAGGTTCTTTAGGAATCGGCGAAGTTGCTTAGCTGGCGTCCTCAGTTGCGTATGGGTGGTCCTCGTCCATGTGTGGCACTTCCCGTTACTGTGCGGGTTCGCGGACTCGTTGGAGAGGACAGTCCGTGAAGGATCCTCGAAGGAGGGTCCTCGGGCCTCCTTGTAAGCTGTCGAGACTTCTCGGACGCCTGCTGTGGTCTTGGGCCTTTGGAACGTTGGCTTCTGTTTTGGGCCTCTTAGGCTTCCTGGCTTTCATGGCTCGTGGGCGCAGTTTTGGACCTTTGATTTGGGCCTTTTCCTTGGGTCGTGCTTTCATGGGCCCGTATATCGGGGCCCAACATAGCCCCCCATGCCAAAGAGCTCGAGGCTCTCGACCGTTTGGCATGAAGTTGCTGATCTACTGGAGGAGTTGGCCACTTCTTGCTCGAACTTGGCTGCACGCGTGCTTATCACTCGACAGGGGCGCTCCCGAGCGGGCCAGAGTATGGCCGTCCGAGTTCAGGATCAAGCAGTTTACACGGTGGGGTCCCGAGCTCAAGTATGTCCTCGGGATAAACGTGTCGTTAAGCTTGGTGGGAGTTGATCTCAGGACTTTTTTCGGGTCCGAGAGCTTTCTGGTGCCGTCATTTTTGGGTCTTTGAGACGCATTAAATGCTGAAGCGACGCGCTGTCAGGCGCCTCGGGAAGGAAAGGCCATCATTTTTCCATGACGAATGGCTGGGCGACGCGTGGTAAGGGTAATGAGTGCACCTCTTTGAATTCCATGGGTATTTAAGTGCCTCCTTATTCCGATTTTCCAATTCCGCGCCTGTGTTTCGCTTTCTTCTCCAAGTGTTGAGGGTTTCCGTTTCTCTTTCGCTTGAGTTTCTTCTCCATTTTCTTCTTTTTGCTTTTCGACGGCCATGGCGCCTGGAATGTGGGACATCGCCTCCACGGTGACGCTGGATAAGCTTGCGGAGATTCGGGCTCGATATTGGATCCCTGAGTCCACAGCCATGATGATTCCAGAGTCGTCTGATAGGGCGTGGTGCCCTCAGGATGGCTTCATCACCGTCTACGAGGTCCACCTCAAAGGTGGGCTACAGTTTCCTGTGGCGGAGGAGCTCTACGATATTATGAGGGTATTCGGGGTGCCCTTCGCCAGGCTCCAGCCAAACGCGATAAGGTATCTGGTGTCCTTGTGCGTTTTCTTCCGATGCCATAAGAAGCTTTTGAATCCCCTTACGGTCAAGGTGATGTTTCGCTTCACACAGAACCTTGACTGGATTATAATGACTCCCCGCCCGGACTTCTCCTTGATGAGTGGGGGGAATCCTGACTCCACGAAGCGGTGGAAGGATAAGTTTTTCTTCCTTGGCGTTCATCAGCAATGGGCCGTTCCCTTTAGGTGGGGGAATGTGGCTAGCCTGTATAGCTCTGACCCTTCGAGGGAGGACAGGGAGAGTGTGAAAGAGTTCACGGACTTGGTACTGGTCAATCTGGGAAACTTTCACGAGGACAAACGCAACATCTGGTTGTCCCCCGAGAAATTTGAGGAAGCCAAGTGGGGGCCACGGGCCAAGGCCTCTACCGCAGCATCCTCTCCCGAGAAGTCCAAGAAAAAGAGACTGAGGAGAGCTGGGACTCTGAGGATTGAGGGTCCTACCGACCGCCCGGGAGAAAATCTCCTCGCCGAGGGCTCAGGGCTTCCAGCAGCTGTCATCGATCCTTCCCCTAGTGATGATGGTGATGGGGCTTTCAGCATTGATGGTTTGAGCGATGATGACGTGGTTGCTCCTCTGCTTAAGAGGTCGAGGGCTGGCTCTTTGCCTGAGTCCACGGGGTCTGAAGGTTTCGCCTTCACTGCCACTGCTAAGTCCACGGGGTCTGAAGGTTTCGCCTTCACTGCCACTGCTAATCTCTCTGTTGGGCCTTCGGGAGCTGAAGGTCTCGCCTTCACTTCCACTGTTAATCCTCCCGCTGAGCCTTCTGTGACAATTGTTGGGCTCTCGGACGTCCAGCCCCCCAGTGATGATTTTGTCTCCGGAGTTCCCGTTGATTTGCCTGGTGAGGTCTTAGACAGGGCTGATCATCCTTCCGAGGACATAGGAGGTAGGAGCCCTATGGTGGATACTGAGAGGGGAATGATGGCTGAGACGGTCCAAGAGGTGGTGGAGGTCGAGGAGTTAGGGGTCCACGAGCTCATGCCCCTTGATCCTTCTGGGCGCCCTGCTGTGGTACAAGTCGAGCGATCATCGGAGCTTCTCAGGGATATTGATTTTGAGGCAGGCTCTCCCGTGCCTTTTATAGCTGCTGAGCCTATGCCTGAGAGGGCGCTTGCGGTGCCTAGGGGCGGCCTTCAGGAGTCCGAGGTCCCTAGGGAGCGTAACGCTGGGGACGATCCTCTTGTTTCTAAGGTAACCCACTGCTTCTTTACTCGCCTTGCTCCCAGCTGTCCGTATTTTGATGAGTTCTTCTGTCGCAGCTTCAGCATCTGATTGGAGGCCTTAATGAGCTGGTGGAAGAGATCGCCCAGTCCCGCTCGGAGATGAGGTCCTTGAGGGCCGCTCGGGAGGATGCGCAACTGGCGGAGGTGGAGTTGGCCGAGGCCAAGGAGAATATTGCCTCTTTGGAGGACACTGTCAAGCTCCTGTGGCTTCGCCAGGGCCTCCTTCAGGATCGGGTCTTTCGCCAAGAGGAGAGGCTGAGGACGTCCGTACAAATTGCTGAGATGACACCAGTACTGGATGGCAAGTACTGGGATGGCATCCGCATGTGCCGCCGAGTGGCGCGACTGATCCGTCTGCGGTTTCCAGTGGCCATCCTCGATCCTAGGAAAGCCAGCGCCTCAAGCGCAGAAGACTTATACGGCGTTGCTGGAAGGCCTTTCCCTGTGCCTCATCGGGTAGGGCTTGAAGGTGAACCTCTTACGCCCGAGGAGCCAGTTCTGGCGGACCAGGCGAGATCTTTAGGAGCTCAAGAGGCCATCGGAGGAGAGGGTCAAGAGGCGCTCTCCTGACACTGTCGTTTCTTTTTCTTATTTTGTCATACTTGTACATAAACTCATTTTTATGAATAAGACTTGTTCTTTTCGCATCAGTGCCTTGGATGTTTCTTTTTGTCTTGTTCGTACGAGTCTCTCTTTCTCTCTCTTTTTTTTTTGCGGCGCGATGTACGACAGCTTGCTCTTGGCTTTGGGCTCATGATCTCTTTTTTAAGATCCTTGGCCTTGTATCCTTTCGGGTCGTGGTCCTTTTGGGATCTTCGAGCTCTTTTAACCTTTTAACCTCTTGGGTTTTCTGGTACTAGAGTTCGACCTCTGGGGCTGCTCGGCTATAGCCGAGTTTTTGGAGTTTTGACCTCTGGGGCCCGGCCTCTTGGACCGCTCGATCGCAGCCAAATTTTTGGAGTTTTGACCTCTGGGGCCGGGCCTCTTGGACCGCTCGGTCGCAGCCAAATTTTTGGAGTTTTTTCCTGAACTGTTTTGTCCTTGATGAGGGAGCATGAGAAGACTTTCATAATAGACATGATCAAGGGACATTTTTTTTATTGATGTACACGTGTTACATTGGGTGGCCTCCAGGGCCTTTTTAGGTCTCTTGGTTACATCTGTCCGTGCGCTTGGGCCTTCATGCTCTTCTTCCACGTCTCTTGGGCTGACCCTGCCGGTATTGGTGCCCCCAGCGGATGGTCAGGCGCGCTCCGCGCCCATTATGGCCTTGCCGTTCGAACGGCACGACCGGCTGGGACCTGCTGCTCCGAGGCCGTGCCCGGGACGTGGCAGGAAGCAGTCGAGATAGCCTTCCATTACCAGCCATTCGATCTCCACCTGGAGCTTCCTGCAGTCCTCGGTGTCATGGCCGCGGCTGCAGTGGTAATGGCAGTACTCCCACTGGTCGCCTCCCTCCGGGTTTTTCAACGCCTTGGGCCATCTTAGGAACTCCTCGTCCCTGATCAGCTTCAGGATGTTGGTGAGGGACTCAGTGAGAGCCGGCGGGCCTGATGGCCTCTCTCCTCCAAGGACTAACCGCTCGGGGTTGTTTTTCCCGGACGGTCCTTAGGTCTTCAGTTGGGCGCTCGCCCTTCTTTTTCCTTCCCCTGTCCTCGGGGACAGGGGGTCTTCTCGTTCTCCCGGCTGACTTGTCTCGCCGGTTTTGGATCCGAAGACTTTTTTCCAGAGCCTCTTGAGCCCTTTCTTCGTTGGGGCCTAGCTCATGGACTTCTTCTTGTTGAGGTAGTCCCTCAACTCACCAGGAGCCCGTGTCGAATGCTGCCTCTGGGGCGCCGCTGAATGCGGGCTTTCGGGGCGCGCGCCCCTGGACTGCTCATCCACCTTCTCTCGGAGGGTGTGGACGGCTCTTGTGAGGCTGTCCACCTTCTATATTAGCTTGCGCACGCTAGTACCGGGACCGCCACTCACCCTGCCACCCAATGGGAGGCACCTGTCGTAGCGCTCCTCTTCCCGGGTGGAGGTACTGTCTTGTCTGCTAATCATCTTCAGGGCGTTGCTGTTGAAGGAGGGTGGGAAGCTATGAGCTTTCAGTCGATGTTCTCACAGACGGCGCCAATGTTGCGTTCTGGATCCTCGGGATCCAGTCAGATCCGTGGTTTCTAGGCAACGCAAGTGTTCGAGATGCTGGATACGAGAGGGAGATCAAGACCAGATTTTTACATGGAAAACCTCCTTGTGAAAGGGGAGGAAAAACCACGAGGCTCAGGGCCTTTTTGAATGCTTCACTATTTGGGCTGAAATCTTTACAGAGTACAATTGTGAGCGTTAATCCCTTCCTTATCTTTTGTTTTGTGTCCCTTTTCTAGGAGGTTATGCTCACTGGGGGACTTTTTTTACTCTCACTGGGGAGCTTTTCACTCGTTTGGTTCCGTCTCACAGGGAAGTGAGGGTTGAGTGGCCGAGAGATATTCTCCTTCTGGAATGAGCTCAGGGAGAAAAAGTCGTTCCTTTGGAAAGAGGCTTTGCTGGGTATTTATAGGAGAGATCAGGTTGTTGGAGAGGAGACACGTGGCAACCAACAGGTGGTTGAGAAACTGTCCACTGTCCCACTGACCCTATTTAATGCTGCTGACGCATGGGAGAGCACGCGGCTGGCGTCGTTGATAGGCCTGTGTGCGTAGGGTCTGAATGTCAGTCTTGATTTGACTAGGCGTGCCTTGTTGAGACGGCGACTGGCAGTGGTTGCAGGTTCTTTGGGAATCGGCGAAGTTGCTTAGCTGGCGTTCTTGGTTGCGTATGGGTGGTCCTCGTCCATGTGTGGCACTTCCCGTTACTGTGCGGGTTCGCGGACTCATTGGAGAGGACAGTCCGTGAAGGATCCTCGAAGGAGGGTCCTCAGGCCTCCTTGTAAGCTGACGAGACTTCTCGGACGCCTGCTGTGGTCTTGGGCCTTTGGAACGTTGGCTTCTGTTTTGGGCCTCTTAGGCTTCCTAGCTTTCATGGCCCGTGGGCGCAGTTCTGGACCTTTGATTTGGGCCTTTTCCTTGGGCCTTGCTTTCATGGGCCCGTATATTGGGGCCCAACAGTATGGAGTTATGTATGATTTTGTCCAAGTTGAATTTTCATCTAATTAATAATTGGGTAGGTATAAGAATTGATGTTTAAACGAATGAAATTTGACCATATCTTAGAATAGATATTCATGTATTATAATTTCATTTTGCAAGTCACTTATATACAACGTCGTGATTCAGGTTTTCAGGTCTATATTGCAATCATTATTTTGTGTAAATGAACTTAGATATGATAGGTTGTTACTATAGAATCAATATTGTGGTACCCTATAATCTATTGTTATGTTTGTAATGGACTACGTTTTTTCTAGCCGAAATTCAACGGAGTTTTGACAAAAAAATATTTGCCAAACAAATACAATCTGTACAAATATCCATGTACAGTACAATATACAACTATAACATCACAACACAGGACTCAAAAAGCCACAACAACCACAAAGCACCAATATTATAACTCTGGGTATGACATCGATTCAGATAAAATGTCACTAGATACTTATACAAATCATAAAAACCTGGGAAAGCATTTACAATAATGAAATACAATTGGAGTTAAACTACATTATATCATCAGATATTCAACTACATCAATATACAAATCCTCCACGAGATATTCAAAAGTATTACATAGGGTACAAAAATCATAAAACTAAGTCCTTAAAGCTATCCTCCAAGATTTTCTTGCCTAACCGACTTTTAATCCTCTACCCCACCCTATCGAGTATAAGCTCATACTCATCTGGAGATAAGAAAAAATAGTAAGGGTGATCTAAATACTCAGCAAGTGTAATATAATCAAGAATAATATATAATATATTCAAATAAAATAGGGAAGGGAATAGGAACAATATGTATGAATGCATATGGATATGAGACATGATCAAATATACTTTTGGAAATACATTTATCTTTTTCGTTTTACTTATTCTTCGTTTAGGTTCTAAAATATGTAGAAATTTTATTATCTTTGCGGATCAGGGCCAATAGGCCTTATTGACTAAAGGAGCAGTCGATCGTTGTCTGGATTATATTTATTTTTACACAATCAAAAAGACATCTCCTCCTATTTAAAACCCAGAGGCGGACCATATACATATAATCCATGTAGACAGGGCCTTAGCCGCAGGTGACACTTAATAGACAACGCTCTTTCACTATAATATACCAAGGTATGTTAATAAATATCACCCACTACAAAAACAGTAAAGATAATCATTGAATTTTCATTGTAATATCTATGGTATATTAGGGAATACTACCCTCTAAAATATAAATTCATAATCCAAGTTTCACAATTTCTTATTCTTTAAGCAAAAGACCACCAAACTTCTTTCACAAAGTTCTCACTCAGAGAGAACGAATTATAAACATATCAAATTGTAACATTTTCTTCGTATACTTACATAATTTTTATATTTTTTATCAGTATAAGTTTTCACATGACTTAAATTATATGCATGAATATCATAAAATATAAAAAAATAAAAATTCTTACCACCGCGAGCGAAACATGACTTTAGAACTTTCAGATAATAAACTTCATTCACACACGCATATAACGTAATTTTCAGAGTATACACAAGATAATATATATAATGTACATATCAAATAATATCCCGATTCATGTTCGATAATGTTTTGGAATACATAAAATTAACATATATAAAATATGTGTATAAATATAAAATTTACGGAGTGTCCGCATCCATAAAACTAGGGTAATGAATTTCTAAAGCCAAATCATTTATAAATTACAACCAATTCAGATAAAACCCAAAGGAGGAGTGGGTTAGGATTTTGGTGAGCTTAATTTCGTATAAAACTACCAAATCGGATACCTAATTAACAAATTAACATATGCAAGGCATGTGTAATGATTTTTTAAGGCCAATTTGTGTAAAAATCTCAAAAATTAGTGGGTAAAAACATCTGGGCACGAGGTTAGGGTTTCGGTGCGAAATACTGATCAAAACTAGGAAATCAGACATGAGATCAAAATATAGACATGTTCAATACGTTGGTATCATAAAAATAAAAGTATAAATGAGTATTAGGACAAAAATCCCTAGATGGATCAGGATAAACGGTGCAAAAAGAGAAAAGAATGGTATGAATGCATTTACCTCGACCCGATCTATCACTTTTCTAACTACCTCCAAGTCAGATTCAAACTCGATAGCTTGATTTACTCCTTTCTCTTCTCCGTCACTCTCTCCCTCTTCTTTCCCGCGGAGGCCGTGAGAAATGGCCCGAATAAACCCTCGCGACCTTTTATATCGTCGGCCAGCGTGCCGCAAGTGTGCCTGCGCTGCTTTCAGCACCAGCTCCGGGTGTTGGCGCGTGGCTTTGAGTGCTTGCGGCACTGCCCAAGGCACCCGGTGAGCCTTCCCCTGCCAACACTTCTTACCGTATCCAAAACTTAATTTTTTATCACATATATCAACCCAAATTTTAATTATATTAACTTAATTACCCGCAATTACGATATTTAGAAACCTGTACATTACAACTCTCCCCCACTTATAAAAATTTCGTCCTCAAAATTTAATGAATCTCAAAATTCAACAATTGAAAAAAAATCCTTTCAAAATTCTTTCTTCGTGATACTATGCCATATCCTTGAAGGCCTTAACCAAATGAATCATCCTAACTCCCAATGCCTAATATTTCCAATCTGAATCTAGGCTAGAACCCTTTAGTAAGACAAATCTTCAATTTCCAACAACGGCTTAGTTCGATGACGTACTGATTTCCTCGACTTAATTCAAAAGCTCGGACGAACCAATGAACTTCTACTTCAATTCATCTTAAGTCTTGAAAATGATCAACCACTTCAAACTTCAAACTAAACCTTAAAATACACAGACTATCTGCTCCGCTGCACAACTTTGATTAACCATTAATTAGTGTACTAAAAGTCCTCTTGTAACTCAATTCTATTGATCCATATTGGACATCTCGGTTACATAGCAGCTATAGGCCTAAGGAAAAACCCCGAGATATTGATATGTTTAAGGCAAAACCCATAATCCTTGATTTATAATCAACTTAGAAAACACAATCATGGTAATTATCCTAAAAATTTCGGTACAGCCTCAAGTCACTACCAAAAGCTTAAGACCTGAATACTAAGCAACTTATCACTTCGTTAGTATATCGATAAGCCGACTTACTCAATCTGATCATACCATCCAAATTTGAAATAAATGGACGTCCTTGCTAACTGTTCCCCAATTATCCAAACATATAAAATCGTTGCCGTTTTGATAACCCGAAATAATACCTCAAGGATTTCTCATCTTATAATTACATAGCTTTAACACTCCGAGTACAATTCTGTTTGTCAATTAAAAGCACAGCATCTCATTAACTTAAATATTAGGAATTGCTCATGATTCACCATTCAACATCTCCTATGAAGTATTGAAAAACATCTTAAATCTGAAGACTCCTAACATCGAATCATCGACACTAAAGTTTGCCTTCTGTAAACGACACTAAGATTCACCTTCACAGTCCTCAAACAATTTACCCATTTGCATAAATGAATGATCATATCCTCTATTTGACATGACTACTCAGACCTTCAGAATCATTAGACAATAACCATATCTAAAAACAGCACCTATAAGTTTTTAAAGTAGAGACCTCAATTGCTAACTCCAATACTCAAGTGGAGTAACTCTGATCATGGACTTCTCACCTACTTAACCCAAGGAAAACTGCCCACATACGAGGCAGAAAAAGTATAATCCAAAATCTTCCTCAAAAGTATCACATTTTACTACAACCCACTTGATCCATCAGGGACCAACTCAAACGATATGGTCGACAATTTACCATTCATTCATCGAAAACTATCTTCTTATATATCATTCCAACGGATGTTGATCGCTTCCAAGCCAAACGCCCTACGGACGTTGCAAAACCTCGAGAAATACTTAATGGATATCTTTTCGGATTCACCTAGACCCAAGAGAAATGTATACTTTCATGACAACAAACTGGTCTTTTCCAAATGAGCCATTGCTCAAATCTCTATAAAACCACATTCCTACTATCGAAGAAACTATATGCCTGACATAACATTTTCCTTAACCAAACTCACTTTTGTTACTCAATTCAGCACATGGCCATTGGCCTTCCTAGTCCATGACACAATTCTCAAATAGAGTTTATGCATCTTCCATAATTCCTTGAATTCATTGCGAAGGCCATCACAAAATTGGCCTACGTATGGCATGAGGACCCAATCTATAAAGTCCATAAAATACAAATGAACCTACAAACCCAAATAGTGTTACTGGAACTTGCAACGGTCATATCTTTATCCTGAATGCTACCACGACACAACTTCAATATCCACAATTACAATACTTATGGATACAGATCGACCCTAGAAATCACGGAGTCTTTGCAATAGATCAACTAAATCACCAATTAATTTACAGTGCCCGTTAATCAAACCATTTATCTTCTGAACAACCTAAATCTCTAGTCATCCACAAGTGACCTTGTCAGTTCATATTACTTACCAACCTTAGATGTCCTAAATCATCCTAAAGCAACACCTAACCAATACTTCCTTGATTCTACATGGAATTCTTAAGAATATCGGTGCCTTTTTTGGTACAACCTCGAATTACTAATTAAAGGTAAATTAGCATAATCTTTTCCTCTAAAAAATATCCTCAAATGCTTATACAGCCAAAACTCCTTAATGACTACAAGATAACTTCTAGGTATGGTTTCATTTACTAGATAAACCCGGCATAGATTCCCATAACATGACTTGTAGGCAAAACGATAATAATTTTCTGATATCTCGACCAACTCTAATTCAGATTCAAAATTTCACAATCCGATTACAAGACATAATATCCTTACCAACCCGATTTATATCAGCATGGTGACTCAGCAACCAAATTATCATTAATATTATAACAAAGATCGGTACCACAAAACAAATTAACTCAGTCCAATCGATTATATCTACGGTCCCAAGAAAATGTTTTAGACATCGATATAATTAGCATAAGTCTATAATCCTCAAACAAATAAATAAAATTAGAAAACACAATGAAAATACAGATTCGAAATCCCAAAATAACACATGTACTAAAATCCCAAAGTCTGGAAACCTAACTTTTCATCACGGTGGACGGCACCTCTACATCTTGTGCCATCACCGCAAAACCATGATTTACAATACTAGACTTCTTTACTGTCTAACCCATGAAATATGGACAATCCTTAATCATTTGTCAAACTATCCACAATTAAAACATGCTCCCAAAACTCTTCAGGAAGAATATTGACCCATAAAAAGCATCCACAAAGATATTCTACAATATCTCTTTATCCTTTCGACCCATGATTAGCTTTGCCTCCTAACTCATATGAGGCAACATTACTTTATCTCCTCCAGACATGGATCATTGCAAACACCATATCAAATTTCATGGTCCACATTTCAACTGCTACAGGATCCGAGCTGTCCAAAAATTTAGGTTTTTATTCATTATTATTGAATTGATTATAAATCAACATCCTCAGATTCGCTAATACCAGAAATCGACTCCAAATTATCCTGACCTCGAGCCATCGATTCCACCTTATCCGTTTCACCTATCGTGCTATTTAAGCATCTCCAATCCCGGTCCTCCAATCAAGATCAACTTAAATTAATTCTTAAGGTATCCCTCTTCAACATCTCTTCTCCCGATGCCCGCCTGGACTATATCTTTTAAGACTTTTAAGTCTTGACATCCCACTCAACAGATTCAAATGCTCGGCCTCTCTATCACGTGGTTGACTACCTTTACGTGTCGACCTCCATCTAGGCAACATGATTAGCTACGGATATCCTTTCGAAAATAATAATAATATGGGTTAGTTCATAACTCAGACACTAATTAGGACAATGTAAGTTAGATAACCAAACTTACCAACTAATTTCTAATTTAGTTCTAGACAGAGTTATGCAAATTAGGATAATTAGAACTATTCGATTTAACTTAATTATCCAACATCTTCATCCACTTATTCAATTCATCTTACCCTAACCTATACTTCTGTGTAAAATTCAGATCAAATTTAAGGTATCTTTTTCTCTGATACCAATTATGACGAACCATGATTTTTCTAATCAAAATCCAGCAGAGTTCTGGCAGAAAAATACCTGCCAAACAAATACAACCTGTATAAATATCTCTGTACAATAAATATACAACCACAGTACAGCTTGACATAGGATCCAAAAAGCCACAATAATTATATGACACCAACGTTATAACTCTGATATATGTTGACTCAAATAAGATGCCACTAGGTGTCTACAAAATCATAAAAATCTACGAAAGTATTTACAACCATCAAATATAGTGGGAGCTAAACTACATGTATATCATTAGACATTCAACTACATCAATATACAAATCCTCCATGAGATATACAAATGTGCTACATAAGGGTACAAAAATCACAAAACTAAGTCGCCAAAGCTTTCCTCCAAGATCTTCATGCCTAGCTGACTTCGAATCCTTTACCCGTCCTATCGGGTATAAACTCGTGCTTATCTGGAAGTAAGAAAAAATAATAATGGTGAGCCAAATGTACAGCAAGTATAATATAATCAAGAATAATATACAATATATTTAAATAAAATAGGGAAGAAAATAGGAGTAATATTTGTGAATGCATATGGATATGAGACATGATCAAATGTACTTTTCGAAATACATTTATCTTTTACGTTTTACTTATTTTTCTTTTAGGCCTTACTAACTAAATGAACGGGCGATCGTAATTTGAATTATATTTGTTTCTACACAATAAAAAAGACATCTCATTATATTCAAGACCCAAAGGTGGGTCATCTACATATAATCTTTATAGATGGGGCCTTAGCCGCACGCAACCTTTAACAGATAACGATCTTCCACTATAATATATGATATGTCAAGGAATATCACCAACTATAAAATACGGTCAAGATAATCATTGAGTTTTCACTGTAATATCTATGGTATGCCATGGAATGTTACCCTCTGAAATATAAATCCGTGGTCCAAGTTTTAATATTTCTTATTCTTTAAGAAAAAGTCCACCAAATTTCTTTCACAAAATTCTCACTCCGAGAGAACGAATGATAAATATATCAAATTATGGAATTCCCTTCATATACGTACATAATTTTTATATTTTTTTATTATTTTAAATTTTCACATAATTTAAATTATATGTATGAATATCATAAAATATAAAAAAATAAAAATTATTATCACCGTGAGCCAAACATGACTTTAGAATTTTTGGACAATAAATTTTCTTCACAAACGCATAAAACGTAATTTCTAAATATATAATGTACATGTCAAATAATATCCTGATTCATGTTTGACAATGTTTCGGAATACATAAAATTAACATATATAAAGTATATGTGTATAAACATCAAATGTACGGAGTGTCCACGTCTATAAAATTAGGATTACGAATTTCTAAAGTCAAATAATGTATAAATTATAATAAATTCGGATAAAACCCGATGGGGACACGGATTAGGATTTTGGTGAGCATAATTCTATATAAAACTACCAAATCATACACCCAATTACCAAATTAACATATTTAATGCATGAGTAATGATTTTCTAAGGCCAATTTATATAAAAATTTTAAAAATTAGTGGGTGAAAACATCTGGGCGCGAGGTTAGGGTTTCAGTGTGAAATACCGATCAAAACTAGGAAATTGGATACGAGATCGAAATATATAGATGTTTAATACGTGGGTATCATGAAAATAAAAGTATGGATAGGTATCAAAATAAAAATATCCAAAGGGATAGGAATGAACAGTGCAAAAAGAGAAAGAAAAGGGTATAAGTGTACTTGTCTCAACCCGATCTATCACTTTTCTAACTAGATCCAAGTTGTATTCGAACCCAAGAGCTTGATTTCTCATTCTCTCTCTCTTCTCCATCACTCTCTTACTCTTTTCTTTCCCACGGAGACCATGAGAAATGGCTCGAATAAATCCTTGCGGCCTTTTATATCGCCAGCCAACACATAGTGAGTGTGCCTGCGCTGCTTTTACGCCCGCCCTAGGCGCTGGCCCACGGCCTTAGGCACTTGCAGCGCCGCCTGAGGTGCCCAACGAGTCTTCCCCCGCCGGTACTTCCTACCGCATTTGAAACTTAATTTTTTTCTACTTGGATTAAGCCCAATTTTAATTATATTAATTTAATTATCCGTAATTACGATATTTGAAAAATGATATATTATAATATTTGTTAAAGAGTTTTACTCCATTAACATCATCGACAATTAGAATTAATGTCTGTACTATGTCTTAGGTTGTGACAAAAATGTTGATTAGTATATATGTAGTCTATACCGTATTTTGAGATATAACATCATAAAAAAAATAGATAATGAATCGAACTAGGGCCACTTGATAGCAAGGGGGTTAATAGCATATCGAAAAATTGACATAACGAAAAATTTAACCATATATATATATACTTTTTTATTTAACCAAATTGATATTTTTCATATTTTTAGGCATGGTATTTTCTTGTACTGGATGGGCCTATAAATTAATTTTAGGAAAATAAATACACGTCAAATATTAAATTTAAATTGTGCTAAAAATCAAATGGGAACAAAAACAATTTAACGAGGCATTCGAAATAAAACTTTATGTAGAGATAGAGCTTGGGAGGGAGAGGAATTACGGGGGATCGATCTCTTAAAGATATAGAGGGATTATTTTTTATATTTTAGCTATTTATTTTTAAATTAATAATTATAATTTAATTATTTTTTAAAATTATTAAATTATTAAATTATAATTATTTATTTAAAAATAGATAATTTAAATATAAAGAATAATCTATTTCATATCTTTAAGTAATAGAAAGTTTCTTATCACAAGGGTTAGGATTATTTAATCACACACAAATGAAAATAAATAAAACCAAAAGAACAGATAGGCTAGATTTCTCCACCAAAGTGTTGTCGTTTTTTTTTTTTTTTTTTTGGCAAGGTATAATCCATTACCATAAAAAAGTAATCAAATATAAAATTATTTATTTCTCCACAAATTTAACTGATTATATATATATATATATAACACGCAAATGAAAATAAATAAAACCAAAACGACAGCTAGGCCTAGAATTCTCCACCAAAGTGGTGTTATTTATTTGCGAGGTATAGTTTATTACCATAAAAAAGAAAGTAATCAAATATAAAATTATTTATTCCTCCACAAATTTAATAAAAGATATATATGATGCATTCTTAGATCTGAATTATTATATAAGTTATAGAGCTACTTGATCTTCTCTAGCGGAACAAATTGAACTGAGTCTCATCTCCGTTACTTTAAATTTAAATTATGCATATCACAATTAACAAATAAGAGATCAGAGGATATTAAGAACTCACATTTCAGTATATGTTCCGACGTTCAAATTAAAAATTTTTCTCAAATAGATAGAAAGATAGAAAAAGTAAATAAATGATGTGTGGATACGTGTAATGAGGGATTGAGTATTTGGGTGCATTCGGTTTGAAAGCATCTTTAGGAGATGGAGAACAAAGCTCTAAGGAGTGCGCCTGATTGATGGGTAGTTTAGAGATGAAGAACTAAATTCTGATGAGTGTGCCTAATTGAAGGGCGGTTTAGGGAAATATTAAGTTCCGATAAGTACGCCTAACTGAAGGGAAGCTTTGAGGCAGATGGCTAAACTTTGATAAGTGCGCCTGACTGACGGGTGGCTTAGAGACGAAAGATTAAGCTCCGATAAGTACGCTTAACTGAGGGGCAGCTTAGAGGTAGATGACTAAACTCTAATGATTGTGCCTGAGGGAGAAAGCTATACTTTTGTTAAGGAGTGGTTGGCTAATAAATGCAATCGCAGGTGGGTGGCTAACCGATGGAGGAAAATATTCCCGATCACTGATGATGAGGATAGGGACTCCCATCGGTCTGCTCTTTGATTACAAACGGAGAGGCTCTCTACACCACACTCTACGAGTCGCATTCATTGGTCTTGCAGCATGAGGACTCAAAAGCCAGCGCGAGGCCCACATATCCATCTGGCGAAGGTGAATGAGAGCTCACGGGCAACCAGAAAAAAAGCAAGCGTGCCTTCTGAGTCCTCTTTCTGTACGATTCTTCTTTTCTCTCATTCTTCTCTCCTTTTTTCCACCCTCTCTCCCTAGGGTGAGACGTGCACATATATTGAAGGAACCAATTTTGGTTACCTTAAGGCTTACGGCTAGCCTTGTGTGAGCAGATGACATTGTTGCTCAGTTATCAGAGGTCATGCGTGATTGCCGGCATCCTTCCTAGGAGAATTGTTGAGCTATTTTCACGGTTCTGGCAAGTGCTGTTCGCATATTGGTGGGACAACGTCTTGTTTGTCAGCTGATGAGTTTAAAGAATAATATGTGCCATGATTGGTTGCGGGCACCACAACGGATTGGCGGTAATTGTCTGTTGATATTTCTTCTAGGGCCATGCGTAATTATGTACTGGTAGTGTGACGACCCGAGCTTGAATCCCTGAACCCGACCCGGACCGTTACGGTGAAAATCTTAAGTCGTCCAAAAATCATCAATTACACATCATCAATGAACTCAACATCATTAAATATCTATAATAGTAATAATAAATAATTTTAATAAATGACATCAATGTCCAAAAATATCAATCCTCATAAAAATATAATAAAAGTCAAACCGTAACAGAAGTAACAAAATCTTAACTTTCTATCCTGAAAGCCTCGATCCTCGAGATCACCTCTGCCTAAAGTCTACACAGCGATCTCTTCTATCCTGATATCAACCTGTCTACTCTGGAGCCAATAAACACAACGGTAAGTCAAATGCCCAACAAGTAAATATAATCAACAACCGAGGAGTATAATTAAGCATCCCGGATAATAACACTAAATAATATCAATAATAACAGCTAATATATCAACCACTGTCTGAGACTCAATAACATGTTGTGTTCAAGACCCGATGGCCACGTGAACGGCTAAGTATCAAGGAAGCAACATGGGTTCCGTCGAATCTGATCATCAGTTCAATATGAGGTCACTACTATATGAATAACAGAAGTCTCCATGGACCTTATTCTATCATAGTGAACCAAAAGGCCGCGTATTTATGACCCAAACGGCTGAATAATGCAACGAGGTTATCCATGGTATCCAACTACCCCTACAGTCCTCCCAGAGGCTGTACTCGTAGCATGCTGATACCACCTCTGATGCCCCTTGCCAATGATATCATAGATGTCATCATCTACGATAGTCACCGGGTTATAAGTGTCCCTCTCGACTTACTGTACGATATAACAAGAATCTAATTATCAGCTTAATTTGAGGTCACCACTTACGAGATAACAAGAATCTCCTTAAATCTTATTTGACCATAATAAACCAAAGGCCGCGTATTTATGACCCAAATAACTGGGTAATGCAATGAGGTTATCCATGGTATCCAACTACCCCTACAGTCCTCCCAGGGGCCGTACCCGTAGCATGTCGATATGACCTCTGATACCCCTCGTCAATGAAATCTCAGATATCATTCTCTACGATGGTCGCTAGATTATAAGTATCTCTCCGCAATATCAACGACCTCAACCTCCGGAATATGGATTCAGTATCAAAACAGTGTGGACTACTCTACGGTCCCACGGACTCCCATACACCCGGTTACTATAGAGTCTTCATACACTCTCATTTACTTATCCATAATAGAATCGGTATCAGAAAGGTGTAGACCACACTAAGGTTCCGTAACCTCCCATTCGACTCGATACCTTAATGTTTTCATACGATATCCTCAATTTAGTCATAGAATGCCAATAAAGTATACACACGCCAACGAAATTAACGCAAAGGATAATTTATCAGAATTTCATCAATAGAATACAGAAATAATCACTTACCGACTATCATTATTATAAACATACGAAACTTACCTACGCATACAACATGAACGGATACTTGCAGTTCATTTATAAATATAAGATACAAATATATATATATATATATATATATATATATATAACTACCGATATTAACACATGCATATACATAATTAAATATACACATATTACACACATTCCCCTCACTGTGCACACATACACTTGACCACATACACACCTAGATTACACACACAGCAGTTTCTACTGCTATTTTCCCACACCAACACACTACCAGAACACACTCACGCCTGCACACGGCTACACCCCCTGCTCACACACACACCACCACTCACAGCAGCAGCAAAGCTGTCGCCTCACAACCTCACACCTACTCACGCACACACGCTTGGCAGCACTCAGTCAACACTCACTGCACACACTACTCACACACTCACCCACACACCTGCACGTAGAATACACATATTTACAAATACACACACATGCACATCCTTACACCCATACCCACTGCCCGCATACACATATAAATACATACACCTATTATACTGTCAATATACACACACTGCCACGCACAGCAGCACACACACCTTTACATACAATTCGTATAATACATTCTATCTACGTATGCCAGATTCCACAACGCTGACAGCTGGTCGGCTAACAGAGCATAAAACACTATTTAGCCCAATTTCTCTTTTACCATATTTTTCACCATATTCATTGTAGATCAATGACACTAATTAGAAATGAAGGATTCAGTTACAGAGAAGAGAAATTTACTTTGCAAGAGGGACGTTTTGCTTGCAGAACGAAGATTGTTACTTGCAAGAATGAGGGAGGAGCTTTACTTACAAAACAATTGGGCTAAGCTCTCTTTCCACCCCGAGTCATTTATCCTAGTTGGAATTATGGAAACAGAGCACCGTGCTCTGTTTTCCTACGGTTGGGCTGAGTCCCTTAAATCAGTGTATACAAGATGCAAGATGGATACTACAACTCCATTGCACAAATTACCCAACCCTAATTCATCATAAATCCCAGATTGCCGGTCATTTCTCACAGAGCTGTGGCTGTACACTGGGGTTCCCAAATTTGGAACCCTAAAAATTTAGCCGATTTCCCACCAAACACGGCATATAATTAGAGGTTCAACATTAATAGGGATTAAGGAAGAGTTTGTTGGCAAGGTACGAAGTTTACTTGCCTCGGTTTTGAGTTCTTCATCCGGCAACGATAGCGGCGGCATAAATTGACGACGGCGGCGACACCACCGAACGATAGCGACCTTGACTACAGAAGCGGTGGCTTCAACCCAGCTCACGACGGCGGTTAGTAGTGGCAGCGGCAACGGCGACGGCAACGGCTAGATGGGTAGGGTTTCACGACAGCGGCTCTCCCTTCTTCCCACACCATCTCCTTAAATAATGAATGAATCGATTAGGGTTTTGCTGAGTTTCCATTTGAGGCCCGATTTCCATCCTCCTTGCCGCGCCGCTCTTCTCTCTTTTCCTTCCTCTTCTCTTCTTCCTTTCTCTTCTCTTATTCCTTTTTTTCCTTTCTTTCTTTCTTCTTTCATTTTCTTTCTTTTCTTTTCTTTCCCCTCTTTCTTTTGTTTCCTTCTTTTTTCTTCGCCCGATTCTTTCATTATTTTATTATTATTATTATTATTATTATTATTATTATTATTATTATTATTATTATTATTATTATTATTATTATTATTATTATTATTATTCTAATAAAAATATTACTTAATTAATTATGTAATTAGCCTTATATTTAAAAATTTCAATCATAATTTTTAATATTTTAAGTTCCTTTAAATTTAATTATATTTTTGGCCAATAAATTTTGATACACTAAGGTCCACCCGGCAATTGTTTATTTAATTAGTTCGATTCAAAATTATATTTAATCTAAACTTTGAATAACGATCCAAACATCCAGACCCCGATTCATTGATCCAATCAAACTTATTAGGCCCAAAGATTAGTCCAACTATAATATTTTAAACCCAAAAGTATTTAAGAATAATTATTGAAACTAATTTGATAGTTTTATTTTCTTAAAAATATTTGGAGGTGTTATAATCTTCCCCCTTAAAGAATTTTCGTCCTCGAAAATTAATGCACTCATCGGACATTTATCTTTAAATTTTTCTTCCAATTCTTTCACACACACACACACACACACACACACACACACACACACATATATATATATATATATATTCATTAAGTCCTTAATTAATTTAAACCCTTATCCTAATAAATCTCAAAAATAAATCATGTATATAATATTTTCATTTTTTCCAAACAATTTTCTCTAGGATACTGCAGTTCCATCTTAGTAACTTAGGTTAATTGATTCTATGTTAATACCCAGCACATTATATTTTCTACTGCTTATTTTTGAAGTTATTACCCATAAATATTTGATACTAGTTGTTACTTTTTCTCATTTATTCTATTATTATTATTATTTATTATTATTATTTATTTATTTTCATATGTCATGTTAATTCTATATATTCACAAGATCAAATTAATTTTTTTTTATAGTTACAATAGTTAATGGACAAATTTATGATATTGGAGAAAATCCATCCTGACATTTAAAGGAACAATTTAAACAAGAAGATCAGGGTATTATATTTGAAGTTGAATAAAAAGTCACACGAAAAATCCTAGTTAGATATTACAGTGAGTACGATGGAAGGTTGAATAATATTGAGATAAGAATGTCAAATTTTAAAATTCAGCATAGTGTATAAAGCATCAAAACAATTTATCAAGCGGAATTAGAGAGACATGTAGTGATAATAACAAGTTTGATAGCACATATACAATAACAATGATAGAAAAGATAGAAGTAACCAAGTACTTGTTAGAAGGGGATATCTGAAAAGTGGAAAAAGGGAACCAATGAATCCCAGCCTCAGTATTTTATTTTTATTATAACGGAACTTTAATACTAAAATTGAACACCCATCAAGTGTACAAAAGTTCAAATTGTATCATTATTTTGTTATAATATTCAATCCGAGCCTATTGATAATTATTTCTCTCTAATTACCAATATCGATTTTCAAACCTAAGTTGTGATATACTGTATATGTACTTAACTTTTCTATATGAGTCAATTTCCCTAATTTGTCAACTGTAATTATTTAATACAAATACTACTTCTTCCCAACGCGTACATTTTAGAACGTCATTTCTTCAACAAATAATTCTCTCGCCTTAAATTCTTTCTGGGCAATTGATTTGGCTTGATGACGATAAAACACGATCGTCATTTCGATTGCATTTTTAACTCTTTAAGTTTCGTAATTACCATCCCACCATGACTTTGAAAGCGGTGCGATTCTTCAATTTTGCTCGATAGAGAAGTTAATCTTCCACACTGTGTTCGCACCAACGATATGGTCATAACGCAGTTGAAAATCTTCGAGTTGATAATAAAGTCTCTAATCAATAATTCATCTCATTTTATTGTAGATGCGAGAGCTCTGGATCTTCCAGGAGTACACCCTTGGTGTGTCACACTTATCAAAACCCTCCTGATCGAGAATGGTGGAAGTTCTACTTGACTCTACGATTATCGCCGATCGAACGTATTTGGTATCTTCTTCTTTGGCATACGATAGTGCACGATGCATAGCCCTAAGTTACGATGAACCCACTAATCTTTCGTTGCTCATATGTTAAGAAAATTTAATGGTTCTATCTCAGAATCTGTAGTAACAGGCTTTGGTGGTCATCTTCTCCTGAATGGCTGAACGATAAAAATTTGCACATTCGCCGCCTGAGATCCGCAAGTCAAGTTGTTGAGATCTTGTACTATGGGTTGAGCTACTCTATATGAATATCATCATAAATTTTGCAAGAGTCTCATGTGCTCGAATTTTATTGTCTCGACAACTGGCGAAATAAAAAGTTTAGAACTTAACCTATACTAATACTCTGGCCTACCCATTTACTCCTGATTCCAAAATATCCCATACCCTAAACCCTAAATATATAATACATTTCACAACTCAGAATCATCAACGATCTTCTAAATCCTCAAGGAAGCGTTATAAATTTTCCTCAGCCTAGAACAATCACTGATATATTAAGTTCTTGGACCACTTGGTGAATCCAAATTTCGAAACATCGAGTCTTGACAGTCCTTCAAAGAACATACTATTCTCCACCTAAACTTGATTTATTAGAGATAAATCTACATGTACAGATACTATCGAATCGTCTAATATCCTCAAATATCATCAACTCTGAAAATCTTCAAATATTTACACAGAACCTTAACTATCTGATACTATTAATTGTGACAACCTGAGTTCGAATTCCTGAACCTGATCCGAACCGTCACGGTGAAAATCTTAAGTCATCCAAAAATTATCAATTATATGTCATCAATGAACTCAATATCATTAAAAATATCATCAATAAACCTCATAAATATACCATTAATTAAATATTCATAATAGTAATAATAAATAACTTCAATAAATGACATCAATGTTCAAAAATATCAATCTTCATAAAAATCTAATAAAAGTCAAACCGTAACCGAAGTAACAAAAATCTTAACTTTCTATCTCGAAAGTCTCGATCCCCGAGATCACTTTTGCCTGGAGTCTACACAGCGATCTCTTCTATCCTGATGTCAACCTGTCTACTCTGGAGCCAATAAATACAATGGTGAGCCGAATGCCCAGTAAGTAAATATAATCAACAATCGATAAATATAATTAAGCATCCCGGACGATAACACAATGAATAATATCTATAAAAATAGGTAATATATCAACCACTATCCGAGACTCAATAACATATCGTGTTCACAACCCAAGGGCCACATGAACGACTAAGTATCAAGGAAGCAACATGGATTCCGTCGAATCCGATCATCAGCTCAATACAAGGTCACAACTGTATGAATGACAGAAATTTTCATGGACCTTATTCTACCATAGTGAACCAAAGGCCGCGTATTTACCCCCTAACGGCTGGGTAATGCAACGAGGTTATCCATGGTATCTAACTACCCCTACAGTCCTCCCAAAAGTTGTGCCCGTAGCATGCCGATACCACCTCCGATAATCCTCACAAATGATATCCCAAATATCATCATTTACGAAGGTCACCAGGTTATAAGCATCCATCTTGACTCACTGTACGATATAATAAGAATCTAATTATCAGCTTAATTTTATGTCACCACTGTACGAGATAACAAGAATCTCCTTAGATCTTATTCAACCATAGTGAATCAAAGGCCGCGTATTTACGCCCCCAACGACTGGATAATGTAACGAGATTATCCATGGTATCCAACTACCCCTACAATCCTCCCAAAGGCTATACCCGTAGCATGTCGATACCACCTTCGATACCCCTCGTCAATGATATCTTAGATATCATTCTCTACGATGGTCACTAGGTTATAAATATCCCTCCGCAATATCAACGACCTTAACCTCCGAACTATGGATTTAGTATCGGAAAAGTTTGGACTACTTTACGGTCCCATGAACTCCCATACGCTCTGTTATTATAGAGTCTTCATACACTCTCATTTACTTATCCATAATGGAATCAGTATCAGAAAGGTATAGACCATACTAATGTTCCGTAACCTCCCATTCGACTCGATATCTTAATGTTTTCAGACGCCATCATCAACTTAGCAATAGAGTGCCAATAAAGTATACTCATGCCAACGAAGTTAACGCAAAGGATAATTTATCAGAATTTTATCAATAGAATACAGAAATAATCACTTACAGACTATCATTATTATAAACATGCGAAACTTACCTACGCATACAATATGAACGGATACTCGCAGCTCATTTATAAATATAAGATACAAATATATATATATATATAACATCCCATATTTCCCATATTAACACATGTATATACATAATTAAATATACACATATTACACACATCCCCCTCACTGTGCACACATGCACTTGACCACATACACACCCAGATTACACACACAACAGCTTCTGCTGCTATTTTCCCACACCAACACACAACCAGAACACACTCACGTCTGCACACGGCTACACCCCCTGCTCACACACACACCACCACTCACAGTAGTAGCAAAGCTGTCGCCTCACAACCTCACACCCACTCACGCACACACATTTGGAAGCACTCTGTCCACACTCACTGCACACACTACTCACACACACTCACCCACACACCTGCACGCAGAATACACATATTTACAAATACACACACACACATGCACATCCTTACACGCATACCCACTACTCACATACACATAAATACATACACCAATTATACCGTCATTATACATACACTACCACGCACACAGCAGACATACACCTTTACATACAATTCGTATAATACATTCTATCTACGTAAGCCCGATTCCACAACGCTGACAGCCAGTCGGCTAACAGAGCATAAAACACTATTTAGCCCAATTTCTCTTTTACCATATTTTTCACCATATTCATTGCAGATCAACGACACTAATTAGAAATAAAGGATTCGGTTACGGAGAAGAGAAATTTACTTTGCAAGAGGGACGTTTTACTTGCAGAACGAAGATTGTTACTTGCAAGAATGAGAGAGGAGCTTTACTTGCAAAACAATTGGGCTAAGCTCTCTTTCCACCCCGAGTCATTTATCCTAATTGGAATTATGGAAAATAGAGCACCGTGCTCTGTTTTCCTACTGTTGGGCCGAGTCCCTTAAATTAATGTATACAAGATGCAAGATGAATACTACAACTCCATTGCACAAATTACCGAACCCTAATTCATCATAATTCCCAGGTTGCTGGTCAATTTCTCATAGAGCCGTGGCTCTACACTGGGGTTTCCAAATTTGGAACCCTAAAAATTTAGCCGATTTCCCACCAAACACATCATATAATTAGAGGTTCAACATTAACAGGGATGAAGGAAGAGTTTGTTGGCAAGGTAGGAAGTTTACTTGCCTCGGTTTTGAGTTCTTCATCCGGCAACGGTAGCGGCGGCATAAATCAACGACGGCGGCGTCATCACCCAACGACCACGACCTTGACTGCAGAAGCGGCGGCTTCAGCCCAGCTCACGACGGCGGTTAGTTGCGGCATTGGCTGGATGGCTAGGGTTTCACGACGGCGGCTCTCCCTTCTTCCAACACCATCTCTTTAAATAATGAAGGAATTAATTAGGGTTTTGCCGAGTTTCTATTTGAGGCCCGATTTTCTTCCTCCTTTCCGCGCCGCTCTTCTCCCTTCTCCCTTCCTTCCTCTTCTCTTCTTTCTTTTTCTTCTCTTCTTCCTTTCTTTCTTTCCTTTTTTTCTTTCTTTCCTTCTCTTTCCCCTCTTTCTTTTCTTTCCTTCTTTTTCCTTCGCCCGATTCTTTCATTATTATTATTTTTATTTTTATTTTATAATAAAAAATATTACTTAATTAATTATGTAATTAGCCTTATATTTAAAATTTTTAATCATAATTTTTAATATTTTAACTTCTTTTAAATTTAATTATATTTTTGGCCAATAAATTTTAATATACTAAGGCCCGCCTGCAATTGTTTATTTAATTTGTTCGGTTCAAAATTATGTTTAATCTAAACTTTGAATAATGATCCAAACATCTAGATTGGATTCATTGGTCCAATTAAACTTATTAGGCCCAAAGATTAGTCCAACTATAAAATTTTAAACCCAAAAATAATTAAGAATAATTATTGAAACTAAGTTGATAGTTTTACTTTCTTAAAAATATTTGGGGGTGTTACAGGTAGTGGCATATAGGTTCGCCTACTAGGCTAGAGCTAATGGACCATTTTTGGGTCGAGCTGTGTGGACTGCTGATTGGGCTTGCCATAGTACCTTTTGGGCTCTGGGTTTCACGGAATCTTGCTGGGTTTTCACATCCCAAGTGTACAAATTGGCACACTAAATTCTAGGTTGGTTCATAGGATTATTAGACCCATCAATATATATATATATATATATTATTTGTGTCTTTCATAAAAAAGTAGCCAAGATTGTTTAGAAATTACACAAAATAACCTTGTAGTTATGCTCTTAATAATGTCACAAGATCGTGTACAATAATTTAATTTCTGACCCATTTCAAAGGTTGGCAAAATGGCCCAAGACAGTATATTATTGGAAATATTATTTTTCGGTGCCTTTGAGATAAGTTCTGCATACATCCTTTTTCTTTATTGGGTACTGTTCGCTTCATTTTACGTCCGATGCGATTTTCATTTCTGGTTTTTTGGATTTTCTTATCGATGAGCTTTTAATTTTTTTTTCTTGTTTTCATTTTTTTGTAGATTTGGAGTATTTATTCAAAGCTCATAATTTATATGGAGGTTTTTCTTTTAATATATCTTAATTACTTATCAAAAAATATATATTATCGTCCCCATATGAGACATTGTCCTAATTTTCGTGGAACACATAATCCATATATTATAAAAAATAAGTTGCTGCATGCCTAAAATACTTGTGAATAATGTCTTGTTTTTCAAAGCATCCTATTACATGGGTGATGGAATATCAGGGCATATTTAGCTTTATTTTTACTTTGGATATATGTTCATAGTGGCTTTATTTTTGTGTTTGGGATCTTAGCATCAGCATATGTTCTTAGCTTCCCTCAACTGGGACAAAATCACGGTTGGGAAATGACCCAGTTAATATAGCCATATGGGTTCGGACGATAGGTCAATCCGACGTGAACTATTCCTTGTGGGTGAGGGAGGTTTGAAGGTAAATTCAAGAAGGTTTCGAACTATCATATGTGGAAGATACTTTTTATCCGGCCAAATTGCACAATCTTCATCTAATTATGTTTCCTTTTTATTTAAATTAAACCTATATATGGAACAATTTTTGTAAAAAATGAAGTGCAAATATATATGTATTTCTACCTTAATTATAAGGAAAACCTTTACGTTAAATTTCATTTTTTAAAATTGTAGTCAAAAATTATATTTTCAAATAAATTATCTTTTACGGATGTTGTTGAAAATTTATTGAATTTGATGAATATAAGTTTAATTTTCTTTTATAAAAATAAAATTAAATAAAAGTTGGATGATTCCGTTGAATGTATAACCTGCTTATATATACAGATATGATGCGATAGCATTTTGATGGGTGGAAAAGTCTAGGAAAAGTGGGAAGAGAAAACATGAGGAAGAAAAACCTATTCGAATCTCACACACTCTTCAAGTATTGGCACTTGGGTCATAGATAGGGAGTCGGGGGCTCTGCGACGTTTTTTTAAAAAAAAAAATCATAAAATTAAAAAAAAAATGAAAACAATATTTTTTAAAATCAAATACAAAAAAAAATATCAAAATAAAAAAAAATAAGTAAAAACCTTTTTTTTTTATAAATAACACCGGCCGTTGGATTTTTTCATCCAACGGCCGGCAACACGTCGCAGGCTCTGCGACGCCCCTCACGCGTCGCAGAGCCCCTCGTTCTCATAGATAGTATGTATTTCATGTATATGGTGCATATTTCAGCATTTGGTAAGAATAATCTAAATATTTAAGCTAATTGTCAAACTAACAACGGAGTTTAAAATTTAAATAGATAAATAATAAAGATTATTTTAAATAATTTAATTAATAATTTAATATCCGTTGTTTATGCATTTTGCTTCTATTTACATCCGTTGAGTTCACATAAAATCTAAATATTTGAAATCATTATAACAGTACTCATATGCTTCTAACCAAAAGATATTCGTTTAGATGGAAAGATAGACAATGACTTAACCCAAGTGTCGGGTTATTCCTACATATTCCCATGCACTTTTTATTATACAATATTTATTGTTGAAACTTGCCTCACCGTTATCGGAATATATCATTCATGAACGCTGAATAAGTAACCAAGAATTAAACCTAGGAATATGTGTTTTGAGAATCAATTGAAGTTTCATGTTAATCCTCTTGGCCCAAAAGTTACGCACCTCTAAGGCATATTTGGGGAACTATTCCTTCTAGTTGCACATACGATAACAATAAAATTTTATTCTGTCATGTGATCATGGTTATATAGTTTGTTTTTATCATTTTACTCGATTTAGTGTCATGTTATTTGGGACAACAAGTAATTTTTAATCATTTTTACTGTATCATTCTATGGTCTCTTAAGCATATATCCTTCTTTCCTGCATCCAACCACAACTAATTTGTATTTTCTCTCATATGCTTCCTTTTTCTTACACTTTTAGTGTTCTAACTATATTGAATATCATCTTCTCATTTTATCTTTTATAAGTTAATTTTTAAAAATTTATAGATATTATTATTTATTATTTTATCTTTTAGGATGATTTTACTCATTAATCATAGTATTCTCACCTATATAATGCTTAGTTTTTTTTTTTTTTAATGTTGTTTTTTGATTGTTCAATTTCCAATGGCTTATACAAACTTTTAGCCAATTTTAGATTATGCCCCGTATAAAGCTCCTTGTCTTTTTGGGAATTATTTCTCGCGTTCTACATTGCATACTATATATATTATCAACACGTTTTTATTCTTCTTCAGAATATGCACGAGATAGTGGTCCTTTACAAAAATATCCGTAGATTTTTATGGTGGACAATGCCTAAATGATTCTATACTTTTTAGTCCATTTAATTATATAAGTAATTTAATTTCTAAATTATAATGTTAACTTTTATTTTCGAACTAATTGATTCTATAAAAAATATTATGTCAAATCAACTACATCTAAGTTATTTGTTGAAGAAGAGAAGAGCAAAAAACTTTAAAAGTATCTGGTTAAAAATAAATATCAATTTTATAATCTTTTTATATCTATTAGTTCGGTATTCAATATTGATAAAATTCACAATATTAAGTTATATATTGAGCCTACCATCTTATTTTATTATGTCTTTTATACTTAAAAAGGACTGTATAATTGTTCAACCTTATTTATATGGTAATGCTAGAGAGGAGTGGGTCATTGGCTTCAACTAAATTGGTTTTAAAGTATATCATGGGCTAACCACTTAATTAGTCTACACAAGGAAATTTACAGAGGTGTGCCATGAGCTAGCCCCTTAAGTGGCTTATCTGACAAAATATCGCAAATTATCCACACAGGCAACCTGAGTATAGTGAAATTTCTAGATACAAGCTGCAAACTAATTATGAGATGGTCATTCAAGCTATGAGCTTCTAAAAGCATATCGTTTAATGACTACTCAAGTAAGACATAGTTATACCCATTATCTTCAACATGAAACTAATTTGACCGGAGGTTTCTTTGTCATTTTTAAAGGACCAAATCACCCTCCACTTAAAAAAAAGGCACAAGATTTGAATTAAAATAAGAGTAAGTCTTCTTTAGAGTAGCTAAATGTATGAAAGTGAGATTGAGAATGTGACGGACATGACAACAAAATATTATCTGTTCTATCATCCGTTAAACTAAATACAAATCATAATATAAAGATCCATCAAAATGCACATTCATATATACACAGGATCCACAATATATTACTATCTCGTGGCTCCAATAACGAATCGAAATATGTTATCTTGTCGGATCTAATTCAGGAAGATGTTTGCAAATGTTGTCAAACTTGTAGAAGCATTTCATAATCCAACATATATGAATTCTAGATCTCAATTAAACTTACGTCTACTTCCTTTAATACAAAATAATACATACATATAATTCTTCAACCCAAAAGAATCACCATTATACCAAAAATATAAAAGACAATGTCTAAAATACATTATACAACATCATTAAGCTCTAAAACTAGGCACTGATCCTTCATTCTTACTCATCGGGTATAAACTCATACTGATTATCTTAGGGGTTAGCAAAAATAATAATGAGTAAGTTAAATACTCAACAAGGTACATATATACAACAAGGAATATGTATACTTTATATTTAAAACAAATTAGTATATATCGGAAGAAATAGAGGCAAATAAATAATCATAAAATATGATTAGAAAAGAAATACTTTCATGATACATTTCAAATTCCTTCAATTCCTTTCCGTTTTCTTATTCATTAAATAGTGTTGAAAACTTATTTTCGTTGGGAATTAGGGCTGATAGGCCTTACTAGCTAAATAAGCGGTCGATCGAAACTTGGATTGTCTTTATTCTTACACAATCAAATGCCTTCTTCTTCTATTCAAGACTCAGAGATGAGTCGTCTACATATAATCATATAAACGGCGCCTTAGCCGCACAGCGGTACTTAGCAGACATCGATCTTCCACTGTAATATATTAACGCATGCTGAAATATATTACCTGATAAATAATTTACTTGATCCAATTTCTAAATTTCTTATTTTCTTAGGAAATTCTGCTCTTCAATTCATACATCCTTGGTTCTTACTCTTTGGGAGAACAATTTAAAAGTCATTAACTTAATTGTAGAATATCCCTCCATAATTCCTTTCTATAGAGTTTGCACTTTTTTACCATGGCCATTTCTTAGTTATGAGAGTTCGTCAATAATACAGATAATATAAAATATCCAAATAGTATATAAAAAAACATGATATATAAAAATAAAATATACAATATATTTTGAGCAAGCATAATGACATGGAACAATTCAAAACTCATTAACTAGAAGCACAACCATGTAAAAATAGGATTTTTAGCCTCTAAATATAGAGAGAAAATTTTCATAACATGCATATTTAAGATACAAGTAAATAAACGATAGTTTTTGATAAATTTTACAATAAAAATATGGAGCAGTAATAAATATGCACAACTTTCATATTCTTACTTTAAAATTCCAACTAAAATGAGTATTAGAATAATAATACTCAAAATAAATCGGAATAAACAACAACAACCGAAAAAGGAAGCGTGGAGTACACTTGCCTTAGAATGATCTATTAGTTTTCTTACTTGAATCGTTTGAATTCTAACTCTCAGGACCTCTCCTTCACGTTTTTTCTCTTCTCTTTCCTTCCCCTTCGCCTCTCTCTCTCTCTTCTCTACAAGGACCATGCAAAAATGGCAGAAAAGGAGCAGGTAGTGCCTTTTAACAACTCCAGCATTAGAGCACCGGTTGAGCATAGCTCGGGCACGAATGTTCTGAAAATCGCACTCGAGCATGCCCCAAGAGTTCATCGAGTGCGGCCATTCCGGAATATCCGCTCTAGTATGGATCAGAAGCTGGTCGGGCACGATGGTTCTCGAATTTTTGGCTACCCTGCCCTCAGGCGTGACTTGGGCGCGCCACAATCTTACACCAAGCGAGTCGCCTGAGTCGATTTTCGGACCTTCCGACCCAATTTCCACATCCGATAAGCTTATTATTAATTATATTAACTTAGTAAATCATAATTCTACAGAATTTGAAAACTCAAACCTTATAGATAAAATTATCTATTTATTAATAGACCATTCTTTCTTATTTGAAAAGTGAGCCATGATGTTTTGAGATTTCTTACCTAGTTTGATTATATACCATACATTTGCTTAGCTACAAACTACAAAGTTTCAATGTATTGCACATATGTAGAGTTGAGGTAGGCTTTGGTTAGAGGATTTTGATATGTGAGGTTCCGATTTCCTTAACATCATAATTAAGAGATAATTAAATTAATATAATTAAGATTAAGTTTAATTCATATGAAAAAATTAGGCTCGGGGAATATAGAAAAAATCAATGCCAGGCACCTCAGGCGGCGCCACAAGAGCCCGAAGCAGAATTGACGGCATTTGCTGGGCACTCGAGCATTGGGGCAAGCACTGGAATCCGTGCAGGGTGTGCTCGCTGTGTGCCAGCCGGCGCTCGAGTGCTGGCCTACGATTTAAATACCTAGTGAGGGTTTCGAACAATCATTTTTCGGCTTCCCGCGTTAGAAGAGAGAGAGAGCTCGAAGGCGTAGAGAGAGAAGGAAGAATTTGAGGTTTCCGAGTCCGATGTCAAGCTCAAGCTAGTATAGAAGTGATAAATCGGGTCAAGACAAGTGCACTCATACCTTTTTCTTTATCTTTTTGCACTGTTCATCCCGATTCCTTTGGGTATTCTCATTCCGATACCTATCCATACTTTTATTTTTATGATACCCATATATTAAATATGTATATATTCTGATTTCATATCCGATTTGTAAGATTTGTGTCATATTTCGTCCCACGAAACCCTAACCCGTGCCCCTTGGTGTTTACCCATTTTAATTGAATTTTATGCTTGATTTGGACTTAAAAAATTGGAACCCTAACTTTAGGAACATGGATACCTTAATTGTTTGGCATTTGCTCATATATATTTTATATATACTAATTTTATGTAAATTGAAACATTATCGGATATAAATCGAGATATTATTTCACATGTATATTATATATATTCCTTGTATATATTCTGAAAATTACGTAATATGCATTTGTGAGCAAAATTTATTATCCGGAAGTTCTAATGTTATGTTCAGCTCTTGATGGTAAGGATTTCTAATCTTTTCCATAGTTTTTGTTCATTATGCATGTAATTTAAGTAATGTAGAACCTAAATTTATGAGAAGTATACAAATGTTAAAAAGAGTAAGAGGAAAATTCCATGACATGCCATATTTAATGTATCATTTTTTTAGAGTGAGAACTAAGTGATAAGAATGAGCATGAAATATTTCAAAGAATAAGTAAATATGAAATTGGACTGAGAATTTATATTTCAGATGGTAGTATTCTCTGGCATGCCTTAAGATATTATTGTGGTAGCATAATGACTTCCTTTGGGTCACAGGAGATATGGGGCCATACGTTTATGGCTCCGTATATTGGGTTAAAGGTATACCGCTCACCATGGGGTGTTAAATTGCGTGAGTTTGTAGTTTAGAATGTGTGAAAATAAACACACTTCTTTCCTTATTCGACAGTACCGTTAGTTGGTAAGGCCTATTGGCCCTAATCCATAATAATAATGAGTTTTCTGCATATTTTAGAACCTAAAAGGATTAGAAATAAAATGAGAGAGAAAAATGAGTTCCAGAAAGATATTCGCTCATGTTTCACATTTTTACATTCATACTCTACTCTTACTTCCTCCCTTTGCTTTATTTTACATATATTAATTTTTGTTCTTGTTATATTGTGTATTGCTGAATATTTGGCTCACTCATTACTATTTATCATTCATTTAGATGAGTACGTACTTATACCGATGAGGTGGAGTTTTACAATTTATGGAGCTCATTTGTATATTTTGGTAGTTTTGTATATATATAGATGTATGTGTATGATGATGATATACTCGTAGTATTATTTTCGCTGTATTTATTTGGATGCATGTGCTTCCGCAGGATTATTATGGTTATTTTGGATACTTAGTGGCATTTTATCTGAGCCAACATCATACCAGAGTTGTGACATTGGCACCACATTGTAATTTTGTGGCCTTTGGATGCTAAGTTGTGTTGTATGGATGTGTATATGTATGTTATATAGGGATTTGTAAAGGTTGTATCAGCTTGATGATCGTTTTATTGTTAGAATTCTACCGAATTTTGATTATGAAACGCAGTCTGTTACAGTTGGTATCAGAGACGAGATGCCTTAGATTTGATTTAAATCATATACGAAAGTTTAGGATAGTATAGGCCAGATGGAATAAGTAGAGGTAGGTATAAGATGGTTAAGTTAGATTTGGGTAGCTTTAGTTATCCTAGTTATCTTACTTAGACCATTTGTGACGGAACGGATTTTTTTTTTTTTTTACATCCGTCATTCATAACACTAATGGAAACCCAAACTAAACCAATTATACACAAACACAGGATCTCAGATGCCAGTTAGGACCCATATACTTTTAACCATAACAAGTATAGCGGAAGTTATTCTAACATTGGCGGAAGCATTCATATTCATTCCAAAATATTCATTTCTAAGTACACAGCCAAAATGTTTAGTCATAGAAGTCCATCAAGTCATTACAATAATATTTCTCCAAAATAAGCTTCCGAGGTCTTTAATCCTTCAGACAAGCCCTAGTCACTCCAACTCGTCAGGCACAAGCTCTAAAGCCTCATCTGTAGGGGGAAAAATATAAAACAGTGAGCCGAGACCCAGTAAGGTACATGCATATGAGTAGTAAAACGATGATGCAGAACGGTCATGTAGCTGTGCATAAACAGATCGGTTAAACAGAATGCAGTCCAAGAAAACTAGAGAAAACATACCTTGACAGTACTATACTTCCGAAAACGGCAAACGGTAAACAGTAACGTAACATGTCGGTAATCGGTACGATAAACGGTGAACAGAACATATCATATCGGTAACAGTATTTCATATTCGATAATCGGTACTTCATATTCGGTAATCGGTACGGTAATCATAACATATCAGCAAAACAGTAAACGGTACTTTATATCGTATCGGTAACATGACATATCAGTAAAACAGTAAACGGTACTTCATATTTTATCGGTAACATAACATGTCAGTAAAACAGTAAACGGTACTTCATATCGGTACGGACCCTGCCAGTATTCCTACTAGCTGAGGGGGCAAATAATCGAGGATAGATTGTGTTCACTCTACACAATCTAAGGCCGGTAACTGTCACGTGGGTATCCCATCTCACGGGATCGGTATGGTATGCCACCCGAAGGTAGGCCGGTAACGGTATCCCTTACGGGATCGGTACGGTATGCCACTCGAAGGTAGGCCGGTAACGGTATCCCTCACGGGATCGGTACGGTATGCCACCCGAAGGTAGGCCGGTAACGGTATCCCTTACGGGATCGGTACGGTATGCCACCCAAAGGTAGGCCGGTAGTGGTATCCCTCACGGGATCGGTACGGTATGCCACCCGAAGGTAGGCCGGTAACTGTAGTTCCCTCTGTCCATAACGCCCCGAGGGCAGGGCGGACCATAAATAACTCCATGGACAGAGTTATCCTCGATTACCACCGAAAAGTCCTAAGGCATGCCGGAGAACTTTTCCGAACTATAGTCAGTTCAGGTACCAAAATAACACAGAAACAGAAATGCTTCCTTCATATTGTTTACTGGAAACCATTTTCAAATCATATAACTTAATTCGAAAATCATATTCTTAAATACGCTTGAGGTCGGTTGAGATGGCATAAAATATACTTGGGCCGGTTGACTTTCATATGAGGGCCGGTTTCGATTTTGGTAAGAGGGGCCGGTTTGATTTCATATGAGGGCCGGTTTTGAATTTGGTAAAAAGGGGCCGGTTGATTATCAGTATTCCAAAGGGGTCCGAGTTCGATTTTGATGTGAAAGAGGACCGATTTCATGAAAGAGGCCGAATTCAACTTTTACATGCAAGGGGCCGATCCTGATTTTATACTTGCCAAGGCCGGTTTCATTGCAAAGGCCGATTCCGACATCTAACCTGCCAAGGCCGGTTTCCATGCAAAGGCCAGTTCCGATTTTAAACCTATCGAGGCCGGTTTCAATTGCAAGGGCCGATTCCGATTTTAAGGGTATAAGGGCCGATTACGATTTTAAGAGTACAAGGCCGATTCCGATTTCAATGCAAAGGGCCGATTTAGATTTTTGTAGCAAAGGGCCCGATATCGACTTTGATGCCCAAGCCGATTCTGATTTCAATGTAGAAGGGGGCCAGTTCTGATTCTCTTAATGGTTGGCCGGTTTCATTTCTGCTATACGACTGAGCCGGTTTGGATTTCATGGCCGATTTCATGCAAAGGTCGGCTTCTGTTTCATCAGGTAAGGGGGGCCGATTTCGATTTTTATAGCAGAAGGGCCGATATCGACTTTGATGTAAAAAGCCGAACGCAAAGGCCGATCTCAAATTTTAACACGCAAATGCTGATTCCGATTTCGATACATAAGAGGCCGATTTTGATTTTTAACCAGCAAGGGCCGATTTCAAGCCAATTTTGATTACAACATACAAGGGGCGATTTCGGCGAAAAAGGCGATTTCGATTTTAATGCAAGGGCCGATTTCTGCCAAGGTCAATTTGATTTTAACCTGCCAAGGCCGATTCTCGACTTTGGTACACAGGGCCGATCACAAGCCGATTTCGATTTTTCACGCGAGGGCCGATTTCAATTTCATACAGCCGATTTGATTTTTAACTTGTGAAGGAGGGCCGATTTCGCTTTTCAAAGGGCCAATTCTGATTTTCTCATTGTTAAGCCGGTTTCGATTTTCAAGGGCAATGGCCGATTTCAAATATTGAGTTCAATTTCAAAGCAAGGGCCAACTCCGATTTCTATGCCAGCGCCGAGTTCGACTTCGACGCATAAGTCGTTTTCGATTTATCCCACAAGGGCCGATTTCGGTTCCATGGGGCCGGTTTTAGTTTTTAAAGCAGAGGGCCGGTTTTGATGCAAGGGTGACTTTGATTTTTGAACATGCAAAAAGCCGATTTGGTGGAAGGGCGATTTTCATTTTAACTTGCAAAGGTCGGTTACGGTTTTCAAGGGCAAGGGCAGATTTGGAGTTCTCATACGTAAAGGGGCAATTCTGATTTTCATAAGATGGAAGGCCGATTCTTGATAAGAGTCGGCCGGATCTAATTTTCGTGGTGCAAAAAGGGGGGGTTTTCAGTATATGTGTCAAGCAGGATTCAAATACACTCAGTGCGGCTTCGTTCTTTGTTAAAATTGAGTTCAATTTACATGCAGTAAATCGAGTTCAAACTGATGCTGATTTCATACCAAAAGCCGGTTTCATATTAGTTTGGATTTCATGCAAGTTCATAAGGCAGGAAAATAGGAGTCATGAAAACGAAACCTTAAAGACGCTTGCAGTATAAAAACAAAGTGCAACATAAATGAACTTTAAAAGATAGGCGTCCGAAGTATCTTGCCTGACCGCCCGCCTCAAAGTCCTTCCCTCCTTCGTTCCTTGTTCTTCCTTCTGCGCTCCTTGCCTACTGATTGCACCATAAGCTCTAATACTGTTGGCTGCCTATTTATAGAGAAGGGGGGTTGGTGGAGTAAGTGGGGTAGGTAACCTTATTGTGAGGTTTCGGGTTTATAGGGAAGGTAGTTAAGGGTTAATCGTCGTCTTAGTAATTAATTGTAGATTGATTGATTGATGTAGGGATGTGTATAAGGTAAAAAGGTGGGAAATATCTGGAATTTCTCCTGAGGAAGGCTGGGGTCTGCAGCCAGTGCCCGCTGGCCGCTTGAGCTCGGCTCGAGCGGATGAACTAGAGCGGACCCGCTTGCTGGCCGCCTGAGCTCGGCTCGAGCGGATAATCCAGGAGCGGGGCGGCTCGCTTCCCGCTCGAGCTCCGCTCGAGCGGGCGGCGCAGTATAAAAACGCGCCCCGTCCCTTTCCCCGTCATTTTCACGCTGCTAGGGTTTCTGAAGAGAGAGAGAGGCGCGTTTCTAGAGTGAGAAAGAGGGAGAACGAGGCTTTGAAGTCCGATTCGGTCCGTGAGCCAGTTATTAAAGTTAAAGCACGCGTCGAGGCAAGTGTTCTCATACCCACTAACTTTCCTCTTTCGTTGATTTTCGTTGTTCATCGGGTATTTTCGTGTTTATACCCACCCATGGCTTCGGAAATCCAGTACCCGAGACCCGAGACCAAGGATAGCATAATCTATTCGCTGATTTGCTCACCGATTCGTTCGGTGGAGCTTCGCCCGAACCCTAACCTATGGGATTTGGGGGTTTTCCGTCTCCCACCGATAAATCATTAAATTGACTTCATAATATGGATCCCCATGTTCTTCTTATGCATATATATTGGCCGCGGGAAAAATCTCGCGCGTTAAGACCCGTTCGTGACCTCCGAGTCCCCTAAATTACTGCTCATCCGTGAATAAATGGGGAAATTGCTTTTGTTGCTTCTATATAATTATGATGGAGCTTATGTGATGCATTGATGTGAAAATATAAGCTTTGAACTTCATAAGTTGTGCATTGGAAACGTGGGAACGTGTCCCGAGAGCTTTTAAGGCGGTGGTTGTCCACCGGAGGTAAGAATTCCAACTCCTTGTGAACATTGTGCTAAATTGTGATAAAAGATAATCCTAAAGAAGAAATTAAGTCCAATAAGTAATGGAGGGAGACCCACTAGGTGTGTTGTGGAAACCGTGATCTCCCGGATGGAGACGTGTGACGGGAATGAGACTTCCCAGTGATGTTTGATTGTGTCGTGTAGTAGGTCCTCCCTCCCGAAGAGTCAAACCTTGAGACTAGGACCGTGGTCGATAGGAGTGGTGTCCTCTAACCTGCCACGTGCATCATGGTGGGAACCCAAGACATACTCTGGCCGCCCTTTTGGGGTGGGTGACGTACATGGCAAGTTCCAGGACACTGCAGTGAAAGAACGAGGATTGCCCTGGTCCCCGGGGGTGTGGGGCATGTCGTTGAACACTACATATTGAGATGTAGCTGTTCCGTGGATTGTTGCATGGATGCAATCAGTGGTCGTGTGCTACCGACCTAAGAATGTAGCCGTGGCTTTAGAATGTGTAGCGAACACATTACTTTCCTCGTTCTCTTACTTCGTTGGCTAGTACGATCTACTAGCTCCAGGGTCCGCAAAGATAATTATTTAAATAAAGATGAATAAAATGAATCAAATAATTCAAGGTTCTCTTCTCTCTTTTATGCTTCTTGTACTGTTCCTTTACTCTTTCTTTCAGTACCCATGCCTGTTGTTAGTTAGTGGGATATGATTTCATTTGCTGGGCTTTATGCTCACCCTTGCTTTATGTTTTTCAGATGAGAACGCCTTGATGCCTGATGAGTCAGCGTAGATCCTAGAAGCTTGGTAGCTAGCTGTCTTGCGTGCTTGGTCTGGGACTTGGACTTGGATTGGCTTGATGTATGCCAAGAATATTTTGGGTTTTTAGCTTTTGTATCAGTTCGAACTTGTATGGAGATGACTTATGCTAGTAGATGATGGATGATGCATATGTATTAGTCCGTTGCATTTTGTGGTTTATATGCTTCCGCAGGTTTTATCTTATGGTGTTGTCGGGGATCCTAGTTGGCATCTTTCTTGGCCGGTGTCTTCTGATTTAAGTCGCCGGTGCCACCTTAGTTATTGTGGCATTTTGGGTCCTGTGTGGTTGTAGTTGGATTTTACAAGAAAATTATTTGTGGATTATTGTGCAGGGTTGTGTTTTTCAGGTGTTTGTATTTTGGAAACGTCCGATTTACAAACGAAACTCTGCCCAATTTTCTGTAGAATTTATAATAATTATATCCTCAATTTGTCCTTAGATTATTGACGAGGGTTATTCGATGGGGAATAACCTGTTCCGTCACACTTATTCTATTTTATTTATTTATTTTTTTCTCATAGGGTAGGTGGGGGTAATTGGATTAGTTTTACCCACTCCATTTAGTTAATGTAACCGAGTAGTTCACCTACTCCATTTAGTTAATGTAACCAGGTAGTTCATCTACTCCATTTAGTTAGTGTAACCGGGTAGTTCACCTACTCCATTTAGTTCAGGTTTGGTTAATGTAACCGAGTAGTTCACCTACTCCATTTAGTTAGTGTAACCGGGTAGTTCACCTACTCCATTTAGTTGAGGTTTAGTTAGATTCTAACCATAAAGTTAATTTATTTTAGTTTTAATCTCTATTTTTATTTATTTATTTATTTATTTCAGAATCTCACACCATTAGTTGTGCTTAAATTGAGTAGAATTGAAATTTCTTAGCTAGTATTTGACCCGTAATCTAACTCATATCGTTCTTGTTTTAGAATAGAGTCCTGTTGCTGAGTATGCTGCCAAGAAGAAGGACAACGCATGGAGGCGGTTAGCCGTGCGATAAAGATGCAGAGTATCTGGGTTTATTAAGTAAAATGGCTGACGTCATTGAGACTTTTGAGCAGAGGAATCTTGCTCTAGTTCCAGTTCTCACTCCTCTCCTAGTTCCTGCTAATCCAGGCCATCGGCATATGATCTATTCATTTAGGAGAGAGTTCCTGAGTTCTTAGAGGAGCCAGACCTAATTAAAGCGAACACGTGGTTTCAGCAGTTGAAAAAAGTGTTCACCGTGATCTGTTGCCCTGAGGAGGATCAAGTGCTGTTTGCTTCGTATCAACTAAAAGGTGAAGTCCATTATTGGTGGGAGATGCAAAAAAGGGCTATGGGTGTTCCCAAGCATGAGATTACTTGGCCTATGTTTGAGGGAGCGTTTATGAAAAAATACTTTCCATCTGCTCTCTGAGTGCAAAAGGAGGAAGAGTTTATCTGATTAAGGCAAAGAAGTAGGATGGTGGCGGAGTACAATGTGAAGTATACAGAGTTAGCTCGATATGTTTCGTATATGGTTAAAGATGAAGAGAGAAAGATAAAAAAGTTCCTTCAAAATTTGTAGGATAATATCCGTAAGCAATTGGCTACCTTGAAGTTGATGACTTATGCAAAAGTGTTGGACCATGCGTTGATTCATGAGAGGGAGCTTGCTAAGGAAGAGTTCTTTAAGAAGCGGATGCCGAGTAAAAGTGGTGCTGACACTAGCTCTAGTGCGAGTTTTGGGAGACCACCCAAGAGGATGAGACAGCTAGATTCAGAGAAGAAGAGCAACTAGACTGCATCGTCCTAACAAGCTTCAGTCGGTCCATGTAGCACTGTGGGAAGATGCATTGAAGTAAGCCTTGTTATAAGTTGATGGGCGTATGTTTCAATTGAAGCCAAGTGGGACAAAAGATTAACCTAAGATATCTCTTTTTCTCTGATACCAACTATGACGGACCGGATTATTCTCCTTAAATAACCTCCGTCAATGGTAATATAAACTTATGCCCATAATTTATAATTATGGATTCTGCAGAAACTTTGATAGAGTTTTCTCTACAATTGGACGAAAAATCAAAAATACAATCTATTTGAAATTACCTGCACAAGCACACAACTATCTAATTTAGGTATTTTGGACTACAATACAATACACAGGACCACATCGCCATACCATCTATGACTCCAACACAGTATTTCTAACTATCGTATTGAGTCTGAAGAGATGTCATCTAGGACTAAATACAATCTAAAATATCTAACACTATTGCGGAAGGATAGCTAAACCCAAAAACCTGCGGAAGTACAACAATAACCATAAAATAATAACAAATCGCATTAAACTACCAGACTATTTATAGTCTATTACAACAAACGTATCCAAATCTTCAGGCCTTCGACATTCAGCTAATCTCCTCAAGCAAGTCACTCTTCTTACTCTAATTAATTGAGCACCGGCTTAATGTTTTTATCTGGAGGGAGAAACAGTAAGAGTGAACGTACAGCTCAACAAATGTAATCATACATCACTAACAACAGTAAATAACAAGAAAAACAATAATTGGGTAGGAGAAACATATAACTTGAATAAAAAGGAAGCATGCGAGGAGAGGGGACATCTGGGATCATCTGGTTCGCATGTTTTTTTAGGTTATGTTGATTCATTTTCATTACTTTCATTAATCTTTGTAAACCTGAGCTAGTAGGTCGTACTAACCAACAATATGAGAGAACGAGGAAAGGAATGTGACTGCCACATATTCTAAAGCCGGCTACATTTTAGATCTGCAATACTCGACCACCAGCTACATTTTAGGCCTGCTTCACTCGGGCATCTCAACTAGCCCTATATCCCCCGGGGACCAGGACAATCCTCGTTCTTCTACAATAGTATCCAAAAGCGTACCACGAATATCACAAACTTCCACAAGCGGCTAGAATACGTGGCCAAGTATTCCTTGGGATCACACTGCGATGGACATGGCAAACAAGAGAATAATGCCCCTACAAACCATGGTCCTAGTTGCAGGATTAATCCTTCCTTGAGGGAAGATCTACCACAAGTACATTACATTTTCATCCTTATCTCTATCTAGGAGATCAAATTGGTCACATATCTCCATCCAGCAGATCAAATCCATCATATCGTACTTTGGTGGATTCCCCTCCATTTACTTGCTCGGTTCCTTCCTTTCTTTGAAACTTAAACCTTTTTAGTCATTTAATTCAAACTCATAAGAGAGTTTGGATTTACTCACATCTGCTAATCAAATATCACCCTAGAAGCCTCGGGACGCATTCCCTTACTTTCGGTGCACACTTACACATTTTCAGGGCTTACAGTTTAACATGATCAATTAGACACAAATTTCTTAAGCATTAAATGGATAGAAGCATGCAATTTTTTCCATTTGACTCGGATGAACAGTAACATGGAACTTTTAGAGCTTTCGGATGCCACGAACGGGTTGATTCTTGCAGAATTGGACATCCGGTCGATATAAACATACAATTGAGATGTGGCGATTCATATTTTGAGGTCAATTTAACATAACACGAGGGTGAAAACATGTAAATTTTCGTTTTTATTTCGGATGAATAGTAACAGTGCACTTTTAGAGGCTCAGACGCCGTGAACGGGTCGAAATATGCGAGATCAATCGTGCGGCCGATATATATATGCATTTGGGACGTGGTAATTCATATTTTGGGGTCGATTCAACAAAATACGGCAGGAAAACGGAAAACCCCCAAATTCCCGTAGGTTAGGGTTTCGTGGAACTCCACCGATCGGATCGGTGAATAAATCAGACAATAAACTACATAATCCTTGGTCTCAAGTCATGGGTAATATGTTTTCTATGGTTTGGGTGGGTATTGACACAAAAATACCCGATAATAAACGAAAAACATCGTAAGAGAAAAGTTAGTGACTATGAGAACACTTACCTCAATACGTACTACCACTTTTATAGCCAGCTCTCGAATAGATTCAGACTCCACGGCCTCGATCTCCTCCTTTCTCTCTCTAGAATCGGCACGCTCTCTCTCTCTAGAGGGGTTTGGAACGTGGGAAATGAGAAAACACGAAGTAGTTTGGACGTTTATAATCGTCAGGCGCTGGAGCGCAGCCTTGTAGCCGAGCTGCGCTCGAGCGTGCAGCAAACAGGCGCGCTACTACCTTTTGCACTCGAGCTCAAGCTCGAGTGCGCAGCAAGCGCGACCTGCTGCTGGCGCTACTGTTTTTTGCGCTCGAGCCCAGGCGCGACCCCGCTGGTTGCGTATCAACAGTCCACAACCTGATTTATTTTTCCAATTTTTTTTCTGATACACATACTCATTCGTTCAATAGGTCAAGTATTAATTATTATCACATTGATTACCTCATATTTATTATATTTTTAGACCCAGAACCTCACAATATACCCCTTTAATAACCAAACCCTAAAAATATAAAACCATTTCCCTAAATTTTTTATTTTTAAGGATAATCAACCGGTTTACATGAAATCGAGGCATGCAAAAAGAAATCAACATCAATTGTAAGAAGAAAAGGATTTGCTTGGAAGAGAGAATAATTTCACTTGCCTCAATTGTTGCTCTTCTTCCGTGACGACGGAAATGACACCAATCGACAATGACGACAACACTAACCAACGATAGCAACTTCAACAACAGAAACAGTGGCTTCAGCCCAGATTCACGATGGCGATTAACAGTGGCAGCGGCGACGACAATAGCTGCATGGCTTGGGTTTCACTGTGGCGACTCCCTCTCGACTTCCTTCACCACTCTCTCTTTAAATAACAAATGGGTTGATTTGGGGTTTCATTAGGTTTCCATTTGGAGCATCCATTCCCTACCACCCTTTGCCGCGATCTCCGCCGCGCCTCCCACTCTTTTATCCTTTTCCTTCTTCTTCTTCCCTCTTTCCCTCTTTTTTCGACCTTTCCCTTCTTTTTTTCCCTTTTCCTTTTCTTTCATACTTTCCCTTTATTCCGTATTATTATTATTATTATTATTATTATTATTATTATTATTATTATTATTATTATTATTACTATAAACATATTTTAATATGTATATTTATATATTTCTTAATTACTCATTAAAAATATTAATTAATTATTTAATGAGTTATCTAACTACTCCTACAATAATATTTAAAATTTTGATCTAAATTTCTAATATTTTGGTTTCTTTGAATTATATTTTTAGTCAACAAATCCTAATACATTAAGATTCGCCAGATAAATATTTATTTAATTAGTTTGGTTCAAAAATTAACCTAATTCTTTATTTAATCTAGATTTAATTAATGGTCCAAGCATTTAGACCGAATCCATTGATCTATCCAACTTATTAGGATCAAATATTTATTATCTACTTAATTTAAATCTATGTAAGTTCACTTAATAACCTAATCCACTAATTAAACTAAACTCAAACAAATAGTCTAAATATCTAGGCCCAATTCAATAGTCCAAATATTTTAAATTCATATTCTAAACCCAATTATAAAATTTTGTAACTAAATAATCATTAAAAATAGTCAAATAGTTATAACAAATAATTAGATAATTTATTCTCATAAGATAATAAAAATTAAAAATATTTGAAATGCTATATATATATATAAATGTAAAAGAAAATTTGATCTAAAAATAATAATAATAATATTAATATGATATTAGTTTATTATGTTTTATGTATTTAATATCTAATGATTGTTTGTATGATTTAATATCTAAATTTAAGTTTGTTATTTTATCATGATTAAATATTATATGTTTAAATATTATTTATGATAATTGTGATTAAATATCTATATAATAATATAATTTGGTAGCAGCTAAAATAGCCCAACTAAATTATTTTGTAGATGTTAAATTGTGGTATGAAAAATTAATATAGTTTTTTCATATATTAATTTAATTAATTTATAAATTTAAAGTGTTACAATTTTTCAATTAGTAAATATTGTGGTAAGCCCCAACGTGCACCAACTTCTACGTAATTGGTTAATTTAATTAGATAATTAATAAATATCTAAAGGTAACAAATTTATTTGAAATCTAAAATACTATTAATTATTTCTATAGGTGATTGAAAATCACTATAATAGTTAATTAATAAGTTACAATTACACTCAAAGGTGAATTGCAATGACACTATTTATGATGGACCGTATTTTCTAACCGAAATCCGGTAGAGTTCCAATAATAAAACAGCTATTAAACTGATACAATCCATACAAATCCTTGTACAATATACATATACACACTCACATAACACAATACAGGATCCAAAGGCTATAAAACTATAACATGGCTTCAACATCACAACTCCGGCATGATAATAGCTTAAACAAGATGCCACTAAGTATCCAAAACAACCATAATAATCCTGCGGAAGCACATACAACAAGATAAACACAACAAAAACTATACTACGAGTATATCATCATTATACACATACATCTATATATATACAAAACCACTAAAATATACAAATGAGCTCTAAAAAGTGTAAAACTATGAAACTAAGTCCTCAAAGGTCTCCTCTAAGTCTTCCTGCCTAACCAACTCCTAATCCTCACTCCGCTTCATCCGATATAAATGTATGCTCATCTAAAGAATGGATAAATAATAATAACTGAGCCAAATATTCAGTAAGATACAATATAACAAGAATAAAAATCAATATATGTAAAATAAAGCAAAAATGTGAAATATGAGCGAATACCTTTTCGAACAATATTTTTCTTTCTCAATTTATTTCTGATCCTTTTAGATTCTAAAACATGCAGAAAATTCATTATTATTATTAACCAAGGCCAGTAGGCCTTATCAACTAACGATGCGGTCGAATGAGAAAAGAAATGTATTTGTTTCTACACATTTTAAATTGCAAACCCACGCATTTTAACACCCCGTGGTGAGCAGTATAAATTTAACCCTATATATGGGGTCATAAACATATGCCACCATGTCGCCCGTAGCCCAGAGGCAGTCCTCGTACTTCCATACTAATATTCTAAGGCATGCCAGTGAATACTACACTCTAAAATACGAATCATTGGTCAAATTTCATATTTACTTATTCTTTGGGAAATTCCATGCTCATTCTTATCATTTAATTCTCACTCCGAGAGAATGATACATCAAACATGGCATGTCATGGAATTCCCCTTTTATTCTTTTTATCATTTGTATAATTCTCATGAATTTAGGTTTCACATTACTTAAATTACATGCATAATGAATATAAGGTATAGAAAAGATTAGAAATCCTTACCACCATGAGTCAAACATAACTTTAAAACCTTCAGATAACAAATTTTCTTTACAAATGCATATAATGAAATTTTCAGAGTATATATACAATATAATATATATAGTGTACATGTGAAATAATATTCCGATTTATGTCTGATAATATTCTGATTTACATAAAATTAGTATATATAAAATATATGTGAGTAAATGCCAAACAATTCAGATACCCACGTTCCTAAAGCGAGGGTTTCAATTTTCCAAGTCCAAATCACGCATAAAATTCAATTAAAACGGGTAAATGCCAAGTGGCGCCGGTTAGGGTCTCATAGGACAAAATACGACACAAATCTAACAAATCAGATATGAAATCGATATATATATATATATGTTAAATATATGGATATCACGAAAATAAAAGCATAGATGGATATCGAAACAAGAATACCCAAAGGGATCGGGATGAACAATGCAAAAAGAGAAAGAAGAGGGTATGAGTATACTTACATCGACCTGATCTATCACTTCTCTAACTAGCTCGAGCTCAAAACAAATTCGAAAACCTCGGATTCTTCCTTCTTTCTCTACTCCTTCGAGCTCTCTCTCTCTCTTCTAACGTGGGAAGCCAGAAAATGACCGTTCGAAATCCTTGTTGGGTATAGCGTCGGCCGGCACGCAACAAGCGTGCCCTGCACGGAGTCCAGCCCTTGCCCCGATACTTGACCCCCCGACAAGTGCTGCCAATTTTGCTTCAAGCACTCGCGGTGCTGCCCAAGGGGCCCGACAAACGCCCCTTGTCGATTTTTCCTATATTCCCTGAACCTAATTTTTCTACATGAATTAAACCTAATCTTAATTATATTAACTTAATTATCTCTTAATTATGATGTTAAGGAAATCAGAACCTCACAACTCTCCCCCACTTAGAAAATTTTGTCCTCAAAATTAACGAATTTTAACACTTAAACAAGAAGACATACCTCAAAATAAATGGGGATACTTGTCTCGAATCTCGTCCTCCCTCTCCCACGTTACCTCCTCGCAGGAATGATTCTTCTACAAAACTTTCACGAGAGGGATAGTCTTCAAGCGCAATATTTGATCCTTTCGATCCAGAATCTGAACAAGTTTCTCTAAATGCAATAAGTCTTCTTGAATAACTAAAGGGCTGTAATCGATGACGTGCCTTGGATCATTGACATACTTCCTCAACATCGAGACATGGAAGATGTGCACCTCGGCCAAACTCAGTGGTAATGCCAAACAATATATCACTTCTCTAACCTTCTCCGGGATCTCAAAGGGTCCAATAAATTGCAACTTTAGCTTCCCTTTAACACAAAATCTGAAGACTCCCTTCCATGGTGACACCTTGAGGAAAATAAAATCTCCAACCTCGAATCTGAGCTCAAATCTCCTCCGATCCGCATAATTTTTCTGCCGACTTTGTGCTATCTTCAACTTCTCAAAAATCACCGTAATCTTTTTTAATGTCTCCCAAATCACATCTGGAACCAATAATTGCCTACTCCTATCTCCTCCCAATGAATATGAAACCGGCACTTCCTACCATACAAAGCCTCAAAAGATACCATACCGATAATCGCCTGAAAACAATTATTATGCATAAATTCTTTTTTTTTTTGGTATATTATACCATAAATTTTTTTTGGTGTATTATACATAAATTCAGCCAACAACAGGTGATCATCCCAATTCCCTCTCATCTTCATCACCGAGGCTCTAAGCATATCCTCCAAAATCTAAATCGTCCACTCAGACTGGCCATTTGTCTCAGGGTGACACGCCGTGTTGAATTTCATATTCGTCCCTAACTCTAAGTGTAAACTCTCCCAGAACTTGAGAGGAAACGTGGATTATGATCGGACAAAATAGAAGCTAGCACACTGTTCAGTCTAACAATCTCATTGATGTACAACTGCGCGAGACGATCATGAGAGTACGTCATCCAAATGACTAAAAAATGAGCTTATTTTGTTAGCCGATTCACAATAAGGAAAATTGCAACGTGATTCCTCGGGGTCCTATGCAAGCTTGAAACAAAATTCATGGAAATGTCCTCCCACTTCCAACTCGAAATGGGCAAGGGTTACAACAATCCCAAGGGCTTCCTCCTTTCAGCTTTCAACTGCTGACAAACCAAGCATCGACCAACAAATGCAACTATCTCTCTCTGCATATTTCTCCATAGAATATCTTTTTCAAATCCTAGTACATCTTATTTATCTTAGGATAGATAGTGTACCTGGTATGATAAGCTTTTTTCATGATTTTTTCTTTCAAATCCTTATCATCAGGTACACACGAACACTTATGGAATCTCAAGACTCCATCAGCACGAATACTAAAATCTCTATAGAAGTCTCGATCAAGGTCTCCAACGATATCCATCAAGAATGGATTACTTGTCTGCCCTTTCTTAATCCTCTAAAGGATCTCGGGCAACATCTGCAAGAAAGACAACATCATCCTATTGCCTTTGATATAGCGCTGGATATTACAAAGCTTCAAGCAATCCATTATCTCCATCTAGTTGATCTACAGTCTTGCTATAAAATCGGTCCGACGGTTCGAGGTATCTGCGATCACATTCATCTTCGTTGGCTATTAGTAGATCTCACAATCATAATTCTTAAGAAACTCGATCCACCTCCACTATCTCATATTCAGCTCTTTCTGGGAGAACAAGTATTTGAGGCTCTTGTGATTAGAATACACAAGAAACTTCTTGTCATACAAATAGTGCCTCCATATCTTCACTGCAAAAACAACGGTGGCTACCACCTTACCATGGTTCTTTAATTGCCGAGATCCATAAGCTACAACCTTTCCATTTTACATCAAGACACATCTGAGGCCAACCTTCGAAGCATCACAATACACCTCAAAACCACCCAAACCATCAGGGATAGTCAAGATCGGTACCGAAGTCAAATGATCTTTCAACTCCTAAAAACTTCAGTCACACTTTTCCATCCAATCAAAACTTGCTTCCTTCTTCGTCAAATGGGTAAGAGGCAAAGCAATCTGAGAGAAAGTTTCCACGAAGAAGAGATAATAACCAACCATACCCAAAAAGCTACGGGCCTCTGTCACAATCGTCAGTTGACTCCAACTGATCACAGCTTCAACTTTCTTCAGATCCAACTGATCACGAGTGCCCAACAGGCACTGTCGCTTCTACTTTGGGTGCTCGCGGCACCACCTAAAGCGCCCGACAAGCGCCCCTCACTGATTTTTCCTATATTCCCTGAACCTAATTATTTCACTTGAATAAGCTTAATCTTAATTATATTAACATAATTATCTCTTAATTATGATGTTAAGAAAATCAGAACCTCACACTATTTATATTTTATATTCTTCCTATTTGTTAATTCAAAGTATTAATATTAAGCAAGTTATTTTATTGCAATATCTGTTGCGATTTCACCGCATTCTCATACTTCTTCTGTTTTAATATTCAATTGAACTAATTTTTTTTTAATTGGCTTGAGTAAATCTAGTTTCATGTTGATACATTAGATCTTGATATAGTATTACAGTTGAAGAAATCCGCTGCTATTACTGATACAAGTAGTGAGGAAGAAAAATTCTATTTTAGTATATAGAAAAAATCGAATAGAATAAGAATGATATTTATGACAATGACTATGGCAAAAATATTAAGTCAACACTTCCTAAAATTTAAAACGCTAAGATTTATTGAAAACTATTAAAAAGTATTTCTGATCTGTGGATAAATATCTTAAGGAAACGTTGATTGCACAGCTTACTAACATTTTGTTTGATAGTACTCAAAGAATACATGAATATATTCTTGATATGACCAAGTTGGCTACCAAACCTAAAGCCCTCGGTATAGATGTGAATGAATCCTTTATTATCCAATTTATAATGAATTTTTTTCTTTCTCGACATGGGACTTTCAAATTTTATTATAATACTATTAAAAATAAGTAAAATATTAATGAATTGGGAAGTATGTTTGTTCAAAAGGAGACAAGATTCAAATAATAAGAAATTTATTTAATAAATTTGATAGGTTATGGCAGTAAAAGAAAGAGGAAGAGAAAGAGAAAGCATTAAGGCTGGACCATTGAAAAAAAAGGAGCCCCATTATGGTATTAGAACTCAAAAGAAGGAAAGCAATACAATGTGTCGTTTTTGTAAAAAGATGGGATACTTTAAAAAAGATTGCAATGAAAAAAGACTTGGTTCAAAAACAAAGGTAATCTTTTGGTCTATATGTAATATTCTGAATATTTTTATCTGATTTAATTGGATTTATTTGTTAATTTTAAATAATTTTGATGAGATAAAAATTAATTAAATATTATAAAATTTTAGAGAATATTTAAATTTTTGGACCGGCACCCAAAGTGCACCCGTTCGGTTGTTTGAGTATCAATTTGGATTTTAAACGGACCTCATTTAAGCATATATTTTAAATTTTATGCATAAATTGAATTGAGGTTATGATTACCCATGACTCGAATTTGGTAATTTACCCATTGGATACCCGAAATTTTAAGAATTATCCAATATGCGCAATCAGGCGCTGTTCACACGTGGCACGGTTGACTCGAGAATAACTGAGAATTTTGCATACTTCCAACCGACCTAATTGTTATGAAATTCATGTCTTATTGTATATGTTCAATTAGAAGCCCAAAAAAAAAATGTGTTTGTGTTTCATTGTGAAGGAAATGCGTCCCGACAGGCCCCGAAGTGATAATTGCCTAATGTGGTAAGGAATTCTAATCCTTCCTATGTATTATATTGTCCGTACATCCAAGTTGATTTGTAAAAAGATTTAAACTCAAAGGAAAGATAATAATCGTATATGTAAACGGAGGGAAGTCCATAATGTGATATGGGATTGAATCATTCTCCCGAATGGTGATATTGTGAATTAAATTATGGTGAACCTTCCCTCAAATAAATAAGAAACTATGAAATTAGGATCATAGAATTGTGCTATGAAGGTAATACCCATTGGCCTGCCATTAGCATTACAATAGAGACTCGAGGATTACTTCGGCTACGTATTGTAGCGGATAATACTATTAGCAAGCCTTAGGATATTATTGTAGAAAGATAAGGATTGCCTCTAGTCCCCGGGAGGTTAGGATAGCATTTTATCAGCCCTCTATGTCCGGGTGATAGGCATACCGCTATACCACGTTGTGTTCGGCCTTTTCTAGGCAAAAGTTTGTTATTGGACATTGAGTATGTTGTTCGATCTTAAATTATGAGGGATATTATAATCCTTCCTCGTTCTCCTGCATCTTTAGTTAGTAAGGCATACTGACCCTGATCCGCAAAGATGAATAATTATACATAAATTATACTCCAAGAAAAAGTAAATTTCATTTCAAAGCACACTTGACCATATTCCTGTTTATGCATCTCTCTCATGATTATATATCCTTCTTCTACTTAACTTCACTTATATTGCCTACTGTTTTTTAATATGATGCACTTACTAAGTTGTTAACTCACCCTTACTTCTTTTTCTTTCCAGAGTAGCAAGCTATTTTGCTCGATTAGTCCGAATAGGCTGTAAACGTATGATAGGTAGCTAATACGGATTGGAGAGCTCTTAAGGACCTAGTTTTTTTTTATTTTGTATGAGACATGGATAATGTATTATTATTTTGATACCTACGATTATGTATATGTATATCTCGATGATGATGATGGACACATAGCTTAGTTTTCACTGTGTATGATGGATATTATGCTTCCGCAGGTTTCCTTTTGTAGTTATGTTGGATTTCTTAGTTGGCATCCTATCTCAGCCAACGTCGTGCCGGAATTACAACATTAGTGCCACCCGTGTCGTTGTTGTGGTGTTTGGGAATCCTATGTATATGTTGTTTGTATTTAGGGACTCTGTACAGGAATTTGTATAGATTTGTATTTGATGAACGTCTGTTTTATAGACAAAGCTCTATCAGATTTTCAGTAGAATTGGTCAATCTGTCACAATTGGTATCAGAGAAAAGGATGCCTTAGGATTGATCTGAATCTTATACGGAAGTTTAAGATAAATTAAGATCGATTGGAGAAGTAGATGTATATATAGGACAATTAAATTAGATTAAACAGATTTAGTTATTCTGGTTGGCTAGCTCATGCTTGAACTAAGTCAGAGATAGAAAATGAGTCCGATTGTCTAGCTTATAAAGTCCTCATTAATATCAGAAGTGCAACCTAACATGTATTGCGTTGCCTTCAGATAGGGTATTAGAAACCACAATGGCTCCTATGCGAAGGCCTATTCATGGTAATGGTCGAAGATGGGGTCGAGGGGAGTTGTAGGGAGACACTTTGAGGTTTAAATTTGATTAGTGTTGATTTAGTGTTTGAGTTGATCGGTGTTGATCCGAAGTCTAGGTTAATCAGTTTTGGTTTGATGTTTAGGTGATTGGCTCTAGGTTGAGGCCCTCAGAGTAGTAACTTCTAAGAAGGGATGTTTGAAAGAATGATCAAGTATGATGGATTGGGTGGAATCGATGGCTTGAGGTTTGAATAACTTAGAGTCAATTCTGGTTATCGAATCCAATATCCTCGATGGATCAAGTGTATTGTTGTAGCATGTGATGCCTTGAGGAAAAATTTGGAATTATGCTTTTTTTACCTTAGTTGTAGGTGATTGCCCTTTTGATTGAGGGAGAAACCGATGATCGGGATTACCCCCAACTGTAGTTTGAAGTTAGCAATTGAGATCGTTACTTCGAGGGTTTATAGGTTTTGCTTATGGGTGAAGTTGCTGTCTAGTTAATCCTATGGTCTAAGTAGTCATGTCATGCAAAGGACATGATCTTGCATTAGCGCAAATAGATAACATGTTTAAGAGATAAAATGTCCTTGTAATTTTGCTTCGAGATTATTGGAACGGTAAGGACTTTGAAAGTTGAAATAACTGTGGATTAGTTTTTGAGGACGTTTCTTTTATCTTGAAATTGGGCAATGCACATCAGTCAAATATATCAACTCGTTGGTATGCTAACGAGATGATAAATTTACTGAGTATTTAGGTTTTAATGCTTAGGTGAAAATTTGAGGTTGTGTCAAATTATTGATTGATCATCTCAATTGTATCTTCTAAGTTAATCGTAATCTGAAGATTAAGGATCTTGCCTTAGTTGTGTTGATATTTTAGGATTTTCTTAGGCCTATAGCTATCACGTAACCTAGGTGTTCAATAGGAGTCATGGATGAAAGTAGTAAGGAGATCTTTAATACGCAAATAAATGATTAATCAAAATGGCTAAAGTGTGTGTGGGCTCTCAACTTCCCTAGGTCTCAGGATATGATTGAGGGTTAAAGTGAATGATCATGTTTGCAATATAAAAAATTGCTGATTGGTTAATAAGTTGCCCATTCATTGTCAATTTGGATCATGTGTTCCAGTGATATATCGGTTTGTCAACATACCAATGGAATGATGAAAATATAAGGTATTTTGACGTTGAGATTTGATTGTGATTTGAGATTTATGCCGAAACCTTAGTCAAACTCGATCAAAGAATTTTGGGCGTCAAATTGAATTAGATATGGTGATGAATTACAGAAAGTGATTCGTGGTTAGATAATTAATTAGAGTTTCACAGCGAAAATGTGGCAAACCCACATATTTTAAGGTTCAATTTGAGGCTCAAAAGGAATGATCATCTTTGAGGCCTAGCATAAGTTAAAGCAAGGATTGTTAGCTATTTAAGATTTTGAGCTAAATCGGAGAGGTAGCTAATAAGTTTGATTTACCTTCGAACTTGGTACATTTAGATTTTTTTTATAGCACACATTGGGTAATAAGGATTGGAACAATTCAGATGTTTAAGGTTCCCCGGGACAATTATTTAATCGAGAAAATGACTTGGGAACTCTAGAAAAAATCTAGAAAGATTACCTCCGATTATAAAATTTTGAGATTCGTTAAATTTTGATGACGAAATTTCTATAAATTGAGAAAAATGTAATATCCCAAATATTTTTATCTGATTTAATTGGGTTTATTTATTTATTTTGCGTAATTTAGGTGTAATAAAAATTAATTAAATATTATAAATTTTTAAAAAATATATAGATTTTTGGGTTGGCCCCCGAAATACACTTGTTCGGTTATTCGAGTATCAATTTGGGTTTAGAATAAAGAAAACAGAATATATATAATAATAATAATAATAATAATAATAACATATAACATGGAAGCAGTGAGGAATAACAGGAGAAGGGTTTTGCAGGGGAAGAGAGGGGAGAAAGAGAGGAGGGCTTCACCAGAGGCTGCGGTGACTGCAATGGACAGCGGGAGTGGCGATAGCTCGCGTGCAAGGCCGTGGCGGCCATGAGAGGCGGAACAGCAACGATGTACGGTGGAGAGCTGCGCTAGAGGAGAGAACTGTGCGAAGGAGAAGAGGAGGAAACTGGGGTCCCCAAATCCAATTTTGACTTCAAACTAGTTGGAAATGTTATAGTTCGGGTCGAGACAAGTGTACCCATACTCTTCTTTTTCTTTTTCATGCACATTCATTTCATACCGGTACTGTTCACCTGCGCCCTAGGTGGTTTCGGCTTTCGATTTTTGGGTCTTTTGCCTAGTTTGGGACTAGATTACCCATATCCTATATAAGTTAATTTACCGATTTGATACCTAATTTGACAGTTTTATGTGGATTTCCGTTTGTGAAACCCTAGACCTGTACCCGGACCTCGTATAAGCATATATTTCAAGTTTTAAGCATATATTGAATTGAGATTATGCATCTCTCTCATGATTAAATATCTTTCTTCTACTTAATTTCTTTTATATTACCTATTGCTTTTTAATATGATGTACTTATTGAGTTGTTAGTACACCCTTACTTCTTTTTCTTTCCAAATTAGCAAGCTATTTTGCTCGATTAGTCCGAATAGGCTGTAAACGTATGATAGGTAGCTGATACGGATTGGAGAGCTCTTGAGGACCTAGTTTTTTTTTTATTTTGTATGAGACATGGATAATGTATTATTTATTTTGATACCTACGGTTATGTATATATATCTCGATGATGATAATGGACACACAGTTTAGTTTTCGTTGTGTAAAATGGATATTATGCTTTCACAGGTTTCCTTTTATGGTTATATTGGGTTTCTTAGTCGGCATCCTATCTGAGCCGACGTCATATCAGAGTTACAACGTCGGTGCTAGCCGTGTGGTTGTTGTAACATTTAGGGATCCTGTGTATATGCTGTTTGTATTTAGGGACTCTTTATGGGGATTTGTATAAGTTTGTATTTGGCCGGCATCTGTTTTATATACGGAATTCTACAGGATTTTCGGTAGAATTGGTCGATCCATCACATTATATTTATTTTGAATCAAACTTAATTAAAATTCCTTCTAATACCCGATAGTTCGATTTGGCTCTAATGTTCATATTTCTAAATCGATGTAGAGATTCCTTACAATACAAATTTTAAACAAAAATAAAAATTTTATTATCTTAAGAGATGGTGTCAAAGTTCCTATTTCTGCAATTAAAACTTTTCATTTATTTCTTAATATTTGATTATATTTGAATTTATTGGAAGCACTATATGCACTTTCAATTTTCATAAATCTCATTTTCATTTTCAAATTTGATATTCAAGATTACTATTTGAATTTTAAAAATAAAAGAGTAAATATATACAAAAATAAGACCTTCTTTGTTTTAAAAATTCTTTCTGATAGCCTCCACAAAATAAACCTTGACCAATATTTTGTTGAGCTTCTTATAACCATACATTATAATGTAGGTATAAAATATAATCGTATGGACGAAAACTCTTCTTTCTTATTACATAAAAGATCGAGTCATATATCTAATGATCGTACGAAAAGATTAGTGAAAGAAAGCATTTTGTGTAACCCTTATTTCTCCAATCTTGATATATATGTGGATTATATTAAAGAAAAATAAACCTAACATATAGAAAAGAATGCTATGAGAAGTACAAATTTTTAGAGATTATCCATACATACATTTTTGGCTCTTTTAACTCTCCATCTTTAGGGGGAGAAAAATATTTCATCACATTTAACGATAACTTTTCACGTTATTATTATATTTATTTATTGTATAAAAAGTCTGAGAGCGTAAATGATTTAGAAATATATATAATTGAGACTGAAAGATAAGTAAGTAAAAATATAAAAGTCATTTGATCTAATAGAAATGATCCATATTATGATAAATATGATGAATCAGGATAATATCCTGACCCTTTTGCGAAGTTGTTAGAAAATGATAGCATATGTGCTCAATGCACTATACTAGGGATGTCATAGTAGAATGGTATTGCTGAACGGTATAATCGTACCTTAATAGATATGATTAGTAATATATTGACTAATTCCTCTTTATCCAAATTTTTGTGGATAGAAATCCTTAAGACTGCTATATATATTCTTAACCAGATTTCTAGTAAAGCGGTTCCAAAAACTCTTTTTAATTATGAATTGGAAGAAAATCAGGTATACAATAGCTACACATTTGGCATGTCCAATAGAGGTAAAATGTATAATCCACAGAGAAAAATTAAATTTTAGAACTGTTATTGGATATTTCATTACTTATTCAAAAAAATCTAAATGGTATAAGTTTTACTATCTTAATCTTAATATGAGAATAATAAAAATTGATAATGTCAAATTCTTTGATAATGGTAAATCAGTGGGAGTGATATTTTATAAAATGTGAAGATTAAAGAAATTAGAATATAATCCCTATACTCATAATTTTTTAAAAAATTATTATTCTGATTACTATTTAATAACAAATAAGTAATTTTATACTCCATAATAAGAATGTCATCATTGAATAAAATATAGAATAATTATAAGAAGTAGTATTAAGAAGATCTCATAGAGAAGGATGATCTATTTTTTTTAAATAATTATTTGGTTTATTTATAAGAATTTGAATATGATATAGGGATATATGATGATCCTATTTCTTTTTAACAAGTCATAGAAAGAAATAATTCTTTTAAATAGATTAATACCATAAAATATGAGTTAAAATCAATGTCACATAATAAAATTTGAGATCTCGTCTAATTGCCTAAAGGTTGCAGAATAGTTGGTTGTAAATGGATATTTAAAATTAAATATGACTCTAAAGGCAATATTAAACAATATAAGGTTAGACTTGTTGCCAAAGATTATACTCAAATAATAGAATTGATTATAAGAAGACTTTTTTTTCAATTTTAAAGGACTCCTTAAGAATTATAAGGACATTAATAGCACATTTTGACTTGATTTTTTCACAAATAGATGTAAAGACTATTTTTTAAATGAAAGTTTAGATGAAGAAGTCTACATGAAATAATTTGAAGGATTCTTAGTCGAAGGATAAGAGAACTTAGTTTGTAAATTAAAAAAATTAATATATAATATTAAACAAGTCTCACGACAATGGTACCTTAAATTTTATAATACTATTTTATCCTTTAATTTTACAGAAATACCATTGAATGGTATATATATTTGAAGGTCAGTAATAGCAAGTTTATATTTTTAGTTTTATATGTTGATGATATATTACTTGTACGCACGGGTTGTTACATAAAACTAAATGCTATATCTTTAAAAATTTTGATATGAAAGATATGAATGAGGCAACTTATATGATATGAATAGAAATAATTCGAGATAGATCACAAGGATTGTTGAGATTTTTCGAAAAAATAGATCAAGAAAATTTTTTAGAGATTTGGATGGAAAATTGTGCAGCCAGTAATACTCCAATCTAAAAAAGTGATAAATTCAGTTTAATGTAATTCCCACAAAATGAATGGGAATGAAATCAAATAAAAAATATTCCTTATGCGTCTGTTGTAAAAAGTTTAATGCATGCACAAACTTATACCAAATCGGATATAAGTTTCGCAGTTTGCATGCTTGAATGATACCAAATCAATCCAAGTATAAGTCACTGGAAAGTTGTAAAGTGATGAGATACTTGTAAGGAACTAATGGCTACATACTTGCTTAAAGAAGTCCAATTATTTGGAGGTGATGGGATATTCAGATTCAGACTATATTGAATGTTCAAATATCAGAAAGTTTACATTTTGATATATTTTTCTTTTAGCTAGAGAAGCACTTTATGAAAAAATATAAAGTAATCTGTGATTACTATATCCACAATGGAAGTAGAGTTTATGGTATGCTTTGAAACCACTATATATGCATTATGGCTACAGGGTTTTATTTTAAGGTTTAAAATTGTTGACAGTATAACTAGGCCGCTAAAAATTTATTATGATAATTCTACGGCAATATTCTTCTCAAAGAACAATAAGTACTCAAATGGTGCTAAATATATAGAAATTGAATATCTTACCATTAGAAGTGAAAATCAAAAATAAAAGATGTCAATAAAGCATATTAGTGCCAAACTTATGATTACAGATCCATTAATTAATGATCTACCTCCAAAGATTTTTATAGATCATATTAATAGTATCGGTCTTTGTTGTTAACAATGATGTAATGTAATTACTATTGACATTTGAGATCTCACATAATATATTTCTGATGTCTCCTAGTTATTTCATATTGTTTAAACGTAAAGTTTTAGATTAATGATAATTGAAAGAGTCTCTCACTAAAATATTATTATTGGACCGTATAATATTTCTCATTAAAGATTTAATAATGTAATTTATAGGTATTATGGTATATGAAAGGAACTATATTGTATAATAATAAGGAACTACCATGACTTATATTTGTTGATTACCTGATTACAGTATTATAATATATATACTATTAGAGGATTGCAATATTGCACGTTTAAAATTTATTTTAATTAATTTTGATAAATATTATTATATAGGTCAAGTGAAAAAATATTAAAAATATGTCCCGCATGACGAAACATATGAATTATTAATTTATTGAATTAATTAAATAAATACGATCATATTAGTTTATATATATTAAAAAAAATTTTCTTAAAGACACGTTCATTTAAGACGTATATATTGATGGAAAGAATATATTAATCCAAATAGATATGTTCTTTAGTGAATAAATATATCTTTTAAGGCATACCTATTGAGCGAAATGAGATCACTTCTTAACGATTATATCTATTCAAAACGTATCTTCTGAGCGAAAGAATGAATATTGAGATAATTTAAAAATGGTTCTCTCTCCCTCTATAAAAGGGAATCCTTGGTCATCATTTTGGGATGTGCAAGTTTATATAAGTTTCTATAAACTAAAAGGAGAAGATAAAAAAATCATTTTCTGATTGTTCGAGACAAGAATAATTATGGTGTTGCACAAAGGATTGACGATAATGGATCCAGATATATATACACTTATTTATATGATTGATTAGTGAAGAAATATAATAATAAAAGTCCTAAGAATTAAATTTTTTATCTCATTAAATAACTTACACTCAGAACCTCTGGTGCACACAAATACCGCATCAAGTGTATCTCATGTACCAGTATTATGCCTCAACCGCGCATGAGCACTGCAATAGGCGCACATCATCTGCCACCCACATTGTCTAAAATTTGCATGAACGCCAACACAAACTCAAATATCTATAAATGCTCATTAGGTGCCCCATTACTAAGTCAAATATCTACAAGTGTGGAATACGTGCCCGTCAAACGCTGAATTTAATTCTAAATAATCTAATTTTTTTTAAGATTTTCATGATACAATATTTTTAAATTGATCTAAAATTATTATAATGATATTATAAATTTTAAATAAAAATTAGACATTATACTAAAAGTAGCATGACACAAAGGGTAGCTAGACCACCAAGGATTCACCCTTGATCTTCCACTCTCACGGTTCAAGAAGCAAGGTGGCTGATTCATTCTCTTCTTTCCTCTTTAACTAACTGAAAAATATCAAGGATAATCAAGTTAGGAGGCTTAAGGGGGATGTGTGGCTCCTTAATAAAATGATGGGAAAAACTAGGGTTTTAAGCTTCCAAATTAGAGCCAGTCGTAATCCAAAATTTTTTACAATTAAAAATCCTCTCCTACTTTAAAATATACAGCTAACACAAAAGGGTGGAGACCAGAAAGAAGGGAAAAACAACGCACTCTATAGCTAAAGTTTAGGGGCATTTTAGGGTTTTATCCAACTAGGGTTTCCTAGGTTTTGCCACTTTCAATTTCTTATTTCAACAGATTAATTTAATTAATTATTAACTTATAATTATACCAAAATATATTTAATATATTCATAATAAATTTTAATTAATAAAATAATATATTGAAAATAACATCTATTACTATTAAAAAAAATAAATTACCCTCCAAGTGTCTCCACAAACCGAATTGATCATAGGTCTTCAAATAATTAGTCCAAGCCTCTTTCAGATTTTTAGGCTTCAGAAGATTTCATCTTTATTATTATTTCTATAATTAAAGATTTTAGTAAGAAGATATCGTAGCCCGAGTTCAAAATACGTAGATGTTACAGTAGATGTGTAGATTTAAGGAGAATCATAAATAGTCACGTGTCTGAAGTTAGTTAACTAGAAGGTCTACCACGTTTTTTTATTTGTATATAAGTTGATTCTTCTCATATAATGAATTTGTCACACCCCAATAATAGCATATGATAATAATAATATCAAATACTTATCCATAATAATAATTGCAATTTCATAACCAAATTGGGTCAAATATTCCTTACTAATCCATCAAACATTATAATTATATTGAATCACAGTAGTCATATCAATGGTCAAACTATTCCCATCTGGCCTTGAAACGTTGCTATACATGCTTAATTTATAAATTATTATAAGAAAAAGTACCTAGTCAAAATATCGAATAAATAATAGTGAAAAACTATATATAATTTTATTAGAGACACTGGCCTAAAATACGACCCTAATATAGTGCATAAAACCTAAACAATCCATAATATTACTAATAAAACTAAACAAAAGCCTTCAATAATATTTCATCTAAGTCCTATAAGAATTTATTACCCACTGAGTTGAAAGGGTTTTAAAAATATTTATAAATATAAATCTAACGCTCAACAATATATATGTATATATAACATAAAAATATACATAAGTAAATTAGATGAAAGGATAGAAAATTACAAATTATATGCAGTATCTGAAATGTTCACTTTCTGTTAAATATGTTCAAACCATAATTTCATATAAACTGCTCAATAATATATATGCATACACACATGCATACGTATCCAAAGTATGCAAATTATACAAAAATATTAAAAAAATCAAAACATATAAATACATCTCTAAAAATATGAAAACCAAATAACCATATCAAAAGCATGTGAAAATTTAAGAAGATCAAAATATATAAAAACTTAAAAACCAAGGATATATATAATTTACACACTGACTAATCAAAGGATAAATTTAAAGAATGTGCTACTTTTATTTTTAATAGTTTTAGATAAATACCATACTATTTAAGACAAGTATTTGGCCATCTACATTACCCTATAGAATTGGCCATGCATCACTTTTTTCACCCATTGGTGATAGATGCACTTTCAAGTGTACATAGTATGTTAAAATTTGTCCGATTATAAACTATTTAAAATATATCTATTTTTATTTTGTCAAACGGGAAGCTCTATAATATATATATAAATTTTTTTCAAATTGGGAATAAGTACAATTTCTATCCATAACACAATGTAGAGTCCTTGTCAAGTACTTGTATGAAAATTATATATAATGTCTAATCCTTAAATGCTTTATAATTTTTTTACAATATCTCAATATAAGAATATAAATATTTAGAACACCACAATATTCAATAAAAATAAATAAAATATTTAAATATTTAATAAAAATAAATAAAATCTCTAAATATTTATTAAAACCCCACACTTGAAATATTCAATAAATGCAAGCAATAATATTTAGAAAGGATGTGCAAAGGGTAATATGCATATATATTCAAACAAAAATCAAAATAAAAATCAAAAATTTAATAATAAATTAAAGAATAAATTTAGATATATTTGTATTAACTCAAAAAATTTGTTAAATTTAATATTTTTCTCCTTCTCTTCCTGTTTTGTTCTCTTCTTCCCATCTTTTTCTCTCTTTTCTTCCTTTTTTCCATGCAAATGTCTAAAATCAGGTGAAGGAATTCTTTTATACCCAAATCAACACAAGAGCACCGATCAAGCACACATTGAATGTCATGTCCAAGCACAAGCATGCACGAGCAACAAATGAGATGCGCCTCAGGTGTGACCTATATTTTTCAAACAACATATGAGGGCCCCATATACGCTCTTCAAATAAGAACATTCTGCTTAACTTATGCATAAACGTGCCATTATACACATTGTGCACAGAGCTTCTACAAAAAATGCACGTATGCACTGCACTTACATCCATCATGGTTGAACTTGCTTCCTCCAAACTCATTTTTTTTCAAAATTTCTATGATACAATTATTTTCTATGTTAATTTAATATATAATAATTATAACATTATAAATATAAATTAAAAAATTAGGTGTTATAGGATTTTTAGTTTTTGACTCAAAACCCAAAGAATTTTTCAATGAATTAGTTGTTTATAAGTTTTTCTTCGACACCAAATATTGTGTTATCTGTATTTATATATTTTACTTTTCATTATATACATATAAATGATAACGGTATATAGTCAAGTATTTAAATATGTAGTTTTTTTATGTGTACTGAAGTTACAGATTTTTAGTTAATATTTTTACAAAGAAATGCCTATTCACCCACTTTAGGTATTTGAGAGTCTAAATGCTATTTTCTCGATATCAAATCTCAATAATTTAACCAAGAGAAGGTGACTGTCCCCGTGTGGAATTGCTCTGCAAAAGTTCATTTTCTATAACCCACGCATATTAACTCAGTTGATATAGATAATTTAAGGTGATTTGATATTTAGACTATAGTTACGAGGTTAATTCATTCTAGTATATTTTTTCTAGTATATTTTTGGACAATCCTGTGGAGTATTTATCTAGGTAAAGTTACATACTCAAACGTTTGATAAAGTTTGATGGGTTCTGTTATACCATGAACCGATCCAAAGTCAAGTCCCATCCAATAGTGAAACCCAACAAGGAGTGAAGCCCAGAAGGTCACGCGCTAGGCCCAACCGTGGCTAACATATACTCAGCCGATGAAGGTAGAGACCAGATAGACCAAACAGGTAGCCCCATATGGTTCAACCAATCACTGTGTGGAAACCTTCCAACTCAGCGGCAACAATCTAGCCTGCAAGGCATCGACATAGCAAGCACCTTCCTTTGGAAGGAAAAGTTAACTCTCAGAGGGGACTGCCACGCTAGCCAGCCTGCAGTAGCCCAACAAATCACCCGTCGAAACAGTCTCGCAAATGTCGGCCAAGACAACCCACGGTCACACTGCCATCGCAGAATGACAACTAACACAGTGGCCTCGACGATCACCGGGATAGGCCGGCGAACCCCATTGAGACACCTATTATAAGCTTTAGCACCAGAGTCGCATCGACACCAATATTACAAATACCCTTCACTTTAACCAGTGAAAAGGGGGGAACTACAACTCAAGAACGCCCAAGGAGAGACGACTTCAGCTCAAGAGCATCCTAAGAGAACAAATCCCGCCGACAAGCATCCTTCAAGACCTCCGTCCAACAATCGGCAACCCTAACTCTCTCTCCTCACTCACTCTCTAATTCTCCAAAACACTGCCCGTCGAGCACACCACTGGAGCCTAACCCTTTGCCATTCTCCAAGCCAATCCACCTCAAGCGCACCACCGAAGCCTAACCCTTTGCCATTCTTCAAGCCTCTCCCAATTGAGCGCACTATCGGAGCTATCCCCTCCACCCCTAATCTGATCCCCGTCGAGCGCAATCTCTAGAACCAGGCCCTCCATTCTCACTCTTCTCCCTGTCACCCATGCATCATCACATGTAGTATCCTCTTTTCATCTTTCTATTCCCTGAAAAAGATTTATAACTTTAGCATCGGATAATAAACCAGTGAGTAAATCTTGCTAATCCTTTGACCTCTTATTTTTAGTTGTATTGTACACAACCAAGGTTTTTAGAGACGGAGACTGGACCCGCCTCAATTCGACCCGACATGGAAGATTAGGTTGCTTCCTAATCGTACAACAAATAGGATCCCATGACACATTATTGGCATCATATGTGGGAATGACTTAAAAAGTCTAACTACTAACTACCACACTCACATTTACAACAAAAGGATGGTCAACACTAGAGCACAAGCTAGTGTGCTAGTTAGGGACACCACCGCCCAAGGCGACGACCCCTCTATTGGTAACCATACAGGCAAGTGACTCGAACCTAACATGCGCGTGCTTGCCACCAAGATGGGAGACATGCACAAGATGCTCAGAGCAATGTGAGCCCGTATGGACAAACAGTAGTTGGGTGCCCATCCCCCCATCACTCAAGTTTCTACCTCAAAATGAAGAAGTCAGGGACAGAGAACCTAGCCGAGAAGACCCCACAACCTGACAATGCTAAGGCCCAGGCGGCCAAAAGCACCAGGGCCCAGATGCAATTGAGGGGCCGTCCAAGCCGTAAGACATGAGAGGAAAACCCAGAGCGACAAAACCCATGCTACTCCCACTGTGACACGAGACCCACAACCCAAGGAGAAGCTTCTTATAGTTTACAACCGCCAGGGGTTGGCAGTCGCCAAGATCCACATCCTGCTCCAGACCATTCAGAGCTGAGGGCCTTCCTCAACACCAAGAGGAACACGTCCTCCCCACGGATGGAGGAGAAAGTAGAAAAAATTTGGTAGCACGTGTTCAAAGGAGATACTAGCCGACAGTTCATTGATCTGAGGAGATCACTATTCACTATGAGATTAGGACGTAGCCACTCTGTCTCAAGTTCAAAATGCCGACTTGGAGGCTGACAACGGGAGCACCAACCCCATGGATCACCTAGACCATTTATATACTTTACTAACCTTTCAGGGCCTAGTGAGGCTACCATGTGTTAATGCTTCCCTCTGAACCTAATGCGGGATGCCCACACATGGTTCTATAGTCTCCTACTGAACTCGATTCAGTCACTCGAGGAGTTTGCTGACTACTTCTTATCCCAATTCACCTCCAGCCAAAGAGAAGAGAAGCAGCCATGACACCTCATTCGCCTCCGACAAAAGTGAGACAAGGGCTTGAAGCACTTCCTGACCCGGTTCACCGTCGAAACTTGCAAGATATCCAAGCTGAACGTATTCATCGCCATGCTGGAGACCGGCAAGTTCTTCAAACACAAGGCTCATGAACGCCCTCAAATCTTTAGAAAAGCTAAAACTATAGCCCGTACCTACATAGCAGCCAAGGAGGAAAACGAGGCAAAATGCCCCAAGTGTGCGGACAAACCTCCTGAGGGACCAACTAGCGAGAATAAAAGGAATGGAGACCGAAACCATTCCTTGGAGCCTCGGAAGCAACCATGAACTGAGCTTAGCGTCCGTCAAGAATTCAGGCCCTCGAGTCTGATCCCCTGAATGAAACTCACAATAACATCCTAATATAAATCTAGGACGAGAAGTTCTTGAAATGGCCGAAGGTACTGAAAAACTTATAGGGAGGAGGCCAGTCAAAATACTGTCACTACCATCGATCTCTGGGTTGCAATACTAAGGACTACCAAATGCTGTAGAAGGAGATAAATGACCTGGTTCATAGAGGACACCTCACCAAACTCCTACAAAACTCGGGGCAGGCTCCCGGGAGAGCAGATGAAGATAGACAAGAGCAACCAAAGAATTGAGTCATGGTTGGGGTAGTCAGTATTGTGACGGACCGACTTTTCTAACCAAAATCTGACAAAGTTTTGGTAGAAGAAAGATCATCGAGCTAATACAAACCTGTACAAAATACCTATAGAGCACAATATACAACCACAATAGATCTCGACAATCATACATCAGGTTCCAAATAGCCACACCCAACACGTGGTACCAATGTCATAACTCTGGTTACAATACTGGTTCAGATAAGATGCCACTAGGTACCCAAAATAAAACCATAAAAACCTGTGGAAGCACAAACATCCATCAATCATAGTAGAGACTATACTACAAGTATATCATCATCATTATATACATACATCAATATACAAAACCATTAATAATGATACAAAAGGCTCCCCCAGATACAAAATCACAATACTAAGTCCACAAGGCTTTTCTTCAAGATTCTGCAACCTATCTAACTCCTAGGCTCTACTCGACCTCATCAGGTATAAGGGCGTACTCATTTGGAGGAAAGAAAATAACAAAAGTGAACCAAATGCTCAACAAGTACAATACAATCAAGACAATAAATAGTATATACAAAATAAAATAGAGAAGGAATGTAAGAGCAGAATAACGATATATGAACATGAAGTATTAATAAATATATTTTCAGAAATCATTTTTTCTTTTCATTTTACTTATTCTTCCATTAGATTTCAAAACATGCAGAAAGTCCATTGAAACTTACGGATCAGGGTTAGTAGATCTTACCAACTAACGGTGCGGTTAAACGAGGAAAGGAATGTATATGCTTCCACCTATTCTAAGGCGCAACACACATAGTTTAATACCCAGTGGTGAGCGGTATACTTTTAACCCAAAATACGAGGCCGTATCACATATGCCACAAGATCCCCCGTGGCCCAAAGGTAGTCCTCGTGCTTTAACAGAAATATCTTAAGATATGGTAGGGAATATTACCCTCTAAAACATAATCCTTGGTCCAATTTACATTTTCATATTCTTAGGAAAATTCCATATTCGTTCATAAATATTATTCTCCCTCCAAGAAAACGATTCATTAATATAACACATCATGAAATTTTCTTCTTATACTTCTCATAATATGCATAATACTTAAAAGTTTACATTTTCTCATGACTTAAACTACATGCATAATCGATATAAAGCATGGAGAAAACCAAAATTCATACTACTGAGAACCAAATACAACTTTAGAGCTTCCAGACAATAATTTTTCTTCACAAATGCATATAACATAATTTTCGGAATACATACAAGATAATATAGTTAATATACATGCGTATAAGTATCCCGAGTCATATCTGATAATGTTTTCTATTTACCTAAAATTAACATATAATAATATATGTCAACAAATACCAAAAAATCAAGATACCCACGTTCATAAAGCTAAGGTATTTAATTTCTAAAGTCAAATCATACAAAAATTACAAGAAAATCAGGTAATTTCGAAGAGGGGTGGGGTTAGGGTTTTCGGGTATGAAAACATACAAATCTCACAAATTGAACCTGGAATCGAAGAATTTACATACTAAGATCATTGATAATATAAAATATAAACTTAATCCGGTAAGGGAACGAGGATACCCAAAAAACAAAATGAACATGCAAGAAAATGAGAGAAAAGGGTATGAGTGCACTTGCCTCAACCCGATCTATAAATTCTCTAACTAGCTCGAGTTTGGAATCGGACTCAAGAACCTTGGATTCTTCCTTCTCTCTCTACTTCTTCGTGCTCTCTTTCTTCAATGTGAAAATCCCGAAAAATGACCATTGAAACTCTCGCTGGTTATTTATCTTGCGGGCCGGCATGCAGCAGGCACACCAGATTCAGTTTCCAGTGCCTACTCATGCGCTCACGGCGCTACTAAGGGCACCCAACGAGCGGCCCTCGCCAATCTCTCCTATGTTCCCAAAACCTAATTTCCCCACATCAATTAAGCCTAATTTTAATTACAAAATCTTAATTATCTCCTAACTACGATGCTAAGAAAATCAAAACTTCACAACTCTCCCCCACTTAGAAAATATCATCCTCGAAATTAACGAATCTTAACACTTAAACGAGAAAACATACCATAAAATAAATGGGGATACTTGTCCCAAATCTCCTCCTCCCTCTCCCATGTCGCCTCCTCACAAGAGTGATTCTTCACAAAAGTTTCATTGGTGGAATGGCCTTCAAGCGCAGGATTTGGTCCTTTTGATCTAAAATATTAATCGGCTCCTCCGAATATAATAAATCTTTCTTGATAACCAAAGGGCCGTAATCGATGACGTGCATTGGATCATGAACATACGTCCTCAACATCGAGACATGGAAGACATTGTGCACCTCGGCAAACGTGGTGAGAATGTCAAACGATACACAACTTCTCCAACCCTCTCTAAGATCTCAAAGGGTCCAATAAACCGCGGCTTCAGCTTTCCCTTGACACTAAATCTGGATACTCCTTTCCACGGCGGCACCTTGAGGAAAACAAAATCTCCAACCTCAAATCTAAGCTCAGATCTCCTCCAATCAGTATAACTGTTCTGCCGACTCAAGGCCATCTTCAGCTTCTCAAAAACCACCGTGATCGTTTTCGACAATTCTCCAATTACATCAGGACCCAACAAATGCCTGTCTCCTATCTCCTCCCAATGGATGAGAGATTGACATTTCCTACCATAAAGTGCCTCAAAATGAGTCATACCGATACTTGCCTGAAAACTATTATTGTAAGCAAACTCGGCCAACGGGAGGAAGTGGATCGAAGGCTGAGGACCCGAAATTGAAGAAATTAAGAACCGGCATTATAATCTCAAAATATTAATCCAAAAATATGAATTGGGTTTTAAATGATGGTAATCTCAAGGTATTAAATTAATTTAATCACAATTAGACTCGAGGCATGTGGAAAGATATATTTTAGGTCAAAAATTAGGCGGAGGTGTCGGGCAGAGGTGCCGGACGGACTGTTGGGCGCGCAGCACAGATAGAAAGAATACCTTCCACCACATCATCAGACGCCTTGACTTCACTTGTAGATATCGCAAAAGCTTTTCCTTGAATGACGAGCTTAGAGGAGAGGGCTTTCACCACATGAGGACACTCTTTGATTCTGTGCCCCGATTGCCCACAGTTAAAGCATACACCCAACTTCTTATAACAATGCTTATTCCCATGCATCTTTCCACAGTGTTGACACAAACCGACTGAAGTTTGTGAGGATGATGCAGTCCGGCTGCTCTTCTTCTCAGAATCTGGTTGTCTCATCCTCTTGGGTAGTCTCCCGGAACTTGCACTGAGCTAGCGCCAACACCACTTTTACTCAGCGACCGCTTCTTATAAAATTCTTCTTTAGTAAGCTCCTTCTCAAGGATCAATCCACAATCCAACACGTCCGCATAAATTGTTGATTTCAAGGTTGCCAATTGTTTGCAAACATCATCTCACAAACCCTCAAGGAACTTCCTTGCCTTCCTCTCTTCATCTTCGACCATATACGGAGTATACTGAGCTAGCTCCATAAACATTGCGTCATATTCAGCCGCCATCCTATTTCCTTACCTTAGACGAATAAATTCTTCCTCCTACACTCGGAGGGCAGACAAAAAATACTTTTTCATAAATGCGTTCTCGAACATGGCCCAAGTGATCTCATACTCTGGCACACCCAATGCCTTCCTTTTCATCTCCCACCAGTGGTGGGCTTCACCTTCCAACCGGTATGAGGCGAACAACACCTAATCCTCCACGGGGCAGCAAATCACAACGAACACCTTCTTCAGCCTTTGGAACCACATGTCCTCTTTCACCGGATTGGGCTCCCCCAGAAATTCAGAGACTCGCTCCTCGACGAATCGATCGTAAGCTAATGGTCTAGGATTGGTAGAAACCGGGGGCGAAGTAGAAACGGACACTAGAGAAAAATTCCTTTGCCCCATATGCTCAATAATGTCCACCATACAACCCAACAAATTTAAGTACTCGACCCCTCGATCGCGAGGCTGGCCACCTCCAGCGTAGACCTCCTTCTTAGCGGCATACTCAGCTATCGATGATTATTCTAAAAGAAGAATGGTATGATTTAGATTATAGATTAGACACTAGCTAGAACAAGATAATTCTGCGCAATTTAAACATAACTAACGGTTCCTAGCAGGACAACTAGCACAACTAAACTACCCAAACTACTTTAACCGTCCTATGCCTATCTCTACTTATTCTATCTAGCTTATACTATCCTGGGCTCCCGCATAAGATTCAGATCAAGCTTAAAGTATCTCATCTCTAATACCAACTGTGACAGATCAACTTTTCTAACCGAATCTGGTAGAGTTTCGGTAGAAAAACAGATATCGGTTGATATAAACCCATATAAAATACCTGTACAGCACAATATACAATCACAATAGATCTCGGCAACCATACATATAGGATCCAAACAGCCACACTCAACACGTGGCACTGACATCGTAACTCTGGTTACAACGTCGACTCAGATAAGATGCCACCAGGCACCCACAATAAAATCATAATGACCTGCGGAAGCGCAAACATCCATCAATCATAGCGAAGACTACACTACAAGTATATCATCATCATCATATACATACATTAATATACAAAACCATAAATAATGATACAAAAAGCTCCACCAAATACAAAAGCACAATACTAAGTCCACAAGGTTTTTTCTTCAAGATCTATAACCTATCCAACTCCTAGGCTCTACTCAGCCTCATCAAGCATGAGGGCGTGATCATCTGGAGGAAAAAAAAAGTAAGGATGAGTCAAATGTTCAACAAGTATAATACAATCAATGTAATAAATAGTATATACAAAATAAAATAGAGAATGGATGTAAGAGAAGAATAACGATGCTTGAACATGAAGCATGAATATATACATTTTTGAAAATCATTTGTCATTTTCATTTTACATATTCTTCATTTAGATTTTAAAATATATAGAAAGTTCATTTAAACCTGCAAACCAGAGCCAGTAGGCTTTACTAACTAACGGTATGATCGAACGAAGAAAGAAATGTGTATACTTCCCACATTCTAAGGCGCAATCAACACAACTCAACACCCCGTGGTAAGTAGTATACATTTAACCCAATATACATAGCCATATCACATATGCCACCATGTCTCATGTGGTCCAAAGGTAGTATTCGTGCTTTCACAGTAATATCCTAATGTATGCCACAAAATACTACCCTCTGAAATATAATTCTTAGTCTAATTCACATTTTCTTATTATTAGAAAAATTTCATATTCATTCATAAAACATTATTCTAGCTTTAGGAGAATAGTTCATCAATATAACAGATCATGGAATATCCTTCTTATACTTATCATGATTTGCATAATTCTTAAGAGTTTACATTTTCTCATGACTTAGACTACATACATAATCGATATAAAGCATAGAGAAAATTGAAATTCTTACCGTCGAAAGCCAAACAACACTTTAGAGCTTTCGGATAATAATTTTTCTTCATAAATACATATAACGTAAATTTCAGAGTATATACAAGATAATATAGTCAATATACATGCATATAAATATCCCAATTCATGTCCGATAATGTTTTTGACTCATCTAAAATTAATATATAATAATATATGTGAACAAACACCTAAAAATCAAGATATTCACGTCCATAAAACTAGGATTCCCAATTTTTAAAGCCAAGTCAGGCAAAAATTACAATGAAATCGGGTAATTTCGAAGAGGGGTGTGGGTTAGGGTTTTCGAGTGCAAAAACCGTATAAATTTCACAAATTGGACAGGGAATCGAATTATTTACATGCTAAGATCATAGATAATATAAAATATAAATTTAATCGGGTATCGGAATAATAATACTTAAAGAAAACGAAATAAATATGCAAGAAAATGAGAGAAAAGTGTATGAGTGTACTTGCATTAACCCGATCTATAACTTCTCTAACAAGCTTGAGCTTAGAATTGGACTCGGGAACCTTGGATTCTTCATTCTTTCTCTACTCCTTCGAGCTCTCTCTCTCTCTTCTATGTGAAAATCCTGAAAAATGACCATTCAAAACCCTCATTAGGTATTTATATCACGGGTCGACACTCAAGCACCAGTCGGTGCACGGCAGGCGCACCAGGTTTGGTTTCGAGTGCCCAGCTGGCACGACCGGTTCTGCTTCGGGCGCCGCCTGAGGCACCCAATGAGTGCCCCTTGCCGATCTCTCCTATGTTCTTGGAACCTAATTTTTTTCAAATGAATTAAGCCTAATTATGATTATAAAATCTTAATTATCTCCTAATTACGATGCTAAGAAAATCGGAATCTCAAAAGTATGGTGACAACCAAGCTAGCTAAGGGTAGTGCGCTGAACCATCCGAAGACAGCTTCCAACAGCAAGAAGCCGAGGCTAGGGGTTAAGAATGATATTATTAGTTTTAATGATGATGATATGACTCATATAATAACCCCAATTCAGACCCTCTGGTTGTATCAATGCTCGTTTTGAAGGTACAGTTGACTACCAATTGAAACAAGTATTCATTAATAATGGAAGCTCCTGAAATTTTCTCTATCTCGATACTTATTTTAAACTCCAATTGAAAAAGAGTCAGTTAAAGCCAACAAAACGACCCCTGTACGAGCTGGACAATGAGCCAAGGCCCGTCCAAGGTGCCATCCAACTGGAGATCACGCTGGAGGCTTACTCCACGATGGCCTCCAAGATGATCACGTTCCTAGTGGTAGACCTTCCTTCGGTCTACAATGCCATCTTGGGATGGCCCTTCCTAATCGCATTTAGGGTAGTGACGTCAATCTTTCACTTGAAGATGAAGTTTTTGACCTTGTTTAATGTCAAAGATGTCCTCGCCACTAAAATAACTGGTCAAACCTGCTACCTCTCCCAGATTGTCCTGACAACCCTCAGCTAATCGATCAAACACCTTGACTTCCATGATGAAACCACTCTACTACAGGCTTAGTCTGGTGAGTTGACAAACCAAGCCCCATTGGACCCTAGCACGCTCGAGAAGTGCATACAGATCAGGAGCTCCCTATCAGGTCCCCTTCGTGACCAACTCATAACCTTCCTCAAGCAGAACTCTGACATCTTCGTATGGATATTCGCTGACATGTTAGGGATACCAACCGAAATAATAGTCCATAGGTTGAACCTCGATCCAAGTCATAAACCTGTATGGTAGAAATGGAGGAACCAGTCGGTCGAGAAGCTGATCGCCATCTGCGATGAAGTCAAGAAGCTACTCGACACAAGGTTCATCAGGGAGGTCCAAAACTCGTAGTAGTTGTCCAATGTGGTCCTCATCAAAAAGAGCAATTGAAAGTGATAGATGTGCATAGATTTCAGAGACATGAATAAGACTTGCCCTAAGGACATCTTCTCGCTACCAAGGATCAACCTAATAGCGAACTCCGCATTCGGCCATGATCTGCGAAGCTTCATAGATGCCTACTCCGGTTACAATCAAATGAGATGAGTCCAAAATATGAAGAGCACAATTTATGACCAATCAGGGTACCTACTGCTATAAGGTTATATCTTTCAGTCTTAATAATGTTAGGGCCACCTACTAGTAGCTCATGAATAATATGTTCAAAGCTCAGATCGGTCACAACACAGAGGTGTACATGGACGACACGCTTGTTAAAAGTAAAGTCACCAATGATCATGTTTGCAACCCGAGAAAGAATTTTAGAGTCCTCCGAGTGCACCATATGAAGCTAAATCCAGATAATTAGATATTCAGAGTAACGCCGGGGAAGTTCTTGGGCCTTATCTCTCAATAGGAAATTGAAGGGAACCTTGATAAGATAAAGGGTATCCTCGACATGAGATCACCCCGGATGGTGAATGAGGTCCAGAAGCTCACTAGAAGACTCGCCACCCTCTCTCAGTTCATGGTAAAATCTATGAAGAAGTACCTACTGTTCTTCAAAGCCTTGAGGGGCACTAAGGCAACTGGCTTCCAGTAGACAGCCAAGTGCGAAGCAACTTTTTGGGAACTCAAGGAGTATCTCTCCAAGCCCCCTCTCCTGACCTCGCCTCAGGAAGGTGAGGAGCTCTACCTATACCTAGCGGTGTCTGACACGGTGCTAAGCGCAGTCCTACTCTGGCGGCAGTCCAGCATGCAAGACAGATGTACTATGTCAACAAGTAATTGGCCGACACCAAGAGCCGCTACTCGCATACCGAGAGGATTGCGCTCGCCCTAGTATACTCCGCCAAGAAGCTGTGCCAGTACTTCCAGGTGCACAAGATCATCATCTTGATTAATCATCCACTGAAATGAGTCTTACAGAAGTCGGACACTTCCAAGTGACTGGTCAAATCGGCTATTGAATTGAGCGAGTTCAACGTGAAGTTTCAACCGAGCTGGCTATGAAGGGTTAGGCCCTCATGAACTTCATCGTTAAAACGGTAATCCTAGTTCCAGACGCCCTCAACCTTGTCAAAAATGCCAACCATCCAAGGGTTTTGACTTGGACCTTGCACGATGATGGGTCATCGATGTAGAATAACAGCAAAGCAAGGATGGTTCTGAGGACCCCGAATGGGTCAAAGATAAAATACTCAATGACCCTCGGATTCCCAACCACGAACAACTTTGTCGAGTATGAGGCACTACCCAAAGGACACCGAATAGCAAGGGAGTGCTCGGCTAGATCACTGATTTTCTACAATGACTCAGAATTGATTGTCAACCAAATATAAGGAAACTTCAAGGCGTTGAACCCTCTGCCCACGAAGTATCTCACTAGAGCGAGGGGCTTGACTCAAGCATTCGGCAGAGTCAAAGTCGTCCACATCCCAAGCGAAGAGAATTGGAAGGCAAACCAGTTGGCATAGGCAGTGCCAACAAGGAACCTAAAATAGTACGCCAGGGATATGCAAGACGTCCTAGCCATCCCAAGCATTGACAACCCCAAAGGGAGATACTGCAAGTGGCCAACAGTCACAACTAGATGACTTTGTATAAGATGTATCTGACTGACGGCACCTTACCGAAAAGCCCAAAGGATGCCAGACATATGAAGAAGACGGCCCATTGGTACACCATCATGAACAGGAGGTTGTATCGCCATAGGTATTCAACCCCCTACGTGAGGTGCCTCGCCCCAGAAGAGGCTGATTACATGCTAGGTGAGGTGCACATCAATATCTATAGGTCACACATTGGAGGCAAAAACCTTCCCTTCAAAATCATGCGGCAATAATTCTACTGACCCTCAATAAAGCGCGATGCCATGAAATTTGTGAAGAACTATGAGAACTGCCAAATCCATGGGAGCATATTTCATCAACCGCACACGAAGCTACAAGCCCTACAGTCGCCATGGTCGTTCGAACAGTGGAGGCTCGACATCCTTGGCCCATTGCCACTAGTATCCGGGTAAAAAAAGTTTGTCATAATGGGTATCAACTACTTCACTGAGTGGGTCGAGCTCACCCCATTGGCAAAAATCACTGACCAAAACACAATGGAGTTTGTTTGCCAAAGTATTGTATCTCGATTTGGGATTCTTAATATCATAGTGATAAACAACGAACTCAGTTTATCGATAATCAATTCACCAAGTACTGCGCAAGCCTACAAATAAGGTTGACTCACACTTTCGAAGCCTACCCTTAAGCCAACAGGTAAGTGGAAGTCATGAACCGTACGCTACCGCACGGGTTGAAGATAAAACTAGAGGATGCTAGATACCCCAAGGAGGACGAGCTACCATCCGTCCTATGGTCATACAAGATGACCTCGAGGGAGTCAACTTGCAAAATGCCCTTTAGCCAATGCCACGAAATTAAAGTAGTCATCTCGGTAGAGGTCAAACTCCCCAACCTTCAAGTCCAGTATTCTGACCCCCTCAACAACTCCAAAATATTGAGGGAACACCTCGACCGGTTTCAGGAAGCCTAGGACGCGGAGCAACTTCAAACAGTAACCTATCAACAGCAGATCGGGCGGTACTACAACAAGACAGTGATGGCTTAGCAATTCGAAGTTGGAGACCTTGTCCTATGGAGCGTAGAGGCCATAAGCAAAATCGCCAACAAGACAAGCTTTTTCCAAATTGGGAAGGATCATTCCTTATCTCCGCAATCCTCTGGAATAGATCGTACAAACTACACACTCAAGACAACAAATCGGTCCCAAGAACTTAGAATGCCACCAACCTCAAGAAGTGTTACCAGTGAGCCTCAACCGAGCCCAGGTAAGGTTAGCATATATCATTCAGAGTGCTCACAACCTGTACCACTTTCTCATTAATACATAATTATTTGTTCATATTTGATTGCCCATATGAATTCTTGCTTATTGTCTCATAAAATCAATCGATTTAGGCTACCCCTAAGTCGGTAAATGCTAGTTTGCCTATAAATCGACCTATGAACAGTTAGAGAACCTCCGTTCATAATGGAGATTCGTACACGATCTTTACTGCATAAATTCAAGATGCCTACTTTGGAGCTTTATGATAGAAGTTCTAATCCTATGGATCATTTGGATCACTTATATATGCTCCTCAACTTTTAGAGTTTGAATGAGGCATCAACGTGCCTCTGTTTCCCTCTGACCTTAAAAGGCGATACCCGAACATGGTTTTATTGCCTTCAGCCAAATTTCATTCAAACTTTTCAAAGTTTGATTGATCATTTCTTATCCCAATTTACCTCCAGTAGGAGAGAAGAAAAACAACCCTGGCAAATGACCTGAGCAAAACAAGGGCCGAATGAAGGCATAAGGAAATTCCTGGCTAAATTTACGGCTAAAGCCAGGAAAATTCTCAAGCTCACCAAAGAGGTGAAGCTAAGTGCTTTTGTATTTGCATTGGAGCCCAATGACTTTTTTCAGCACATGGCTCGTAAGAACTCTCAAACTTTCAGAGAAGTCGAGGCCATTGCTTGTACTTATATTGCAGCTAAGAAAGCCAACAAAGCAAAACGGCCGAAAGACCAGCCCCACCAAAAATGAACGGAGGGAAAATGAAAAAATGGGGGTAATATGGGTCCCCAAAGATCAACAAAGCAACAAAAGTTCGAGTCTATACCAAAAGGAGGATTCAAGCTACAAGATCTGACTCCTTTAAATGATTTTCGCACTAATATCCTGATATAAATTAGGATGAGAAGTTCTTTAAATGGTCGAAGGTATTAAAGAACCCAGATGGCGGTGACCAATCAAAATATTGTCATTACCATTAGTGTGGAGAACACAGTATCGAGGACTGCAGAAGGCTGTAAAAGAAAATTGAATAGCTTATCCGGAAGGGAGATCTCAACCAATTTTTGCAAAGACCCGGACAATCCTCTGGAGGAGTAGATGAAGATGAGACCGAGCAACCAAGAGGCCGAGTAGCCACTGGCGTTGTTAACATGATTTCCACGCGACCCGCTTGAGATGATGTTCCGAAAAGTTCAAGAATGGCTGTCGGCCATAAAAAACCAAGGAATAGAGATGATATTATTAATTTTAGCGATAAAGATTTGACTCGTGTAACATCCCCTCATTCTAATCCTTTGGTTGTAACCGCGCTTGTTTTAGATGGTAGTATAGACTACCAACTGAAATAAGTATTTATTGATAATGAAAATTTAAAAATTTTACTTTACTTGAATGCCTCTTTAAATTAGGACTTAAAAAAAGTCAGTTAAAAAGCATTGGACCCTTGTACGGACTAGATAATGAGCCCGTACCCATATAAGGAATAATCTAATTGAAAGTCACATTGGGTACGTATTCAAGGACAGCCAACAAGATGCTTTCTTTCTTGATCGTAGACCTTCCATCGGTCTACAATGTTATCCTCGGACGACCCTGTTTAACTGCATTCGGAGTAGTGACTTTAATTTTGCATCTGAAAATAAAATTTTTGACTCCATTTGGCATCGGAGAAGTCCTAAGCGATCAAATGACTGGGCAGACTTATTATTTATCTCAAGTCGTTTAGACGCCAATAAGTCAACCGATCCAGGACCTTGATCTCCGTGATGAAACCACATTATTACAAGTCCGGTCTGAAGAATCAACAGATCAGATTTCATTGAACCTTACTGAGCCTGAGAAGTACATTCAAATCGAGAGTTCTCTATCCGAGCCATTCTGAAGTCAACTCATTGATATCTTTAGACAAAACTTTAACGTAGTTTCTTGGATACTCAATGATATGCCAAGTATACCAATTGGGGTAATGATCCATAAATTGGGCCTAGATCCCAGATAGAAGCTTTTCCGGCAAAAACGAATGAATTACTCGATCGAAAAGTTGATTACTATTCGGGAGGAAGTGAAGAAACTAGTAGATGCTAAATTTATCAGATCAGTTCAGTACCCAGATTGGCTGTCAAACGTGGTCATGGTAAAAAAGAGTAATTGAAAGTAGAGAATATACGTCAATTTTACCGATGTCAACAAAGCATGTCTAAAAGATAGCTTCCCATTACCAATAATTGATTTGCTCATGGACTCCACCAATAAACACAGATTACACAATTTCATGGATGCATACTTGAGCTATAATCAAATCCAGATGGATTCAGAGGACGATAAGCATACATCTTTTATGACCGACTAAGGAACATACTATTATAAAATTATAGCCTTCGATCTGAAAAATACCGGTACAACATATCAACGCCTTGTCAACAAAATGTTCGAGGCTAAGATCGGACGAAATATGAAAGTATACATGGATGCATGCTTATAAAGAGAAAGCTTCAAGATTACCATATTCGTGATCTGAACGAGGCGTTCACTATTTTGAGAGCACACCAGATGAAACTTAATCCAACCAAATGTACCTTTAGAGTAACATCGGAAAAATTTTTAGGCTTCATCGGTTTATGCAAGGAATAGAAGCCAATTCAGAAAAGATAAAGGCTATCTTGGATATGAATCCTCCTCAGATGGTGAAAGAGGTCCAGAAATTAACTGGGAGATTGGTAGCACTCTCACACTTCTTGGCTAAATCGGCCGAAAAATACTTACCATTTTTCAAGATGTTGAGAGGTACAAAGGTCGCGGGCTTTCAGTGGACTGCAAAATGTGAAGCTGCCTTCCGAGAACTCAAGGAGTATCTTTCTTATCCCCCACTGTTGACTTCTCCACAGCAGGGCGGGGGACTATTTTTATATCTGGATGTATCCGAAACTGCTTTAAGCTTGGTCCTAATTTGAGAAATGTCCGATGGACAAAGACCGGTATATTATATCAGTAAAATCTTGATCGACGCGGAAACTCTTTATGCTCATGCTAAAAAGATGGCACTGGCACTTGTATATTCCGCCCGAAAACTTCGACCGTATTTTCAGGCACACAAAATAGTTGTCCTGATATACCAACCTTTAAAAGGAATCCTTGAAAGACCAGATGTGTTAGGACGATTGGTCAAATGGACAATTGAATTGGGAGAGTTTGACTTAGAATTTCGACCGAGAGCATCCTTGAAAGGTCAAGCTCTCGCAGACTTTATTGTTGAAATAATGACACCAATTTTGGACGCCCCTGATGTTATTGGGACCGACAATCCCCAAAATATTCCGACCTGGACTTTACACATAAATGGATCATCAATACAAGTTGGTTGCAGAGCTGGAGTAGTATTAAGGACACCCGACGAGTCAGAAATAAAATATTCAATGACCCTCGGATTTCCAGCGACGAATAATGTGGCCAAGTGCGAAGCACTGCTTGCTGGATTAAAATTAGCCAGAGAATGCTCGACCACAAATCTTGTAGTGTACAATGACTCGAAATTGGTTATTAATCGGGTCCTAGCAAACTTTGATACAATTAATTCGTTGCTTTCCCAATATCCCTCCAAAATTTGAAGTTTAATTTTCATGTTTAATCATGTCAAAATGATTAACATTCTGCTAGAAGAAAACGGAAAAGCAGACAAATTAGCCAGAGCAGCTACCACGGGAGATCAAGAGTAGTATGCTCGGAAATTACGTGAAGTTCTAAAAGTACCTAGCATCAATGAACCGCAAGAGGAAATCATGCAAATAACCAATTCAGATAATTGGATGACACTCTACGTGAAGTATCTGTCCAATGGCACATTACTAGAAAACCCAGATGAAGCCAAGAGTTTGAAGAAGGCAGTGGGATGGTACGCCATTATGGATGGAAAGTTGTACTAATGAGGTTACTCCATTCCATACCTACGATGTCTTTCACCAGAAGAGGCCGAATACGCCATTGGTGAAGTACACCTCGGTATCTATGGATTCCACATTAGTGGTAAAAATCTTGCCTTCAGACTCATGACAGAAGGATATTACTGTCCTACCATCAAATATGACACAATGGACTTCGTCCGAAAATGTGAGAACTACCAAATGTATGGGAACCTCACCCATCAGCCACAAACAGAACTCCGAGCTCTGAAGTCACCATGGCCATTCACACAATAGGAAATTCACATCCTCGGACCACTTCCAGTGGCCTCAAGACAAAGGAAGTTCATCATAGTCGAAATTGACTACTTCACAAAATGGGTCAAAGCTATCCCACTAGTCAAAATAACCGATCAAAATGCAACCATGTTTATCCAACAGAGTATTATTTGCAGATTTGGAATACCTGAGGTTATTATGACTGATAACAAAACCCAATTCACTGGTAAGCATTTTACAAAGAACTATGCCAGTTTGAAGATAAAATTACTTCACAATTCCATCACTTATCCATAATGCAATAGACAAGTGGAAGTTACCAATCGAACAATACAGTACAGTCTAAAACCAAAACTTGAAAATTCTAGGGGCTCCTAGGTGGATGAACTTCCTTCCGTCCTTTGGACATATAGGATAGCACCCAAAGAACTAACCCATGAAACTCCGCTCAATTTAAGCTATAGGACCGAGGCCGTTATTTCAGTAGAAATCTGGCTCCCTAACCTTCGAGTCAAATCTTTTGACTCGCGTCACAATTCACAAAGACTTTGAAAAAATTTTGATTTACTTCAAGAAGTTCAGGACGAGGTACGGTTACAAATGGTGGCATATCAACAAAGGATTGCTAGGTACTACCACAAAAGGTGAAGGCACAACAATTTAACATGGGATATCTGGTCTTATGGAGCATTAAAGCCAAGGGTAAAAATGTCGATTAGAACAAACTCTCACCAAACTGGAAAAATCCATTTCTAATCTCGACCATTCTTAAGAATGGAGCGTACAAGTTATAAACCCAAAATGGCATATTAGTGCCTAGGACATGGAATGCCTGTCATCTTAGAAATATTTTCAATATTGTACCAGGTAAGGTTTACATCACATCAAGTGCATGTATAACTATAGAATTTATTAATAAAATTTTAGTTCATTTCTTTTATTTATGTTTGATTGTTTTTCATATTATTACATAGTCTAGGCTATCCCTAAATCAGGTGAATTTCACTCAACTGAACCGAGGACCATCGGTCCAAGAAACTCAGTCACGCAATTAAGCGACTCATATAAAGTCGGTACTTAAAACTTGATCATGTTATCAAGCGATCCAAACAAGACCGAGGACAAAAAACTTGGGGGGCTTTTTCAGAAGCATGCGTGTAAAGACCTTTAAGGTAGCATTATTGGCCGAATATGACTTGAAAACTTAAGTTACAAACATGGCTTATAAGTCAAACTGAACTTAAATAATATACAGAGTTGAAAAAATGAAATATCCAACCAAATGATAAAGAGAGAGAGTCAAAATTTTGTAAGTGTATTTCATTAATTGATAAAATAATTGCATAAACAAAGCTCCAACTAATTACAAAGGCGGATGACACCTAGAGGTTTCTGACACTGGTTCCCAAGAATCTTCGTTGTCCCTGGGAAGGTATAAGACCTCGAAACTATGACCGGCGCTTACATTCTTCGGATGAAATGCGGAAACAGGAATGACGAGAGCCAGCATTTGAACAATGTATTTGCAAAGGCTGATACCTTCCCAGTAGCTACGTTCGGATATCTTTGCGACATCCTCGGGATGGATTAAAGATCGGAGCTCATCCTCAACTTTAGAGAACGTTTCTCTGAGAAGGCCATGTCTCTATTTCAAATCATCCAATTCACACTCAAGTTTAGAGTTACGCCTCTCAGCAGTTAAAAGCTTCTCTCGTTCCACGTACTCGTAAGTAAGCCCTTTCGCAGCCTCAGCAAGATGACTTACCATTTCTTGGAACTATAAAGGAAATAAGTCCATTGGTTTATAATAAGGATGATTCAAAATTTCAAAAGAGGTTGCAAACAGTTACCTCAGAAACATAAACCTTCCCACAAGATGCATCATCCATAGAAATTTCTGGAGCGGTTTGGACCTCGGCACTTGGAGACCCTAGACCAACCACCATCACATCTTCCTCCTCAAGCATTGCATTAATTCCTACTTCTTCAACCTCATCTGTGATTATTCGACCCTTGGCGTCAATTCCAATGTGGACCTCGAGCTTTGGGGGCTCGGAAAAATGCTCCTCTGCAATTTCAGGATGGAGTTCTTTAGTGACCTACTTGGCCATGTTTGTCTCTAGGAACTCAAGTAATGGCTTCTCCGTAGCTTTCCCAAAACGAATCTACTTATCCAAGAAGTCCCTTCAGCAAAAATTGTTACAATATCGGGCAAGAACTCCTCAGGCAAGAGGTGGCTAAATGGCGAAACACCATATGAAGCGAGAAGTGGGGCTGGGATAGGAGTGACCTCGGTCACTTCCTCAGCAAAAGATCCTATATGCTCACTCTCTTCAATTTGTCCGACAGCCTCCAGAATTTGTATTGAGGAAGTTATGGAAGTCTAATCTAAAGTGACCGTCAGCCGCTTCCTCTTTATTAACACATTTATTATGGCCTCATCCCCAGACCTGGACTCAATAAAGGCCTCCTTACTATCAGGCGCTGTGGCTGATAGTTCCTTTATTATTATGCATTTCGAGGCCTTTTTGTCTTCAAGCTTTTTTGATTTGCCCGAGGACTCCTTTTTCCTAAGCTCTTTTGCCTTCCTCTTATGCCTCCGCCCTGGAAGGGTCTTCGCCACCTGAGCCTCAGAGTCGTCAACCTCTGACTCCCACTTGGCTAAAGCAAGCGACTTAGGATTGAGCCAATGATTCTTCTTTTTCTCGTTAAATGGACTAGCCTTTACATGGATTAGGTTTATAAGTTTCTGTACAGATTCTTTCTCGTGGTCAAAAACGTCCGACTGCATAGTAGAAGAGATGTGGCCCCATTCTTGACAAAGCTCCCATGTGGAAGGAACTAGTAAGTAAAAAAAATTAGTCCTTTCACCTTTTTATGGAATCTAAATTTTCTCCACTAAACCCATATTCCAACCGAGGAGATATAGTGATCCAATCCATGCTGTGATTGAAGCAAAATAAAACTTTCACAGCTGTGGCGTTAAAAATCACATTGTGAATTCGTGCAAAAATGCAGAGTGAAATAAAGTACCTCATGCCATTTGGTTGGAGTCTGGTGATCGGCACATGGGGTTCTACCATAATCTCATAGAACTCTGGAGCAAAAGAAAAACATAGACCACCCTTGAGGTGAGTCTCGTAAACTGTAATATATCCAGGAGGAGGGGAAGAGGCTCGTCCATTGATTCCAGACAAGATATGTAACCTCCCTGAACACCCGCTTGTGAATATTGTCCGCTTTGCCACACAAGCATATGATTTTGTTCCTGACAGACGGCTTCTACCGCCCCCAAAACGCGTCCCCCAGAGTGGCGCAGCGGTAGCACAGCGTGATGGGATATTATCCTCTTTGGCCACACACTGGCCTCAAGGCTTTTTCCTGACAAACCCCCCAGGCTCCCAGGACGCGTCTGGAGATGTTACAAATGGTATCAAAGGCGAGGTCCAGTTCGGTGTGCCAGTGCGAACGCTGGGCTCCCAAGGGGGTAGACTGTGATGTCCCACATTGGATGGGGAGGGGAACGAAGCTTACATTATAAGGGCGTGAATACCTCTCCCTTGTGGACGCGTTTTCGGGGCGGTGGAGGCCGTCTGTCAGGAACAAAACCGTGTGCTTGTATGGCAAAGAGACAATATTCATAAGCGGGTACCCGGGGATGTTATAAGAGAAACGCCAAGGAACGTGGAACCTTGTACCAAGCCCTGAAGTACCCCACATCTTCGGGTGTGAGGATCGACTAAATCTCTGCAACTCCTAGCGCCATGACAAATCTTCGAACAAAAAACAAAAGGAGATGAAGTTTAAGTGAGAAGATGCAAAGAAAGTAAATAATCGTAATTACCTTCGAAGGCCAATTTATATGCACAGCAAAGAGCTCCAAAATGACACTGTTTGTATTCAAAATTTAAAAGACGCGCCTAATCATCTACTTAATTTTTTTTTAACAAAACTACAAATTAGAGGAAAAAAATATGATAAATGCCTCCTAATACTTCTACAAATTGCGGGGGAAGAAAAAATGAGGTATTACTTGCTTTTCTAACAGCCCTATGAAAACACGAATGAAGAAAAATGAGGTATTAAAATTCGTGTAATTATCTGTCACTCAATTAAACTGGCGAGTGAAAAATAAAATGAAAAAAAGAAGAAGAAGTAGGCTTTGCCAGCATTCAATCGAATTCTTCTTTTTTTTTCAATTATTAATGTTGAGCTAACAAGCTTTTTATACTAGAAAATTTATTTTTAACATTTTTACGAAATTATTTTTAATACTGATACTAGACCACATTCTACGAAATTATTTTTCACTCTGCAGTTTGTCATGCCATCGTGCAAGGGCTACCTATGTTATCGGTAGGCCTGGTTTGAGATCTTACATATTCATCTAGTTATAGATAAATTTATTAGAGATATTTAAGATAAATTTGCACAATGTATGCCATTTGTAGATGTTATTATTTTAATAGATGGAAGTTGAAAAAATATATAAATAAAATTAGCACATCGGATTAAATCTCTTAAATTTAATAGGTTTAAAATAAATAAAAGTAAAACCGAATGAGAAATATGTAATTCTACTAACTCCAGATAAAACAACGAATAAATCAGAATTAATGATAAAGATATTTCTAATTTCTTCGGATTTTATCTCTCTTATAGCCTGCATAGAGGATGGCAACTGCCTACTAGCATTGGGAAGGAAGTATTGGTGTGGCATGGGCCGAAGTGTGACAAGTAGCATCAGAGATGTACTAAGCCATTGTGATTCGAGAGATACATGCACTGTGGTGGTCCCTGGAAATTAAGTTTTGCAACGAGTGCATGGAAACAAGTTCTTCCTTGCATGCGAGATGATACATGCACTGTGGTGGTCATCATCGGCATGCGAGATGATTTGAGCGACTGGCAAGGTGCTTGGGAGCAGCTGTGTCGAAGTTGAGGATGCTGTTTGTCGCTGGATGTTCGGGAAACACTTAATACAAGAAATTTTTGGCAAGACATTGGGGAAGGAAGCGATTTTCAATGGACGACACTCGTAGTACTAAATACAGAGTCCTATGTTGGTGGTAATTCATGATCTCTTTTGCTTGCTGACTTTGATAAAATAGGCTGCTAATACAATGATAGCACTAGGAAGGATCTCTTTTATAACTTTTAAAAATCATGAAGAAGCTACTCATGATGTTATATTCAAAATATGCCATAAAAAAACTGGAATTGGCAGGTGCAAAGATTCGTAAAAATACATGGAGTTTGGAATGAGGCTTGATGGGGATGCCAGTAATGAGCTAGCCCACAAAGAAAAAAAGGGCACAAATCCACAACGGCCCAATTCTATCTGGACAATCAACGAAGTCGTTAACCGGATAAAGAGCAAATGGTCCGGCAGATGCCCAAGAGCAGAACTGCCCATTAAAGTCTAGAACGGTTAACCCTTTTGTTGACCGTAGAGGTGGCTAGTAGATCGACTAGGGCCAAAACACCCAAGCATTAATTAGTCTATGTGTCTATCTCAGAGCCACAACGGTCGTCTACCCTAATTTTTGCATCTTCAAGAAAGCAAACTCCATTGTAACGGTCACTTCCAAAATCAATACGCATCCCAAGAGGAAGGTGCTAGAATTTGTACGCTATCTGCTGGAAACCCTAACAGTTACAAAACAAAGAATGAAGGAGATCAGCTCTTTGACCATTATAGTTAGAAACGATGATCATGCCTACGCAGAAAAGGCAACGATCCCCAATAGGGCGCACACATCAAGCCCCTCTGCATGGGGAAAGTAGCCCAAGGCCATGGTTATAAAGGGTCATGGGAGCTCCCTCCAAAGACACGCTCTCAGTCATACTTGCAAACACCTTCTCTTGCCCACGAAAACCCTCTAGCAATCATGAAACTCTCAGATTCTCTCAACTCTCTCACACTTTCACTGTTACCAATTCCCAGCGAACTCAATGTTCAAAGAAGCTGCTCCGCACAAGCAATAACAAAGCCACTCTTCCTACAAGTGCTCTCCCACTTCCAAACACTCACCAGCATTGATATTGCATCCATTGCATCCACCTTCTTGTCTTCAGAATGTTGATTATCAACTTGAGTATCGGAGTATTTTCAGTGAGATCAAATCCCGTCGTCACCTGACTTCTTGTTTAAATTGTGGTATGTAGGACCCAAAACTAAGCAAATGTTGATCGGAATCAGACAGACTACTTGACCTATATCTATTCAAACTTAGATCCAGGACGCATCATTGACGTGGTCTGTGGAAAGCTAACAAAAAGCTAACCACTTTTATCTCCATAAATAATTTCTTCTATCAAATCAGTACCACCAGACAAAATAGTAAGCACCAGAGCCCATGCTAACATTTCGCTAGAGATGTTACTTCTCCTAACTAGGACTACTATGCTGGTAACCTAGTCGGAAGGGCACCCATGCCATTCCTCCAAAACCTGACGGAGCAAATGAGCAATATGAACAAAATGTTCCTAATACTTTGCATATGCCAAGGCAAGAAGAAGAAGGGGGCTCCGCCCTCCACGGCCCCTACCCAAGCCTCCAAGAGAGGAGCTAGAGGAAGAAGAAGGGCAGAAAAAGCCATGAGGCCAGCCAACTCTCATGCTCCGGAGGCCTCCAACCCCCAAAGTTGTTCTAGGCTTGAGGAGCGCTTGGGCCACAAGACTCTAGATGAGAGTCCAAAAGGAAGGAACCCCCAATGTACTCAGGATGAGTTGAGGCCTCAAGCTTAGGAGGGAGCCTCCCGGAATGAACGATCTATCAGTGGCAGTAGCCAGCTAACTACACGATGCGCTACCGAAAGAACGGAGTTGAGGACTTATCTCAACTCCAAGAGATCAGAGAATGCCTCCCGAGTTGAGGCAAAAGTCGAGAATATCTGAAACCGCGTGTTCAAAGATGACGAACACGCCGCTGATCTGGAGAGATCTCCCTTCACTACTGAGATCTTGAACCGCTGATTGCCGGCCAAGTTCAAGATGCCAACGCTGGATTCTTACGATGGGAGCACTGATCCCATGGATCACTTGGATCACTTCCGCACCCATCTGAGTCTCCAGGGCCTAGAGGATTTAGCGATGTGCCGATACTTTCCGCTCAACTTGAATGGAGACGCTTGGATCTAGTTAAACTTTGCTCCCATCGACTCGATCCGGAACTTCTAAGAACTCACTGATCTCTTCCTGGCTCAATACACTTCTAACCATTGGAAAGAAAAGTAGCCATGGTATCTCTCCCATATCAAGTAGAGACAGGGAGAGAATCCAAGGAAATTCCTAGTGCACTTCGTAGCGGAGGCCAGGAGGATCCCAAACTCACAAAAGAGATGAAATTTGGTAGTTTCATCTTAGTCTTGATGCACGGAGACTTCTTCAGGCACCTGACCCAAAAGAACCTGCAAACCTTCTGGGAAGCGAAGTCTATCACCAGGGCCTACGTAGCCGTCGAGGAGGCTAACTAGGCAAAGTGTCATAAGAGAACTGATCAACCTCGCTCTTTCCCGGCCGATGGGAAGAGGAAGAACAGTGGTGGCGATAATCTCCACCGGAAGTAGCACAGGACCGGAGCAGTGGACCACAAGGAGTATAGGCCGAACAACCTGACTCCTCTCAACGACATACGGGCCAACTTCCTCATGCAGATTCATGGTAAAAAGTTTCTCAGATAGCCAAAACCACAGAAGAACACAGAAGAAGAAAATCCAGCTAAGTATTGTGATTTCCATCGATCTTCAAGACACACCACGAAAGATTACAAGACGCTCCAGTGGCAGATTGATGAGCTCATCCAGAGGGGCCATCTCTCCAGGTTCATCAAAAACCCTGGGCAGAGTTTTGGCACCTCAGGCGGGGAAGGATCAGATCCGTCCCAACCATGAAATCGGGTCACGGCTAGTGTGATCAATATGATCATGACCCGACCAGACAAGACTCAAGTGGGTCACAAGGAATGGCAAGCCCGGCGAAAGAAGTAGAAGATGGAAAAAAATGTCATTAGCTTTAGTGATAGTGACATGAACCGTGTAACTTCCCCACACGCTAATCCTCTTATTGTATCTGCACTCATTTCAGATGGTACCGTGGATTACCAACTGAAACGAATTTTCATTAATAATAGAAACTCCAAGGATTTGCTCTATCTACATACTTTTTTTAAACTTGGAGTAAAAAAGAACCAGTTAAAACCTGTCGAAGGGCCACTGTACGGCCTAGGCAACAAGCTTGTGGCCGTCTAAGGAATGATATAGTTGGAAGTCACCCTAGGCACGTACCCAAGAACTATGAGTCATATACTCACCTTCTTGGTCGTCGACTTGTCCTCTATGTACAACGCTATCCTAGGCCGGCCATGCCTAACAATGTTCGGAGCCGTCACTTTGATACCACATTTAAAAATGAAGTTTCTAGCAGCATATAGTATCGATGAAGTACTGGGTAACCAAGTGATTGGGCGAATATGTTACATGTCCCAAATTGCACCAGGCAGTAGTGCTTACAGGAGAGCTGGACCACCGAGACAAGACAACCTTGCAGCAGGTGCAACCTGACGAGGCAATCAACCTAGTACCACTAAATCCAAGAGCCCAAAGATGCGTGTGCAAATTGAGGGCACAATCACTGGACCACTACGTGATGAGATGATAGCGTTCTTAAGACAGAACGCTGATATCTTCACGTGAACACCCCCAGATATGTCTAAAATTTTGGCCGAAGTAATGGTCCATAAGTTGAGCCTCGTTACCGATCATAAGCCCATTAGGCAGAAGTGGAAAAATCGTTCCGTAGAAAAGCTCGTCACCATCTGAAAAGAAGTGAAGAAGTTTCTGGACGCCGATTTCATCAGAGAGGTATAATACCCTAATTGGCTCTCCAACGTCGTCCTGGTAAAAAAAGTAACAAAAAAATTGTGGATGTCCATCAACTTCATAGACGTCAACAAAGCTTACCTAAAAAATAGCTTCCTTTTACTTAAAATCAACCTGTTGGTGAGCTCGACTTCTGGACACGAGTTACTGAGCTTCATGAATGCCTACTTGGGCTATAATCAAACCCATATGAGCCCAGAGGACGATGAGCATACCTCATTCATGACCAATCAAGGCACCTATTGCTATAAGGTCATGCCTTTCGGTCTAAAGAACGCAAGCACCACCTATCAAAGGCTCGTGAACAAGATATTCGAGAAGCAAATCGACCACAATATGGAAGTATATGTCGACGACATGCTCGTTAAGAACAAGACCACCGGTGACGATATTCGTGATCTGGTTGAGTCCGTCAAGTACTCCGCGTGCACTAAATGAAATTAAATCCTTCAGAATGTATCTTCGGGGCATCTTCAGGGAAGTTCCTAGGTTTTGTCTCTCAGCGAGGGATCAAAGTAAACCCAGAGAAGATCAAAGCCCTTGGGGACATGTCTCCACCGTGGAACGTCAAGGATATCCAGAGGCTAACCGAACGACTGGAGGCACTGTCCCCCTTCTTGGTAAAGTCGGGGGACAAGTATCAGCTTTTCTTCAAGACTCTGAGATGAACTAAAACAAACAACTTCCAGTGGACTGAAAAATGCCAGATAGCCTTCGATGAGTTAAAGTAGTGCTTGGCCAATCCGCCGTTGTTGACGCCACCCAAGGATGGAGAAGAGCTGTACCTCTATGTGGCAATGTCAGAGGTGGCTCTCAACTCTATTCTCATTCACCAAGACTTCAACTCTTAGCGATTAGTCTACTATGTGAGCAAGACACTAACCGGTGCAAAGACACGCTACCCATGCGCTATAAAGCTGGCATTGGCACTTGTCTTCTCAGCTCGAGAATTGAGACCTTACTTTTAGGCTTATCGCGTGGTTGTCCTCACTGACCAGCCACTAAAGGGTATTCTCCATAAACCCAATATTTTTGGGTGGTTAGTTAAGTGGGCCGTCGAGTTGAGGGAGTTTGGCATTGAATTTCGGCCCAGGCCAGCCATCAAGGGCAGGTCTTAGCGGACTTTATCGTCGAGACCACATCTCCAATTATCGATGAGCACCCCACAAAGGACATAGGTCACCATCCAGAAGAGTCGAAATAGGTTCTCAACATCGACAATTCATATACAAACTCAGGTAGCGGTTCCAGAGTTGTTCTAAGGACCCCAAAAGGGTTTGAGGTGAAATACTCCCTTAAACTCGATTTTTCGGCCACCAACAATGTTACTTAGTACAAAGCCATGTTCGCTGGATTACGATTTGCCAAAGAGTGCTCAACTAGGCTGCTGACCATCTATAATGACTCAGAGCTAGTCGTTAACCAGATCAACGGAAGTTTCGAGGCATGCAACTTTCTCTTGGCCAAATACGTGGTCAAGGCAAAGGATACGATCCAAAGATTTAACAAGTTGAGCCTTGTCCATGTCCCCAAAACTGAGAATTGGAAGGCCGACCTACTTGCTAGGGTAGCGACGGCCAATGATCCAAAACAGTACTCGAGAGATATAAGGGAGGTTTTGAGCACTCCTAGTATAGAGGAATAGGAAGCGATGTAAGTCTCCGACTCCAAAAACTGGATGACACCTTACTGGAGATATATAGCGGACGGAGAGCTGCCGAAGAACGTGGACGAAGCCAAGAAGATCAAAAAGACGACCGGCTAGTACACCATAGTTGATGGGCAGCTCTATTGCCGCAGCTACTCGACTCCGTACCTGCAGTGTCTTACACCCAATGAGGCCAACTACGTTTTGAGAGAAGTCTACCTTGGGATATGTGGATCATACATCGGCGGTAAGAACTTACCATTCAAGGTCAAGCTCCATGGATATTACTGACCTACGACGAAGAAGGATGCCCTAGAGTTCATGAAGAAAAGTGAGAATTGTCAACTGCATGACAATTTTCACCACCAACTGCCCGCAGAGCTGAGATCCCTCCAAGCTCCTTGGCCTTTCCCGCAGTGGGGGCTCAATATTTTCAATCCATTTCCTATCGCGACAGGGCAAAGGAAGTTCATCATCGTGGGTATTGACTACTTCTCCAAATGGGTTGAAATCACCCCGCTGGCCAAGATCACCGAGCACAATACCTTAGAATTTGTTCGCCAAAGTATAGTGTACAGATTTTGCATTCCTGAGGTTATCGTGATCGACAATGAAACCCAATTCTCAGGAAAATGTATCACCAATATTGCACTAATATTGACATAAGATTGATCCATACTTCGGTAATATACCCCAAGGCAAACAGACAAGTGGAGGTCACCAACTGTATGTTACTCCACGGTCTGAAGACCAAATTGGAAGATGTAGGGAACTCCTGGGTTGATGAGCTGCAATCCGTCCTATGGTCATACTAGATGACTCCCAAGGAACCAACTCACAAAACACTCTTTAGTATCTGCTACGGGACTGAAGCGATAATTTCGGTCGAGATCGGGCTCCCAAGTCTTAGGGTCAAAACCTTCGACCCATTTAGTATCTCCTAAAAACTCAGGAAACACCTAAACTTCCTAGAGGAAACCCGTAACGTAGTTAGGATGCAGACAGCACCCTACTAGCAACGAGTCGCCCATTAATTACAACAAGAAAGTGAAAGCACGAAAATTCAAAATTGGAGACTTGGTCTTGCAAAGTATAGAAGTTACAGGCAAGATCACCAATCGAAACAAGTTTTTTCTGAATTAGGAAGACCCATTTTTAGTCTCCGCTATCCTGTGGAATGGAGCATACAAGCTCTAAACCCAGAACGGCAAGTTGATCCCACGAACATGGAACGCAGTCCACCTAAAATGTTACTTCCAGTGAAGACCCATGTAGGTCATTTGTATGGCATAAGAGTACTTGTAACATTATATTGTCATTAATAGAAGAAAACTCTTTTCCACTTGCATTGTACTGTGAATCTTTTCTATCTTTTTTCTTTTCTATATGAATACTTACTTACAAGTTGTACAAAATAAATGACCTAGACTATCAAAGTTTGATGAATTTTTACCTGTTCGCAATTAAACCCTAGTCATCCAAGCGGCCCATGAGCAATCGATTTAAACCCTGGTCATCCAGACAGCCCACGAGCAGTCAAATTAAATATTGGTCATCCAAGCAACCCATGAGTGGTTGAATTGAACCTTAGATATCCAAGCGGCCCATAAGTGGTCGAATTAAACCCTGGTCATCTAGATGGCCAACAAACGGTCGAATTAAATTTTGGTCATCTAAGTAGCCCGTTCGCAGTATGGGGCATAAACGGCATGCATGACGACCTCCTCTAATAGAAGTTAGCACTGTCAGTCTATAACGGTCAACATCCTCGGAGTAAGTGCTCCATCCAAAAGCTGGCCGTCCAAGATCAAATGTGGGCATTGCTACTCAAGCCTCAACTCACAATTAACTTGATACGACTTCAGGACCTACCCTAATGTCTCCTTGAGGATTTAAGTCTATCTAAGAGCGCGACAAGCGTCTCCAATGTAACACCCCGATAATTTGACTCGGGTTATATAGTAATAAACAATATAATATATTGATATTAATAAATATTATAAATAATAATTGGTATTAAATAATTAAATAATAAATGACAAATAATAATGATAATAATAAATTTGAGTAATAATATATACTAATAAACATTAACAATAATCAGCAATAAATAATAATGTGAAATTATATTATAATAAAATACTAATAATAATAAATATAATAAATAAGTTAATATAAATAAATAAATAATAATAATAAATGAATAAAGAAATAAAATGGGAGAAAAGAAAAGAAATGAAGAAAAAGGAGGGAAAGAAGGAAGAAAAAAAGAAGAAAAAAAAACAAGAAGAAGGAGAAGAAGGAAGGGAGAGGGGAGAAAAGGAAAAACGAGTGCGAGGGTTCCGACTAGTAGGAAGGAATGAGTGATCAGCGCCAAATATGGGAACCAGTAAAACCCTTGCAAGCTCCTCCTTTACTTAAGGAACCAGTGGTGAGGAGAGGAGGGATACGAATCAAAGAGGAAAACTACGGACAAGTCGAAGCCAAGCAAAGCCGCCGTTGCCATCGTCGACCGATGCCGAAAGGAGAGTCGCCCTTGCTGTTCGAAGCTGCCTCCGCTGCCGCCACAGCCAAACCCTAATTATGCTACAGTTATAGGCTAGTGAACCCCCTTTAATGTTATTCTCCTCTGTTGTAAGTGATTCCCCTTTTATTGTCATTTCTCCTCTTGCTTGCAAATCCGCTTATTCTCTCCCTCAATTTTCATGATACTAATTGAGATTGGGTATATGTAGAGATTGTGTGCAAACTGTTAAAAAAATAAAAAATTGGGGAAACAGAATCTTTGTCTCCAGACGATGGGAAAAAAAGGGAAATTTTGAGGGGTTCATGATGTATTGAGCCTTGAAAATTTTGGATTCATGGAATTAAATAATTGTTTTTCATACAGTTGGATGAAAGTTTATAATTTCGTTGAGAATCGGAAGGGTAGGGAAGAACAAAGTACTGTGCCCTATTTGGGTTGATCGAAGACTATACATTGGGTGACGACGGTGACGAAGTGGCAAATGAACGAGTATGTATAATTATACGATATGCGTGAGGTATATGTACACGTATGTGTATGTGCGCATGTGTGAATTACTACTGGGCTGCCACAGTGCGAATAGAGTGGGAGAGAACAGCCGTGGGTATATGTTTATATATATATTTGTATATATTTGTATGTAAGTAATGTATATATATATATTTATATTTATATATATTGAAATATATATAGATATATATTTAATTATTGATATATAAATTCATGTGTGAGTTTGACAAGTTTATCAAGTGGATATATATACATGGAGATGATTGGTTAATGAAGTAAATATTAAAATGTTATGGTAATGATGAACATATGGGAGTACATGTTGATTAATATAACGTGACTGAATTATTATACCATCTTATCTAGGAATTGGTAGATGAATTTTTTGGACAATATAAATCAGATGTGGTAATTAAATTTTGGCCTTAGTAAAAGGTTTTGTTTATCGGGATAAAATGGAAGAACAAGTTAAATTGGTAAAAATATGTTATTCTTGGTTCTCGTTTATTCTTTCATCATTACGTGATAAATTTTTTTATGATGGTCATGATTGTGTGTGTTCGGTCATTATCAATACCGATCGATAATTCTTTCATTGAAATTGTAAAACCTTCTTTGTGTTATACTTGATTGCGTGAGTAATTAAATTATTGGCTTCCTATAGTCAATATTAATGAGAGTATATGAAAATATTAAGTTATCTAGTCGAATGGGAGATTAGGCACCTTAACGTGGTCTACACTTATTCGATATTGATTTTTGTATCATAGTGATAATGATATATATTATTTATTATGGAGAAATGCTTATAACCATGTGACTATCATAGAAGATAATATTGGGAATATCATTTGACGAAGGGTATCACAGATGGTATTGGCATGCTATGGGTACAGCCTCTGGGAGAACTGTAGGGGTAGTTGGATATCATAATAACCTCGTTGTACTTACCCAACTGTTGATGGCGTAAATACGCGGCCTTTGGTTCACAATGGCAGAATAAGGTCTAAGGAGATTCATTATGATATTTCGTCATTGTTGATACCTTATGAGTTTGAGATTCAATGAAATCTATAAATTATATTCGGTAGAATTCATGTGTCGGATTTTACACTATCCGGATTCAGTGGAATCATATTGTTATTATTATTTGATATTCGGGTCGTTCACACTGACATTCGGATCAGAGAATCCCTGCATATCTCTTGATGTCAAATTCTAATGGGTTTCCGCATGTTATTAGCAATCTTGTTATCTTTGTCATATAAGGGTCCGGGGAGACCTATCTTGATTTTGGTTTGAGTCGTGTTTATGACATGTTATGACTTCTCGGATATAGTTAGATTATTATAGAAATATTGCAACCATTATATTTTAATATCCAAAATATTTATTATTTATTAATCATTTTTTATTATTATCACTTATTGGGTTTTGACTCACCCTTATATTTTATTAACTATAGATTGAGTTGATTGCATAGGCAGACCATGAGATCCTACTTTTGCTACAAAAATTCTAGATAGAGAAGATAGTAAAGATAAAGACTCGTGAGAAGAAGTTCTAGAGACAGTTTATCGATCGAGGTTTTATTTGGATATATTATTGAGACTGTATTCCCGAAATAATAATATTATATTTATATTTATTATCTCAACAAAAAATTATTATGGGAATTATAATTATGATGTTGACTTTACGATGATTATTAGAATTTTAAATTTCCTTGTTGTCGATTTAAATTCGGTTGAGTGACTCGAATTCGGGTCGTTGCATCCAATGTGTGAGACGAACGGCCAACTTGCACAAGATGCACCAAGTAGGCCAGCTAATACAAATAGTAAATAGCTAAAAGAACAGCTAATGAAAGCAAAGTCATGGAACGCAGAATGTTGGTAAAATAATTATTTTATTAATGATAAAATTATACTTACAGACACATCAAAATGCAAAAAACAAGTGGCACAAAATCTAAGGAGCAAAGCTCCCTAGAGGAGGCAACAGAGGCCCCTGAACACTCTGCGGCTGAACCACGAGGCTCTCACGTCGCCAGGCAGTATGGTTTACTAGGTCAATAACACCGACAGAATAGTTGGGATCTACCAGATGGACAATGCGGTGACTAATGTTGACACCTTACCATAACCATGCCCACAGCGCATGAGAGACCTCATGAGGGCGTATGTAGGTGGATAGCTCGTTTTCCAACAAAGCTATCCTACTCAGAAGCTCATCATATACCCCGTAGTCCTAGCAGCCTCCTCTTCTAGTCTCACATTTTTTGCTCTCTTGTCAGACAACTCCGACTGGAAAGCAGCCTTCTTCTCCTGGTGCTGGGCCTTTAGTAGGTCCACCTCCTCCTCGAATCAGGCAATCTCTTCCTTGCTATCATGGATCACTAGGTCCCGTTGGCACAGTCCCTTACCCACTGCGCTCATAACCTTTGCCTCCTGCCGACAAAGAAAGAAGAGAAAGGAAGTTTCGAAAAGTTACTGGCCAGACTTTTCGCTGCCTCCTCACTGGCCTACTATGTGACCTTGGGGCTGATGGAGGAGGACTGAGAGTGGCAATCTTCTCAGTACGCTCTGCTGAAATCTCAATAGCAATCTCCTCTACCAACTCAGCACTGAGGTCAACCGCCTCAAAAAGCTCTCCGGCGGCAAGCTCATTAGGCGCAAGAGGCGACTCCAAGGTTGGCTCCTCAAGTTCAGCTCGCGGCTCATCAGCCGTCCTGACGGCTACAGGTGACTACTCCTTCAGCACGGCTTGGGCCGCCAATCCCATCGGCTGTGATAGCACAATGACCACGCCACTTGCAGCAGCTGAAGCATGGCCTCGTACTCCTCCACAACTATCTCTACTCTAGAGCGCTCTCCAGCTCCAGCAAGTCGTCCGATCGTTACGTAATCTGGCTCTGTGAAGGACGAGGAAGAAGGCACTATCGTCGCAACCCTTTTCCACCTTGGATTACCGAGGGCATCGCTGATGGAAGGAGCTCCGGCCGCATCAATGGAAATGGTGCCAACCTTCCTCTTGCGCTGCGAGGCATCCGACGGCGACGGTCTAATCTTCTGGTCCGAAGAAGGAGGTCCCCAATGAGCTTTCGTAGCTTCCTCCCTGGAAACCAAATGATCCCTCCTATATTCGTTAGGGTATTTCCTCACCAGCCTCAACAGTGGCTCCACAACTTCCACCTTAGCCTCCTTGGGCGTCCCGATGAAAGCACTGGGACCTTGCCCCAATCTTGGGACAAAGGCCATGAGTCACTGATGCACACGAAGAAGTAGCGGTCCTTCTAATTCTTCAGCGAATCGTAGATGGCCTCGCTGACGAGAAGGTCTCTAGAGGACAAAGAGATCCAATTCCCACTCTAAGTGAATTGAAATATCACCCAAACCGCCTCATTTGTTAGCATCCGTGAACAGTGGCGTAGGAAGATGCATAGCGTGCAGAGGTAACGTATGGCATTGGTATGGAGCCGTGCGATATAACTCTAAGCGCTATAAAGATGTCCAGCAGCTCCTCTAGGACGGGGATGCAAAGCTCACTCCTCATATGAGACTCGTACATAGTAATGCAGCCCCTAGGAGGGAAGCACACCCTATCGTGCTCATTGGACATCATGGGGATGATCTCACGTGGAATGTTGAACTCTACGTACAGTTCTCTCACCTCGCCAAGGGTAATCATAGAAGCAATCTCAACAACAGAAGGAGCCACAGAAATGAGGGTAAGAAGAGCAGCAAAGACTTAGAAAAAATTTTTCGTGGAAATATTGAACGGACGGACTGGTTTTTGTAAAGGCACGCAACCATTGGTAAGAGAACGCCTCAAAAGAACACACCCATTATGGCGGACACGTGTCACATCTAGAAAGGGTGCAGTTAAATCGGATCTCCTATAGAATTAATTATCATGATCATAAATTCGCTGCGTGTTGACACGTGGCAAAACTTTTCGTCTGACAGTCCGACGCCATGATGGCGTGTCATTTCAATTCCCACAAGCTCTCCAGATTTTGGCAAGAGAAGTCAATAAATCCGATCAACGCTGCTCTTCACGCTTAGTTCTCCGGATTTCAACTAGAACGATCAACAAATCTGGTCAACGCAGCTCTTCACGCTCAGTTCTCTGGATGCTAGCTAGAACGGTCAACGGATCCGGTTAACACTGCTTTTCACGCTCAGTTCTCCGAATTCTGGCTAGAAAGGTCAATGAATCCGGTCAACGCTTCTATTCCTGCCGAGCTCTCCGACTTCTTACCAGAACGATCAACGAATCTTGTTAATATTTCCTCCAATCCAATTCTCCGGATCTTGGTGTTACGATCAATAGCTGCAAGCAACGTGATCAACAGACCGATGGCCATTGCCGGTTTCAAACTGTCTCAAACAAGTTGCCGAGCCAAAAACGTTCCATCGTGAGTATGTTGGAGGCCGGAGTCCCAAATCACCAGCATGGGGGGCTAGTGATAAGAATGCCAGTAATGAGCTGACCCACGAAGGAGAAAATGGCCCAAATCCACAACGGCCTGATTCTGCCTGGACAATCAATGAGGCCATTGACCGGAGAAGAACAAGTGGGCCGGCAGAAATCCAAGAGCAAGACTGCCCATTAAAGCCTAGAACGATCAACACTTCTATTGACCAAAGAGGGGGCGAGTAGATCGGCTAAGGCCAAGACGCGCGCGGCCCAAGCATTAATTGTTCCATGTGTCCATCTCAGATTCACAACGGTCGTTTATCCTAATTTTTTGCATCTCCAAGAAGGCAAGCTCCACTATAACGGTCACCTCCAAAATCAATACGTATCCTGAGAGGAAGGCGCCAAAATCCGTGTGCTGTCTATTGGAAACCCTAATAGTTACAAAACACAGAAGAAAGAAGATAAGCTTCTTTGACCATTACAGTTAAAAACGACGATCATGCCTATGCAGAAAAGGCAACGATCACCAACAGAGCGCGCGCGTCAACCCCCTCTGCATAGGAAAGGCAGCCCAAGGCTATGGCCGTAAAAGGCTATGGGAGCTCCTTTTAAAGACACGCTCTCGGTCACACTTGAAAATGCCTTCTCTTGCCCACGAAAGCCCTCTAGCAATCACAAAGCTCTCAAATACTCTGAGCTCTCTCTCTCTCTCTTTCACTGTTACTAATTTCTAGCAAACTCAGTGCTCAGAGAAGTTGCTTTTCACGGGTAATAGCAAAGCTACTCTTCCTACGAGTCCTCTCCCACTTCTAAATACTCACCAGATTCATATTGCACCCATTGCATTCACCTTCTTGTCTTCAAAAAACTTATTACTGGCTTGAGTATCGAAATATTTTTAGTGGGATCAAATTTTATCGTCTGCTGACCTCTTATTTAAGTTATGGTGTACAAAATCCAAAACTAAGTGAACATTGACCGGAATCAGATGGACTATTTGACTCAAATTTGTTTAAATTTGAATCCATAACGTATCAAGACTTATTCAATATAAACAAAGAGCCAATGGTAATTGCTTTGTGATATATAAATAAAAATAACAAATTTATTTTAAATATTCTCAACTATTATCTTTTATTGTGAAGGGGAAAAAAAAGGCAATCTTAATTTTTTTTATTTTAACATATTGAATTTAAAATTAAGTAAAATTTCATAATAAATTGATTATATTTTGTTATATCATAGTATGTTGATAATATCAAAAATTCTAAATATTTAAATAATAAAATTAGATAGAGGACTATTTTTATTTTTTATATCATATTTGTATATCACGGGACACTAAACTATGAATAAAGAAAATTAGTAAAGTTTTTTTATTGTATAAAACTAATTTTAAAATAAAATTCGAAATTAATTTTTAGAGAGAGTAGAAAATTATAAAACAATGACAAATTTTTTAATTTTTTTTTATATATTTCATCAATGACAGTTGATGTGTGGCTGTGGTACACCTTCATGATGTTATTTGTGGTCTGATGAAATAATCAAATTGGTAGATTTATAAAAAAATTTTAAAATAATATTATAAAAATAATTTAAAATTACTCATATATATTCAGACTACATTGTATTAATTAAGTAGAATAGCAAAAATGAATTTATACAACCATTCTTATTTGGTAGAATATAATTATTATTGTTGTGAGTTTTTGCACACAGTGAATAAATAATTTTATGAATTAGTATAAAATAAAAAATAATATTATTATAATTTATCTGTAATCCATTTAAAATCTATTATTACCTTAAAATGATATTATTATAATTTTTTGCTTTGTTTTCATATATTTTAGTCAATTTTACTAATTAATATTTTTTGTCAAATAAAACTTCATTTGGCATCAAATTAGTCAAAATTGATATCCAATTTTATTGAGTTTGTATTTATTATGGATTAATTATTAATTTTCGGTACCAATTTACATTCGAAATGTTTTAATTTACTTTTAAAAAACATGAATTACTGTGCTTTCTGCTTGTCTGATACACTTCTTATTATTACTGAGGATGGCTTCACTCTAGAGCAAAGAGCAAAATTACGCGGTTGTAAATCATTATTTATTACTTTATATTTGTTTGTAAGTTTTTCCAAAAAAAAAAGAGAGGGAAAAAATTAAAATATTATTAATTTATATTTTTTATTTTATTCTTAAATTTTCGTTTTAAATTCTACTGTTGATCTTCACTGTGATTCTTGTTTTGATGTTAAAAAAAAAAAAAAACAATTAAATTGGGGATATTTGAAATTTATGTGGTAATAGTCAATGGGGGAAAAAAACCTAGAACTTAAAAATTAAAATTTCAGTCGATTGTGAGTTACTATATGAAATTTTAATAAAGTTTTTTCAACACAGAATAAAAGTTTTATGAAAATAAATATTAGGAACAAATTTTTAACTATAACATTTTAAAAATAATTGTTAAAATTATTTTTAATATTTTTTATGAAAAACTTAGGAAAAACCATAGCGAGCACGAGAAATTTGAGGGTAATGCGTTTTTTAAGTATGATATGCTTGATATATTTTTAATCCTTATAACTAAATAAAAGTTTTTCGGTAAAAAAAAATATTATATAATATTTTTATATATTTATTTTGATAATATTAATATTTTCAAAATATTTAATCTAATAATAAAAAGTTATTTAAACAATTTTTTTAAAAATTTTAAATTTTATATATTAAAAATTTTCAATTCTAATAAATAATATAAAATATAACGAATATATATTTTCTAGAGTAAATACATCCGCTCCAAATTCGAGCCGAAAATGCGAGTAGACGAAAAACTGTTCAGATCCCAAAGCAAGTCGGTCGGGAGTCCGCATGTTCAATGTGTGTGAATGCAAGATGGTCAAACGGCCACAATGAAGACTAATTACCAACTGCCAAGTGTCCCGTGTCGGCAGTCCGAAATATCATACGTCTCTTTGACCACATTTTATTGCTATTTTTTGAATTATTATTATTTGTTCAATAATTCATTCGTATTAAATGAACAGTATAATAATTTTTTTTTTTTTTTTTATTTTTTTAGCTTCTCTCATTTTCATTTTTATCTTGTTTAAGTAAACTCGAGCATTAGGCTGGGATCAACATGGGTGCACGTAAGTCTATGTGGTTCGGCTTTATTTGACCATCCTATATTAAAATAATGGTAAATTTTTTACTTATTTAAATTCATTCTATAATGTTTTAGTTTATATATATATATATATAAAGCCCATTAACTTTAACGTCTCTTCTCTTAAATCAAATGAATAGTACATATAATAAATAAATTATAAATTAATTTTTATCCTCTAATTAGTGATTAGAGAGTGTCTTAAGATCTTAAATAAATTTATACTCTAAATTTTACTATTTTATGTGTTTTACAATTAGCAAAGTATAGTTACTCTAAAGAGTTAAAGAGTTATTTTTAAAAAAATAAATCAAATATATGTGACCATATAATAATTGGTATAGAGTAGCTAGGTCGACGATGACAAAATAAAAGATGAAATCCCACATTCATCTCTACATTATATTTATTTTTGTAATTACGATTTATTTTATCCAGAGGGATGAAAATGCTTATATCTTAACGCATCCTTCTTAGTTGATAATGACAAAACTACTCATATTATCTGAAAACCTTCTATCAAAAAAATGTGCAATTTATAGAGCTACTATGTCAATTAATAAATAATTGGTCACCTTTTACTTATGGATATTACATACAGTTTTTTTGGTTGGTTGGAATATGTTCTATTGAATTTTTTACATGTTGATTCAATTGTTTGGGATGGGTTGTGCCTATGGTACAATGTCAACCTTGTAGCGTGCACAAGCTTCTTGTATATAAAATGTCAATCTTATAGATTGCTTACTTAAAAAAATAAATAAAATATACATATATACAGGCTTTGACAAAACTCTTGGTAGATAAACTAAGAATTTATATGATTATTTTAAATATTACATTTTTATTTTGTAAAAGATTAAAATTATAATATAGAAATTAAAGATTAAAATAATTTATTAAAATATTATTTAAATATCTATCATCTACTATTTTTAAAATAATCATAAACATTAAAATAATAAAAGAAAATAATATTTGAAATGACTATGTCAAAATTTTATAATTTCATCCCCGAAAATCATTCACCATGTAAGTTCTGACACACATCAAAAAGAATTAAACTCAAGATTATAGTCTCAACTGCTCTGTCCCAAGTTAAATTTGCCAACTGTACTAACATGTACTATTGTTGAAATTTTATAAGATTTATAATGGTTTTATCAATCATTGAATTGTTATATTAATTTGCAAATCAATAATACAAATTGAAATAATTATGTATCAAAATCTACACCTTCATTATTCTCTCTATGAAATTATAATCCATTCATCTTCTTTAATTCTTTTTTTTTTTTTTTTGGTAACAAGAGTCAATTTTATATTAAAAATTGTTACACAATTTTGTCAATGAAATCCTTAAATCCAAATAGAATGGAGGTCGCCAAAATACTTTGCTTCTTTCAAATTTAAAAATTATTCACATTTTTATCTTCAGAAATGATCTCTTATTCTATAAATATATAATAGGCAGTCTTGTTCATCATAAAATATGAAGATGACTTATTTATTTATAACTTAAATCCCAATCTTTTTGTTAAAATAACTACCAATTAAAAATTTTTAAGTTTTTAATAAAATATAATAAAATTATATAAAATTATAATATTTAGTTATTTTAATAAATTATTAAAAAAATATGTCAAACGACAGTTGGGTTCAATACAGGTACAACTCTTTACCTCTATATATCACCATCCCTTCCCTCTCTCTTCCCCTAAAGAAATAGAGCTCTGCTAGAAAGAGAAAGAGAGAGGTACATATATAAACCCCATTGATTAAAACTAAAGCTTTCTTCCTTCCATGGCTGAGAATCTGGGAATCAGTGTGGAAAGAAAACCTTCAGAAGCAAGATTATCTGAGCTAGGCGTCAAGTCTTGGCCTAAGTAAGTCTCTTTCTCCTCTTCTTCTTCTGCTTCTTCTGTTTTTTTTTTTTTTAAATCAAGCTAATATTGGTGAAAATATAGAAAAAAAAAAGGTTTAATTAGTTATTAAAAAGAAGTTTCCTTTTTGTATTTATTAAAATTTAATTAAGTTAATTAACCTCAAAGAAAACTAGGTGAATTTTGGATCATATCAAAGAACCCTATCCAAATCATTATAATCTAAAATTATGTGGCATCAAAATATGTCGAACCAAAAATATCTACCATTTTACTTTAAAAAAATAACCAAAAATATCAAAATCTATAATTTGTTATTAATTTCTAAAATAAAGTTTCCGTTTATAGTTTTCCAAAAACACTTTAAATATTTTTATACAAATTAAAAATTAGAGTTTTTTTCCCTAAAACTGTTTCTCAATGAAAAATAAACATCCTTCGATTCGTTAAAGGTTCAATTCCTACTTCTTTTTCGCAAAAGCCCACTCATTTTCTTTATAATCTACAGCGAGTTTTTTAAATTATAGTTTTAAATTTTCTATCAAAAAATTAAATCTTCTGCCGTAATTAACATTCCTGAATATCTCGACAGAAATTAAAAACTATAACTTTTTCACAAAACATTTTCTAAATAAAGATGCTAATTTCATTAATATACATATATCCAGATGGGGTTGCAGTCCTGGGAAATATCAGCTGAAATACGATGCAAGACAGACATGCTATCTGCTAAAAGGGAAGGTTAGGGCGTACCCTAAATCCTCAACAGACTGCGTTGAATTTGGAGCCGGAGACCTCGTCATCTTCCCCAAAGGACTCAGCTGCACTTGGGATGTCTCCGTCGCTGTTGATAAATACTACATATTCGACTCAGCTTCGCCTTCGCTTTTACCGTCGTCCTCGTCTTCTTCCTTTCACTGATCGCGCTCTATCAGGAATAAGAGATTCCGCATTGACTGAGTGAAAAGACATGGCATTGAAGGTCCTTCTCAGGTCAAAATCATCCACGAGATGAGCGTTGCTGTTGAATTTCGTTTACAGCGGGCAATATATCGTTAGAGGCACTGTTGATAAATGCTATTGCCCAATTGATTATTCACGTTCACCAACTTCTTCCTCTCACTTAAAGTAGTCCGCTGGATCACTTATATTGAACAGTTTTTTGTAATACATTTATATTATTATTCTAAATTTAAATATTTATAATAATTTAAATGATATATTTAGTTATCTACACTATATTTATACTAATTAAATAATATTTTTTAAAAAAATTTAAAAATAGTTGAATTTATTTTTTCAGCCTACCTATCGATGATCGAATTCTATTTGTTATATTATTATGAATCCGGACCCATAAGTAAACAATATAAATAATCAATAATAATTACAATCCACAAAATAAAATTTTCAAGTTAATAGCAACCCAAACCAAATACTCAAATCCGAGCATAATCTGACGATACATCCAACCAACTCAATAATAATAATAATAATTAATTATAACAAGATTTTTCAAATTATCCATCCGATCAAAAATACGCATAGCCTATTCATAAGTCTATAAGAAAAAGGTGACAAATAACAATCCAAATAACTCAGATCCACGACAAACCAAATGCCTTAATTATCTAATAAATAGAATAATCCGACTACTGACGTCTCAACAATATAACTTGCAAATTATCATCCTATCCGCTGCCCAAACTATATCCAAAATATAGCTAAAGTGAATCTAATCCAAATACAAAGAAGATACTTACCCAATATAAATAAGGTTTCAAGCAAAATTGCATCCAAACTCCCTATAAAACATCTGTAGCCTTCTAATTTGAAAGGATAATAAATATAAAAATATGAGCCGAATATTTAACAAGTATTAGCATATAATATATAGCAAACAATGCGTTTAGAATTAGAGCAAAGGAATAAACTAATAAAATGACATAAAACCTATGAAAATCAAAATCTAAGCATCAAGCATGGCAAATCAACAAAATATCCAAATATGATCTCATATGCAAAATTTATAATCCAAACAAAGTTAAACAATCCAAATGTACGAAACCAATCAAATTTGGTATCCAAGTTTAATATCGACCAAAGTCTATGAACTCAAATTAGGTCTCAAACATCCAAAATCAAATACAAGAAAAATATATCAAAAATCTAAAACATGTACAAATCAGAGAATCAAAGACCAGAAGATGGACTTTGAGGAAGGGTTATGAATACTTCAGATAATCTTAGATCATAAGTTACTGGATCATCTATATATTCTTCCATATAGACAGGGACAAACACTACTTTTTTTTGTCACCCATGGATGATAGGTGCAGTTTTCAAATCTGTTTGAATATATTATGATACACGAATATATTAATTTTATTTAATTTCTTACGATAATTTTTATAAAAATATAAATCGGAGATGATCTCTATATTACTAACCCAAAACTTTTCATATCTGATGGAAAAGGTCAAAGCTTACGCTTAAAAAAGTTCACATGTCAAATCAAATATATAAAGATAGAGATCAATCTGAAACACATTGTATAGATATTGTGACGGACCGGATTCTAACCAAAGTCCAACTTATAAAATGTCCGTCAAACTAAACACAAATCTGAATCCACTATGTACCTACAATATATATATATATATCACAACAATTAACACATTGGATCCAAATGCCACAAAATTTTATGCATGACTCCAACGTCATATCTCCGGATACAACGTAGTATAAAAGAGATTCCACTATGTACCTAAAATCAAACTATAATAACTTGTAAAAGTATATAAAATCATCCATACACAGTGAAAATTAAACTCATCTGAATGTCAACAATAAAATCAAAATACATCCACATATCTATCCAACATATACACAAACCCTCCACACATATGCACAAAATCATAAAAATCATCTTCCAAGTCTAGCTTAATCCACGAACTTTACTCCTCTTCATCGGGTTTAAATTCGTACTCATTTAAAGGTAAGAAAATAGTATGAAGCGAGCCGAATACTCAGTAAAATACAGATATAACAAAAACAATGCATTATGCCTTAAAATAAATCGAGAGAATAAGATAAGATCCGAATGTAGATGCATAAATGTAAATATGATCAAATATATTTTCGGAATAGATTTAACTTTTATATTTTGTTTCTGATTTTTTACACATATATTGCATTTAAATTCCTTATTTTACTTCTGATTCCTTTAATTCTAAAACATGTAAAAATTTTATTCATATTTAGGGATCAGGGTTAGTAAATTTTATCAACTAATAGAGCAGATATCAAATAAACAGATTGTGTTCATTCCACACAATCAAAAGGTCTTATACCTCTTATTATTGGTCAGAACATATAGAGTCTGTCACAAAAACTCCCACAGGGGGGCATTTTTCTCGATGCCACTGTAATATCCTAATATATATAAGAGAATACTACTATTTGAAATATAAATCTTTGGTCCAATTTTATAATTACCTTACATAGTTCAAATTGAAAACCCTGTACAAATATATCGATATTGAGAATGGAAAATGGATAACGAATTCGATTAACAAATAACGAATAACAAATAATAGAGTCCCAATTTTTTATTGTAAATTCAATTTCATATTCTTATAAAAACGGATACATATTTTATATATTTGGAATACAAATGCATAATTTCATATTCTTACTGATACGAATACATATTTGGTATTTTTATGAAATTATTTGGATACATATTTTTATATTCTTGTAAATTTAAATCTTTATAAGATTTTAAATACATATATAAATTAACTTTAAAGCTTAGAAAAATTAAAAAATTCTTACCATATTGAGCCAAATAAAATATTATAGCTTTCGAACCATAAATTTCTTCACAAAAGGTACCCTACATAATTTTCAGAACATATAAAATATCATATATAAAATACATATAAATAAATATTAAATAATTAAGGTAAAAACATATACAAAGTTAGGGTTCCAATTTTCTAAAGTTAAATCATGTATAAAAACCAAAATAAACAGGCAAAATGGCGGGCGGCAGGGTTAGGGTTTCCACGTAACACAATATGATATAAAACTTTCAAATTGAATACAAAATCAACAAACATGCATGTTTAATATATGGGTATTTCAAAATACATATTTAGACAAGTATTAGAATAAAAATACCCAAAAAATAGAATAAAAAGAGTAACAAGAGAAAAAAAAAAAACATATTGGTGCACTTACCTCAACCTGATATGAAATTTTCTCAACTAACTCCAAGCTGAAAACGTACCCAAGAGTTTTGATCTCTTCTTTTCTCTCTTCTCCACGGCGCCCTCTCTCTTTCTTCGTAAAAATGACGGAAAATAGGACACGGGGCTTTAAATAGCCATATTGGCACTCAATCGTGCATCGGGCGCAGTTTAGGCATCCTTTCATTGGAATCAGCACTTTAGCGGTGCCTCAAGCCATGTTAAGCCAAATAAAATATTATAACTTTCGGACCATAAATGTCTTCACAAAAGATACCCCACATAATTTTTAAAATATATAAAATATTATATACAAAATACATGAAAATAAATATCAAATAATTAAATTAAAAATATTCACAAAGTTAGAATTTTAATTTTCTGAAGTTAAATCATGCATAAATCCGAAAATAAATGGGCAAAATGGCAGGGCATGTGGTTAGGATTTCCATGTAACACAATACCATATAAAACTTCCAAATCGAATACAAAATTAACAAATATACATGCTCAATACATGGGTATTTCAAAATACATACTTAGGCAGGTATTAGAATAAAAATACCAGAAAGGAACGGAACAAAAAGAGTAACAAGAGAAAGAAAGGTATATGGGTACACTTACCTTGACCCGATCTATAACTTCCTGGGCTAACTCCAAGCCAGACCCCAAAGCTTCAATCTCATCTTTTCTCTCTTCTCCACCACACCCTATCTCTCTCCCCTCTCTTTTTCTCCGCAATAATGACAAAAAATAGGACGCAAGCCTTTAAATAGCTGAATTGGTGCTCGAGTGTGCGTTGGGTGCACTTTGGGTTTACTCCCTTGAAATCAACGCTTGAATGATGCCTCGAGCTCCCTGATACTAGAATCAGCACTTGAGTAGGGCTCGAGTGCGGGTCAAGCCCGCGTCAAGCTTCGTGCACGCGTCAACTTCGTGCACGCACCGTCCGAAATCCGTTTCGACCATTCTAACTCAATTTTTTACATCATTGAATCCTAATTTTGATTATATTAACTTAATAAATCGTGATTATCATAATTTAAAATTTGAATCTTATTTACGGATCAATATTTTAAGGTTTACAGTGCCAACTTCTGATTTTATCAATTCCGGATCTTTAAGCTTTTCAATCCAATTTCTCCAATATCTTTTGATCTCGATTCATTTATATTAATTTAATTACTTCTAATTACCATATTTTAAAAATCGACACCTTACAAATACCACAAGCAATACCAATATGCAAGTTTTCATAATGTATTTTTTTATAAATACTTATTTATAGGAACATAACAATTCAAAATAATACTCATTTTCACAAAAAAAGTAAAATTCCTTAAATAATAACAAAATGAAAATAAAATTCTAAACCAACGGGCAAAAGTAATATACATGCATGAGGAAATCAAATAGGTTAAGTAAGATGACGTGCATGTATATTAAATCCACCAAATATAGATAAAATTGAACGAAAATAAAAACAAACCAAGAATAATATGTAAGGATACTTGTATCTACCTCTAATCTAATAGATCTAATGAAAAGATGCATCAAAATCCTCCTTCTTCCCTATCTCTCTCTTACTTTTCTTCATCTTTCTCTCTCCTTTCTCTTATTCCCCTGCAAAGTGGCTAAAACAGTACGTGTTTCCCATTATATAATCGAATCAGTGTATGAGCGCTATCTCAGACGCGTGTCAGGTGCCACACCAAACCCCATGCATATGTGAGCACTGCCTTAAGCCCCCATTGAGCAGGGGGCACATCAGAATCAACGTTTGTGCACTGCCTCAGGTGTTCATCAGGTGTGCTCACTCTATCAAATGCGCATGAGAGCATGTGAGGCGTAATTTATATGCCAAAATTACTTCCTTACTCAAAATATCTTTTAAATTCAGATTACATAATTAATTCTAATATAATAATATCAAATTAAATCGGACGAAATCAAGTATTATACATATCATTCAATATTTTTTTAAATTTTTTTGTAATATATATATATATTTGTGTGAGGAAGATGAAAATTGAAATTGAGATGATTAGTATCGGCATTGTTAATTGTGAAGAAAATAATGTGTGTTAAAAGAGAAATTGAATAGTGTAAAGAGAAGGCATGAGTAGGAGGAAAAAGAGAAAAGAGAGAGAAGAACTTCTGCACACTTAGAAGTTGATAGACGTAAGAATTGTAAGTATCCAAATTCAGCTATTCTATTCATAATGTCTAAATTTAGACGGTTTAAAAAAATTAGATCAATCAATGGGACATTTTTTTAACTTAAATGCTTATATTTAAATATAAACACACATTTAAATTGATAAATATGAGTGTTGGGAGTCGAAGACGGTTTAGTGAAAAATATGATGCATGACTGACGAATTCAAGTGTTCGCTTGAAGTTTCCTTTTATAAATAAAACTGTGCATATTATGAATACCCAACTAAACTTTGTACAAAGCGGAAAAAATCTATAAATTTGATGCGTATTTGTTTTTACAATCCTCTTTTTCCCTTTTCTTCCTTTCACTTACTCCAATCTGTTGAGAATCGAATACCCAACATCGATTGAGAAAAAAGAATGATGTGGCCTAGTCTATAAATACAAATATTTCCTTAAAGATTCTTATTAGAATAAAAAAATACACACAAATGAGTATAATAGCTTTACTTTCTTCAAATGGGACAGTATTTATTGTTGATAAGCACTATAAATTTGAAGCTTTTCCGCCTTCATTATTTTTTTCTCGTTCTTGCTCTTCTTCTCTCCAATTGCAGTCTATTAGGGGATAGAATTTTCACATCAATTGAGTAAAAAGGTGGCATATAATTTATAAATATTAATCTCCTCTTTTGTTTGATGGCATATTTTTTAGGGTAAAATCATGCAATAGATGAGTCGAGACACTAGCAAAATAATTCCGTGGAAAGACATAAGGACGCCGCCAAATTTGTCCGCCATCATCCCCCATTGATTTGCTGCCTTTGGGATTTGTCAACCAGTCTTCAATTTTTGCATTTATTTTATTTTTGGTGTGTGTTGTTTCATAACAAACGAAAAGGAAGATGACTTAAGGAGACATGATTGTACGATATAGCAGTGGGGGATCATGCTTTTCTAAAAAAAAAAGAAGGATATTACTCTTCTCATTCACACCATTAATTTTAAAAAATTTAACAATTAAAATTTAAATATTATATAATAATATATATAAATAATTATTTTTTTAAAAAAATATTTATAATATTTGACTTAATATTTGATAAATATTAATATTTTAAAAAAATAAATTAAAAATATAACTATATTTAATATTTTTTATTTTTTAACTCTTGATCATTAAATTTTAATCCAATAGTTTTATAAGGAGAAATAAGATCCTGTTTCTCCTATACATTTGCATTATATTTGTTTTTGAAAATAATTTATTTCAAATATTTTTTTATTTATTTTTTGGTGCTCAATGTAAAAACAAATACTTCTATGTTTTTTATTTTTTAAAATATATAGAAAAATAAGTTTAGCAAAAATATTTTTTTATAAAAAGAAAATAAGGATTAAATTTTAAGAAATAATTTCTATCATGACCTTGGTATAAATAGATAATTAGATATATAATAAAAAAACCAATTTAGATTTTTTCCATCAAAATTGATAAACCTAAAAATGCCTAAATAAAGGGCCAAACCTAACAAACCAAAATCTGAATAATATCAAATTTATATTATTTGACAATGGGTATGGGAGGAAATCAAATAAACCCTATTCAATCCCCAATTAAATGAACATAATAACCTACTAAAATCAAATATATCCGTAAAAAGCACATCTAACTAGCAATTAAACCATATCAATTTGACACTTATAAGAATTTTTGTCTAATAATACTATCTTCAAAAATATTATCGTCCATAAATAAATGGTCAAACTAAATAAAATTTTAACATAAACCTCAATATAAATCTAAATATATATCCAAGTACAGTTAATGAATAAATTCTTCAAATCCTATAGCCAAGATCATGCAAGTAATTCAATAATATTCTAATTAAAACATGTAGCCTAAATACATGATTTTGTGTATAAAATTTATAATATATATACAAATATTAAATAATTTAAACTGCATAAAATTGTCCAAAAGTTAAAACTTATGAATTCTAAAATGTTCAAATATCCAAAGTTGGGTAAATTTAAAAACCATATCAAAAACTTATAAAAATTTAGTAGTCAAACATTTAGAAATAACAATATAATACATATAAAATCAAAAAATTTAAATTATACTGAAACAAAGAATCAATTATCAAAATACTAACTTTGAAAAAAAAATACATATATTTTTTATAATATTAGGTCAAAACATTACTATTTACACTCCCAGGGGACTATCTATAAATTACTCATTATAGAAGAGGTCAAACGTTACTTTATTTTGCTGCTAATGGATGATTATACAATCATCAAGTGCACCTAGTATGTGAAAATATCTAAATATATAGTTCCATTAATCTCTTATAGTGATATTCAATAAAACACTAACATTAGCCTCTATAATAAATATTTTAAACCTTTTCACTATATTAAGAAGGAATAAATACAAAAAGTTCTACTCTAAAAAAATATAAACTTATGTCAAATTAAAATAGAATCTTGTTAGAGCACATGATATAATTTAACTATTTAATAATGATTACAAATATCAATTAATAAAAATTTTACCCTAAGATGATACTATTAGGGCACATGATATCTCAACTAATTGTTGGGCATCGACCAACGATGTCTTGGGTCACCACCATGAGTTGCTGGATGGCACACTGGCCACTATTGGTCTTCAATTGGCATGTGTTACCTTGAGCCTCTATTATTAGTCTCTAGCCATCAATATCCTCAAATTTTGCCTCTGGTCATTAGATAGTGATGCCTTTGATTACCATTATCATTTGTTAAATGGCATACCTTGAATTAGGTCCACTGCCACATCAATTATTGGACAACTAGCCTCAACCCAATTCCACTCATTTCCGATGATGATTGCTAGCCATCCAAGTCCCAAGCAAAGTTATTGGTCACCAATCGACGTCGTTTTTAACTCTACCACTAAAACAAAATATAAATGTATTATAGATTGATAGTTTATGAATTTAAATATTTTTTTTACCTTAAAACATGCAATTGCCCTAAAATATTAATACAGCCAATAACAGTCGATATTTAAGATCATTGACCAATTTGTACAATATTCAATATTTTTATATATGTCAAGTATTAAAAAATATTTTAATAAAAATTTATTTTATATAAAAATATCTTTTTATAAAAAATATGAAAATATTTTTAAATAATATATCTATTATAAAAAATGTTTTTTATTAAATAAATAATTTTTTTGACAGATAGAGAAAGTCCTGATAATAGGCTTTTTGTTTTACATAGTACTGGTAGATTTCCCGTCTGAAACTTACTAGAGTTTCAGGGAAAAGACAAGAAGTATCTTGAACTAACAACATATTATTTTATTATTTTAGTTACATATTTTTCATCACTTTGATTTTGAACTTCTAGAAGACGTAAATAGCATATTTTTTCACGTTGACGGACGGATAAGGGTACTGGTCTTCATTTTCCTCTGCTTCTCTTCTTTTTATTATTGAATATACTCTACAGTCAAAATATAAAAATAATATTCAAAATAATCTTAATTTTTTAGAAATATTTAATAAAAAAATATTTGATATTTTTATGTGATATTTATTTTGTATGAACATGTTGCATCTTGGGTCTCCGTTTATCGTACGGATTAGAGAGTTTTCGAATTTCTCGTTGTCTGGAGATGGTCATGCACGAGTTCGATCTCCATCTCTGTTAACCTGGGACTTACACAACATAACTAACAAATAGGAGGTTAGAGGCCCGGCAAAATTTCTTCCATCGAAAACACTCCGACGCTCAAGTCAGCAATTTTTCGTAATGAACGGAAAGGAGCGTACGCTTAGAGATGCGCAAAAATATACTGCAAATGCGTTGAGAGTACGTGGATGCAGAAATGAGAGATTAGTGAGCGGGTAATGGGAGGCCTGTCTCACGAAATACACCGCAGCAGGTGGCTAACTCTCGTCGCTTGAGAAGGTTGAGAAGATACACAATGAAACCAGGTAACGAACGATATTGGGGTGAAACCTCGCCACAGGAACACCCAATGTCTCGACCAACGCGTACAGAGTGTATGGCATGGGGCAACGAAGTCCCCCTCTCAGATTGTGCTCGTAAACAATGACGAAGCCACTTGGAAGGGCGTTGGCTCAACCCGTGGAGCCAGGAGAACGATAAGCCCAATCACTGGGAATCCCGTAGTCCACCATCAAAGTAGTGATGGCACTCGTTGTCAAAACAGAATCCATGTTGTCAATCCTATGGCGGCTCGCCCTAGAAGCTCTCAAAGAGGAAGCAAATGCTTTTTTCTTGGCCATCTTTCTCTCACTCTGGAATGAGTTACAGCATGGAAAAGCATAAAGGGGAAGAATTTTGCCAAGATGCCATTTAAATAGACAAGAATTTTGCTAGCGCGGGGAAACCCAAACAACGCCTTCGCTAAATAGTCAGGCCATGTGCCGACCCAGCAGGAGCGTCACGGGTCCCAAGTAACGGCCAATCACGACCTCTTATCAAATTGCAGATCGATATCGCCTCAGCCACTTGTTGAAATCCCTGCTGGCACACCTGCATTTAATGCAGATATTCTGATCGCCAGGGATAGTGGCGGCGGGACTTCCAAGATAGGTGCACGAGAGAGAAAATAGACCATTTAAATACAATAAGTAATGGAAAATAAGTGGAGCAGCTAAGTATTAAGTTTCATTATATTGATCATTAATAACTCGATTTTACAACAGCCTGTGGCCGCAAAGTACAGCTAATGGCCCCCTCTAGGCTCAATAGGATCTGGAGTCGGATACTCTGATAGGTCCGTGCGTATCAGGGTACCAGAGTTTTGAGAGTCTAGGATGTCGATGTGAAAGTTCAGATCCTCCAACATGACTAGTCTCCGGCTGAGACGGACACTGTCCTAGAAGTTCCTTTCCAGTGAAGGATCGACCTCCTCTAGTAGGAACCTCAACCTCAGCTCAGTCCCCTTCCGCATAAGCTCCTCCCCGAACTGTAGCTACAGTCGCTCAAGCTCAACCTGAAGTGCCAATATGTAGGCCCGGGCTTGCATGTTAGCACCAGCAAGCTTGGACGCCCTTGCTTCCAATTCAGCCCACGCTTCTTCAAAGTATGCGGCACGAGTTCTCATCTGCTCAATCTCCCCAACTGCAACTTGCACACTGACTTCAATGCCTTCGATGGCTCTGGAAACTTGATGAAGTAGAGGATCCGCCCTCCTAGACCTACGATCCCGCGAGGAGGCGGACATCTCCTCCCTCTCAAAGCCTGGAGGCACCCTAAAAAATCACATTAGACCCACAACAGTAGCCTCTGAATGACATCCATTTGTCGCCCTTGCGCCGGCCGTAGCCGTACCAGGGATCCCAGAGGCATGGGTCTCAATGTCGGGCTCTTTGGAAGAAGGTTCTGACCCAAATGACGAGGACGATCTTTCCATTGAAGCCACAACGCAAGAGGATAAAGAGAAAAAGGCTTGAAGGCAATGTGAAACTTCACGTCATCAAAAAGGCAATAAATCACGCAACCTTGGAGGGAACTCGTGCGTTTAAATAAGTAGAGTTCCCCCGTTGAAACGGCAGCGTTTTAAAGAGAAAGGGTGCCGGTAGAAAGCCAATAGATGCCCTCCACGTGGCAAATCCCTGAAACTTTGCACCTTTTCAAGGCGAATCATTATGGCGCATACTTACCAAAAAAAAAAAAAGAATCATTATGGCGCAGTGCCCCGTGATTTCCCACGTATTTAATGTGCCAGATGGTCAAGCGGATGTGACATCCACCTGTGGCATTTGAGCTTTCACGATGTTAGCCACCAAAATTCTCCTCCTACTGCGTCCTCCCGTCGACGGTCTATATTAAGATTTGAGGGACGAGACCGACAGAATTGACCGCAAGCATCTGAAGACGCTCAGACACGTGGAACAAAGCGTGATGCAACAGAAGAAGCAAATTGTCCATGAAGGATGATCCAAAAAAGCAGTTAATAAGAAAAGATACACACTACAAGATAGAAGAATAAAGACAAATGGCTACTTCTTTTATTAATCAATAATTAATCAATATTTTCTTTACAAAGTATAAAATTTATAGTAGTAAAAGTACAAGAAAGAAGAATAAAATATGGCATGGGACCTAGGCCCCTAGGCAACAAGCACAAGTATCGGGAGCAACCAGGTGTTGGTCAGCCTATAGCAGGAGATGAGCTCAATTTCAACCCTAAGGCAGAACTAATACCTACGGCAGGGACTCCAAGGGCCTACACTACCCTACTGGAGACTCCACCCTTCGCCTCCCCTCAGGAAGGCGCGTACGGTGATCCAAATAAAGTGGAGGTTGCGAGCGATGCGTTGCCCCGGAGGTGAAGCCCCCCGGGATAGCTCCACTGTGATCCCACTGCACACTGGAGGACGTCGCTCCATGGGAGGAGGCACCCGATGACAGCAAACTGGCCGAGCCACCCTCATTAACATGAGGAACCACCCACGGCGTGGGCATGAGGACAATCTCCACCAGAAGCCATGGATCTCCAACTAGTCCATCCAATTCCTTTGCGGACTCCCACCAGAGGTGGGGTGAGCTAAGACCCTTGCATTACTCCTCCAAAATCAGCCAATTGATGAGCCACGCCGATCGAAAGGCCATCCTATTTATGGGCAAGTTGGCATCCTTCCGGCACCTAATGGGGAATGCTATCCCGAAGATGTCTTTCATGAAACAGGAAAGCTCTCAAATTTGACGTGACTTCAGGCGTGTGAATCCTTCCATTTCAGGCATCGAATCATTGCGGCGCTTGAAAAGCCTGCGCAACCGCCTAGGGAAGGTGCAAAGTTGGAAGATGACAAATATTGGCACATCTCGAGGGAAGTTGAGCGACCACGAGTTCGATCCAAAAGGACATGCCAGGCCGCGACCACAGATCGGCCCAGGCATGGGGGCTAGTGTTGGGTCCAGTGCGAAGGCCTAAAAAAGTTTGAAGCTCAACCCGTGAAGTAACAGCCCAAATGGCGGATCCAGCCTAGTGTTCTAGAATGGCCTACGTGGCGGCCCGTACTTGCAGCTAATGGGTATCGCCTACAGTCCATTAACATGGCTGTCGGGTGACAGTGGTCGTGCAGAGAAAATGAGCCAATAGGGAGAGGTTAACCCTGTTAGTCGCGGCTCACGCTGCTGCCCACGCCACTGCCCACAGTTCTCTGGCCAATCCCAATACATGAGGTAGATCAAGCGTGACCTGCAATGTCCAACGATTTACCTGCCACCGTAAGGCGATAACTGATACACCGGCGACCGCCGTCAGTGATCAGCAGTCGATGAATCCTTGTGACGAGAATTTTCCCACCCAAAGCCCCCGACCAAGGGGCTTATAAAATCCTTCTTCTTCTATAGGGGAGAGAAGTGGATGTTGGATAATCGACTCTACGTCACGCCACCCACTGTGGTACATTTCGGGAGCCAGATCTCCCATTACCCGCTCACTAATCTTCCATTCCTGCATCCACGCACTCCTAACGTATTTACAGCATATTTTCACACACTTTCAAGTGTGCACCTCTTTTCGTTCATTGCGGAAAATTACTAATTTGAGCGTCGGAGTATTTTTGGTGGGAGAAATTCTATCGGACCTCTGACCTCCTATTTATTAGTTGTGTTATGCAGATTCCAGGTTAACAAAGACGGAGACCAGACCTGCTCACGACCACCGTCAGACAGCGAGAAATTTGAAAGCTCCATAATCCGTACGACAATCGGATACCCAAAATGCAATAGGACCGACTAATATTTATAAATAAATGAGATATTATGTCAAATAATACCCTTACAGTAATTAGTTCTACGATATATAAATTAATATATTCTAGCATGGTAATATTAAACAACATATATTTATGTCTAATATTTATATTATCTGTGAATCTTAATTATATATTAAAATTGGTTTACTGGTCATCATTAACGTATGTAATAATATACATAGCTTATTAATCTCAAGATAAGAATGAGATAGTCAAATGCATTTAATTTTCTAACTAACCCTATCAAATATCGTTGAATAAGATAATCCATGATTTGTTATTTCTCCTATTCTTATAAATACTTTAACCATATGATTCAACAAATTTATGTTGCAAAACACATAATTCTTCCTCAATATAAACATTTGAAAAAGAAATCTAAGTCATACCTTTCTAGAATACTATCAAGTGGCTTAATATCTGCTCTTTTTTTTCTTTTTTTCTTTTTAAAAAACTATTTATATAAATAGATTAATAAGATATTTTATCATCAATAATATCTTAAAAATAATTAAAAATATATATATTTAATATTATGTAACTTTTTTGGATAAGCTAAAAAAATATAAAATTTCAGCGCTACCTATTCAACTGCCGACTTTTAATTAGGAACGCAAAAAGGTGAAATCGACCTTTTCTCATTAAAAAAAATAAAAATAAAAATAAAATTTAAATTTTCAATCATATTTTCGGAAATTGAGCTGAAGACAATTCTATAATTTTGAATAAACATCTAAGCAATGCTGTACACGCCATGATTGCATTAGTCGTTAGATTTTTATTCGACTCATTTATTGATTTAATTCAAAAAAAAAAAAGAGAAATTGTCTACTTTAAAAAGATATAGAACACTAACTTTATTTCATATGATTTTACATTTGTAAAAAGATCTTTTTAATAGATAAGTAGAATGTTGCATTTTTACTGAATTAATTATTAAATAATGGAATTCATAATTATGTAATTAATTATTAATATTTTAGATGAGGTTTCTAGAGAATATTAGCGAAGGGTCTACGCAATCTCTAGATAGTTATTGTTTTATAAAGTTCATTTTGTCAATGAACTGAAATTCAACTGTTATTTCTTTGCTGGGACACCCTCTCCATGTCGTTGTAAGCGGCTTCTAGAAATATTCTCAATATAAAATTAATTTCTAAAATAAAGTTTAAGAATACATTTGAAAAAAGAATAAAATTTTATAAAAATATATTGTTTTGAGGAGAGTTGGAACCACCAATATTCTTTTTAAAAAATATTTCTATATTTGTTATTTTTTTAAAAAATATAAAATCTCAACGGTTGAATATTTGATCAAACAACTGAAGCCACTTTGGACCAGCTTTTATGGGGGAGCCAATATATATTTATATATATTTATATATCTATTTACCAGTTATTTGGTGCATGTGTTCCTACTATTGCGGGTCCTCTAATAAGATTCTAGAGAATATCATGAAATCAATATCTAGTATTTTTTTTAGAGCTAATTAGATCATTAATTTAAACTCAATTGCTAATTTGGTTGGTACACTGTTTATAGGAAAATACTTGTCTAATAAAATTATCAAACTTATTTTTAAAAATTGTTCAATTTCATATATTTGGAACCACATTTATGAAAGATAAATATAGAAAATATATAATATTTTTTACTTTAATTTCAAGGTGCAATTTCTATGCTAGATCTTATTTTTTTAAAAAAAAATTAAGATGAAAAATATATGTCTAAAAATATTATCTCAGTCTTGTTAAATTTGATGAATATAAGTTAAATTTTGTAAAATTCAATAATTTTATTGAACACGAAGCAGTGCTTATCCTCGAAAGGTACCAGCGAGTGCAAAAGAGAGCTTTATATGTTGTTGGAATTTGTTGGGACCGTATGAAATCAAGATTTAGCCATTTTGTAACCCCAACAATAGAGAAGCACTCAATCACCCAGCAAACGAAGTTATCCAATTAGTTGAATGGATGCATGCACGTAATGATAAAAATAGTATATTAAAGAAAAAACCTTGATGATCTTGTTGCAATTTTGGTTATGTTTACTAATGGTTGAGACAATTCTCTGCAGGTGCTGGCATTGTGTTATGATGTACTGGAGCAATTTTGGTGTTGACAAATTGGTGGCTTCTATGCAAATGCTGTACGTTGCTGCTGCCATGAGCCTAGATGAAGCAACATAGAGTTGTATTGCTGAATTTTGCTGAAATTCAGTTTACTCTATGTATTATGATGTTGAATTAAATTGTGGCTACTGATTTCTTGTGTGTGTTGGACCAATTTGCATTGCCTCAGTAGTTGAATATGGTGGCTTGATTTTATTTGCATTGCATGACTAGTCTCATGTGTTATCGGGTTTTTGTTTGTGGCTCCCGGTTTGGTTTTGAATCAACTGACCGGATAGGTGATGGCATGTGGCCGGTTTAGATGATGTTAATCTAGCTGATTTTTTTCTTTTTTGTTTTTCTTTCGGACTCATGAATTGTTTCATGGTAGTGTTCGGGGAATACCCCAATATTTATATTCTATCTCCAAGTCGTCAAAACATTTAGAGTAAGAACATAATTTTTGTACTTATTTTTATTTTTAATTCAAATTTAATTACTTATAAAAAAAAAAGGTTGAGACAATTCTTAAAGTTTAAAGATCTACACTTAATAAGTAAAAAAATTGGTCATTATAAGAATGACTAGAATAATATTAAATAAAAGTAATCTATATTTATATTTTTGGACTAAAAATTAGTCGTTAATATGGTATGCTGTATGTAAAACATAATTTTTTTTACAAGCAATTCATAAGATATTATCTTTTATAATTTGACGATTAGAACTCCATGATTAAGTATTTTAATGTTTTGGGTTGTAGGTTTCGTATATTGAATAATAAGGACATTTTTGAAAAATCTTTGGAGGAATGAATCTTTATAAAAATATTATCTAAATAATAAAAGATATATGTCTGTACAATAAAAAAAAAAAAAAAACTACTAAAATTGAAGAAAGCATGCATATATTTCTTGATGCAGGCAATAGTAACATGGTTAAGTCATTAGACAATGATATTTTAATAATGTCCAGATAAATTGGAGATTATGATCAAGTGAAATTGTAAATGATGAAGTTTGATGGAGTCAAAAAGACCGGGCATTAAGGGAGTTAAAGTTTGGGAATTTGTCCATTCACATTCTAATGAACTAATTATTGTAATCTAAGGAGATAAAGAACAAGAAAGGAAAATATTTGCAATCATTTGGATTTTGTATCCCTATTTCAACTAAAATCTTTTGATAAACCAAAAATTAAAAATTAAATAATAAAAATACAGAGGCTTTTGCAATTAAAATTACTAACCATTACACACGGCAAAAAATTTAATTTTTAGTCACAATAACGAGGCTAAAGCCGACAATATATTTTTATCATTTTATAATTTAGTGTCCGCTCTATTATTTTGGCCCTAAAAATGGCCCTTTAGATAAATGGGCGATTTAAAAAATAAAATAGGCCCATAGTCCAAATGAAGGCCATAATAAAATATCGGCCCACCCCAAGAGTTCTAGTATCCAGACCACGATGGAGAAAATACGGGAACTTGCAACGCATTTAATGGAATTTATTTGCCGAGAGACACGCAATAGAGGCTAAAGGCTAGCCACCGGGGGCATAAAAATTAAAATTTAACAACGCCACTGAAAATGTTTTTTAATTTCATGCGGTGGCCACCACTCCCGCGCAGAGGGAGGAGCCAAGCATGACAAACGACACCCGTTAAAACGTGCCGATCACGGCAGTGTGGGCGGCCGGCGTGATGAAAGTCCACACGAAAATGGTGACCAGTGCAGTGGCCCAAACAACGACCACCTTGGTGCCCAAGGATCCAGCATGGTGAGGTGTATAAGAACCCTCACGCCCCACAGAGAAAGGGGAGAGCTTTTCTGCGATCTTTCCAAGCATCTTACACTCTTCACTTCTCTTTAAATCAAGAACGAAAAAGACAAACGGCATTGATCTGCTTCCCTTTGAGTGAACTCCCAGAACTGCACGAGCTCTGATCCCCAGCAGCTGAGCTCTCAAGCACGATCGAACTTCAAGGCAACGAACGGGTCGCTACACTCGTTCTCTGCCTTCCCGCCATCCAGATACGAGGAAGGACCTGCTCCTTACTGACACCTGGAACTAAACACTCTTCACTCTTCTCTCTTCTCTCATTGCTCTTTCTATCTTTCAGTTCCTTCCATTGAAGGCTGTTTACTAATTTGAGCGTCGGAATATTTTCGGTTGGATTAATTCCCGTCGTGAACGCTGACCTCTTGTTTGCTTTAGTGGTGTACAGGGTTTGCACTCGGTGAACGAAGCTGGATCAGCTCCTCGAAGAATCCGAATTCGTTCGAAGTCGGATCCAGGTACGCATCAAAGTTTAAATTATTTAAAGTCAAGAAAGAAAGGCATTAATTAGTTAAAGTTTGGGAATTTGTCCATTCACATTCTAATGAACTAATTATTGTAATCATAATCTAATAAAAAAAAACAAGACCATCTTTGAAAATATTTGCAATCATTTGGATTTTGTATCCCTATTTCAACTAAAATCTTTTGATAAAACCAAAAAATTAAAAATTAAATAATAAAAATACATGAAGCACTAATCAATTAAAAATTAATAACCATTACGCACTACAAAAATTTAATTTTTAGTCACAATAAATTAATAATAAATATATTTTTATCACTAATATTTATAATTTAGTGATAAAAATATTATTTTATCACTAAAAATAATTATTTAAAGTCAAGAAAGAAAGGCATTAATTAGTTAAAGTTTGGGAATTTGTCCATTCACATTCTAATGAACTAATTATTGTAATCATAATCTAATAAAAAAAAACAAGACCATCTTTGAAAATATTTGCAATCATTTGGATTTTGTATCCCTATTTCAACTAAAATCTTTTGATAAAACCAAAAAAATTAAAAATTAAATAATAAAAATACATGAAGCACTAATCAATTAAAAATTAATAACCATTACGCACTACAAAAAATTTAATTTTTAGTCACAATAAATTAATAATAAATATATTTTTATCACTAATATTTATAATTTAGTGATAAAAATATTATTTTGTCACTAAAAATTTATAATTAGATAAATAATAATTTATAAAAAATAAAATAATTAATACTAAATAATAATAATAAAAATATATTATTACTAATTATGATAAATATATCCTAATACTTAAAAATATTTTAAAAAGCTGTAATTTATTTGTTAAATTATTATTTTAAAAATCTAAATCTTATAAAAATTTAGTAAATAAAATTTAAAATTTAACAACCGTCCGTGAAAATGTTTTTACTTTAACATATTAAATTAATTTAATTTAACATTCTTCTAGTTCTAGAGGCTTCGGCGAATCGCCCTCTGCCACTTGTACGTTATTTTTTATTAAAAAAAGGGTGACATGAAGCTGTTGAATAAAGATGCATCCAACAGTCGCAGGCATTTGAGGCAAATTAAACCCTCGTTCCCTTCAGACTTTCCTTTATTTTGTTGAGTGTCATTCTCTCTCTTCCTCTCTTCCTCTTCTCCTCTTCATTTTGCTGAACGTCACAATCTCTCTTCCTCTTCTCTCGTCACTGTTGCCGTCACATGAGAAAGAGAGTTACCGTTGTTGTGGCCGTTATTTCTTATCGCTGTTGTCCATCGTCACTATTTGGAGCTATCGTTGTGTTCATCGTCGCAAATCAGGAAAGCAATCTCTTCCATTCCTTGAAATAACTATAAATCTATCTTATTGTTGTTAAAATATGATGATTCGATGGTTAAAATTAGTTGAATCTCAATATATAAAATAAGATTTATTTTTACGTTAAAATATTTTTCACTTATTTATCATTACTATTGTCACCTTCCGTTCAATTGTTTTTTTTTTTAATTTTTTCTACTCTTTTATTTCAAATATTTTCTTTAATCTTATAGTTGACAAAAAGCCGCGACTGAAATATAGTGTTCGAGGTATCGTCCTCTTCTGTTTAACTTCACAATCGGAGTAGCCGTTATTCTCTATTCACTGTTCGAGGTATAGTGTTAATTTGCTTGATCATAACTTTCTTTGTTTTTATTTTCGTTGGATTGGTGCTTAAATAAACTCACCGACTTGCTTTCTACTCTGGCCATTTACTATTTTTTATTTTCTTTTTTTCTCTCTAATTTTTTTGCTAGATCTATGGAACAAGAAAAAATAACTTCAAAAAAAAAAAAAAAAAAAGAAAACACTAGGTGTGAATCTAGTGTGGAACTTTAACATAGGCAGAGCATCCGATTAGAAATAGTGATAATGAGATCCAAAGATAAAGATAAATGAAAAGCATGAGGTGTCCTGGAACTTAATATAGCAAATATCTCTTTGTGATATCTCCCCCTAATTCAACATAACAAGAACTCTATCTCCAAAGGATTAATAAAAGTATTCAATAGAAGCCAAAGAAATATTTTTCTTTTTTTATTTTTAATTTAATTTTATTTTTGGTCTATAGTTGCTGTACTCCTCTCTCAGGTATATAAAAATAGAAGTTGAAAGAGAGAGAGAGAGCCAGTGAGCAGCAAAATTTCAAACTCAATAGAAATTTGTATATAATTAGTCATCAGATTAGATATTGGAATTTCACATGTACAACATGTTTATGATTTATCTTCACATCATTGTCTATGTATTATTGTGTAGAATACATAAGAATGCAATGAATAGTTAAGAATATCATAACTGATTGAAATAGATATACTATATAGATAGCATGATGAATATTAGAACTAATCTCTCTCTTCCTACTCCACAATTTTGCAAGTTTCGTGATTCATGCGACACTTCACTTTACCAAATACCAACTGCGACATTTCCAGCAGTGCCAACTGTTTTACCCAAACAAATATAATATAGCCTAGTTTTCTCATATTATTGTCTGAAGCATCATGTTCATTATACTTCCTCATTCCAGTGTTATCCTTGGATCTTATTATTGGAGCTGTTGCAGTTGGTAATGTGGCTGTCTTAAAGCCAACTGAAATTGCACCTACTTCATCTTCACTACTTGCAAATTTTGTACCAGAGTATCCGTATAGCTTTACAATTAGAGTTGTTGAGGAGGGTATTCTTAAAACAACTGCCCTACTAGATTAGAAATGGGATAAAATATTTTACACAGGTATGCCCCCTTCATGCTGCTTGACTGGTAAATCAAGTTTTTAAAGTGTTGATATATTTCACTGGAGAATTCCTGTTCATTAAGGAATCCTTATTATGTTGTTTGAGTTTAGTTATTATTTGTTGTTGAGCATGAAGTTGGCCTTTGAGGTAAGATCTTTTTTGGTTCAATTAGCTTCTATTTTTGAATTGTATACTGAATTTGTAAATACTGGAACACGTAAATTTAAATTATTGAATTATAAAATCGTGCATCTTTAAATAAAGTATTGATTTCAAAACCCACTTTGCCTAATTTGCCTCCTTGGCCGGTCAACAAGTTGACCGGCCACTTGGCTTCCATTTGCTTCCTTGTTGACCGGCCACTTGGCCTCCATTTGCTTCCTTGGCTGATCAGTGAGTTAACCGGCCGCTTTGCCAAATTTGTCGGTCAACAAGTTGATCGGCTACTTTGCCCCATTTGCCACTTTTCCTCTATTTACTTCATTAGTCGTCAACGAGTTGACCGGCCACTTTTTCTCAATTTGCTTCCCCCACTTTTTCTCCATTTGCCTCATTGGCTGGTCAACTCATTGACGGCTACTTTGCCCCATTTGCCTTTGCCCCTTTAGCCGGTTAACTCGTTGACTGGCTACTTTTTCTCAATTTGTTTCATTGGCTGGTCAACTCGTTGACTAACCACTTTTCCTCCATTTGCCTTCTTGGCGTTTATCGACCACTTTGCCCCATTTGCTTTTACCCAACTACCTTATTGGTCGATCAACTCATTGACCGGCCACTTTTTTTCAATTTGTCTCCTTAGCCAGTCAACTAGTTGACTGTCCACTTTCTCCCACTTTGCCCATTCTCCTCCAACCAAAAAAAAAAAACGAAAAGGAGAAGTCTCTTGTGATCTTATTTGGTTATAGAACATTTATCTAAAGTAGCAAGTGACAGATGATCACTTCATCACTTCTTATTAACACTAATTATACATTTATTTACTTACTTGATTGTAACGTAGTTCACCTATAATTGTTTTATTAACACTAATTTTTTTTCTTATTTTAGAATGGATAAGAATTGGATAAATTATGAGACTATTAACGACAGATGAAAGCCAAAGTATAGAAAAGGAGCCGTCGAATTTCTTAATTTTACATTTTCAAAAGTTGAAAATTGGGATAAGATACATTGTCCATGTAATAATTGAAATAATCTTTTTTATCAAGATAGGAAAATGATATTTAACAACCTAATCATATATGAAATATTAAGGGATTACAAACAATAGATTTTTCATGGAGAAGAAGAAAATGACTCTACTAGCGATGAGGGACATGATGATGATGGGAAAGAAAGCAGAGATAGTGATTTCGAATATGATGATACTATTTCTTTAATCTATGATGCCATAAATGTTAGAAATATAGATTTCAGTGAGGATGTCGACTATGTAGGTGGTGAAACTGATCAAAATGATGCAGTGCCTGAAAATTTTTATAAACTTATGAAAGATGCTGAACAAGAATTGTTTTCGAGTTGTGATCGTTTCACTAAATTAAAATTTATTTTATATCTTCTCAATTTGAAGTGCATTAATGGTTAGAGTGATAAATTTTTCTCATTACTATTGAATTTATTAAAACTTGTATTCTTTCATGACAGTAATTTTTCAAGTAACTCTTATGAAGTAAAGAAGTATACAAGAGATTTAGGATTAGATTTTGTTAAGATTGATATTTGTAAGAATCATTATATCATTTATCGAAATGTATATGAAAAATATCAAAACTGTCCAATTTGTGGGTGTTCGAGGTGAAAAATTGATAATGATGAAGGAAAAAAAGTTTCGCATAAAATTCTTCATCATTTTTCACTAATATCTGGATTTCAAAGGTTTTACATATCTTTAAAAATAGTATCTCGTGTGCGATTGCATAAAGAGAAATGCCCTGATGATGAAGTTTTAAGACATCTAGTTGATTCAAAAGTTTGAAAATCGTTTGACGAAATGTACCGAAACTTTGCACTAGATTTCCAAAATATGAGGCTTGACTTAGCTTCTGATGGATTTAATTCTTTTGGCAACTTAAGTACATATTACAGTATGTGGCCAGTGATATTTGTTCCATATAATCTCCCACCGTGAATGTGCATGAAAAGTGGATACTTTATACTGTCATTATTAATCCTTGGTTCAAAAGTTCCTGGAAATGATGTTAATGTATTCTTGAAACCATTAATAGATGAGCTTATGGAATTATGGTATGTTGGAGTTGAAACCTACGATGCCTTTAGTTCAAACAATTTTAAATTATATGCATCATTATTGTGGATTATTAATAATTTTTTAGCTTACGCAAATTTATTAGGTTGGAGTATGAAAGAAAAATTTGCTTGTCCTAGTTGCAATGTTGATACTTCTTCTTATAAATTGTCACATGGTTATAAATTATGTTATATGTGTCATTGTAGATTCTTAGATGCCAATCATAAATGGAGATTTGACAAAAAATCTTTTGATGGCACTATAGAAATGTGACATGCTCCCAAGCTATTTTCAGGGGATGATGTCCTTAATCAACTGTAGATGTGATAATGTGATATTTGAAAAGGCCAGTACCAAATGAAAGTAACCTGAACATACTCTCAAGTATAATTGAAAAAAGAAAAGTATTTTTTTCAAGTTGTCTTATTGGAACAAAGTTTTGGTTTGTCATAATTTAGATATTATACATATTGAAAAGAATGTTTGCAAAAGCATCATGGTACGGTATTAGACATTGATGGAAAGACAAAGGATAATTTGAATTCTCGTCTGAATTTAAGAAATATGAAAATTCGAAAAGACTTGCATCCTATTAAACTTGGAGATAAATATTTAATTCCTAAAGTTGCCTATATATTAACGTTAAAAGAAAAAATGGTTGATTGTAAATTTCTTACAAATCTTAAAGTTTTAGAAGGTTACTCTTCAAATATATCTTGATATGTAAATTGTATTGATGGTAAAGTTTCAAGGATGAAAAGTCATAATTATCATGTAAATATACAAGATCTGATTGCATTGACATTTTGTGGTATCTTACCTGTAGAAGTATATGAGCTATTAGCTAAATTAGGTGTGTTCTTTAAGCAGTTATTTGAAAAAATATTGCAAGTGGATGCATTAAAAAAATTAGAATGAAATATTATTTTGACCCTTTGTAAAATGGAATGTATCTTTCCTCCAATGTTTTTTGATATCATATTGCACTTACCTATTCATTTGACAAGTCTGGCAAAAGTTACAGGACCAATTTAATATTGATGGATGTATCCTTTTGAAAGGTGGAATATCCCTAAAATTTATGACACGTGTATTTTTAACATAATGATTATGGTATTTGAACTAATAAAGTCTTATTTACAAGTACATGCGTAAGTTAAAGTCATATGTATCTAATAAAACTCGCCCAGAAGGTTTTATAGCTGAATGTCATATTGCAAAAGAATGTCTTGTATTTTGCTCTAGATATTTGGGTAGGACAGAAATAAGATTCAATCATAAAGAAAGAAATTTTGACGACAGTGAAGTATATATGGGGTTATTTATGTTTTCTAAATTTAGAAGACCATTAGGCAAAATAAGTATTAAAGAGTTGAGCTTTCAAGATTGAAATAGAGCTCAACTATATATCTTAAAAAATTGCAAGGAAGTGTAGGCTTTTATAAAGTAAGTTACTTTATTATTATGGTATATAGTAATATCTTCAGTGTGGTATATATGTGTTTCAATCCACCACCTATTAATATAAAGAACTTCAATATTTGATGATGAATTGGGAGTATAAAAATATCAATCAAGATCGAAATGTTGAATTGTTAGAGTGGTTTGAATACAGAATAAGTAAATTTTTATACATTTTGTATGGTTTGATGCGATTTATTAATATTTACTAAATTTTAATACTTATTAATGCCTTTTAATGATTATTGTGTTCAATAGATTATAGAATTAATGAACAAAGGGGATGAAAGAGTAAGCAAATATCTTTTATATTTGGCACAGGCTCCAATTAGAAGAGTAACTTGTTATTCAACATATGTGGTCAATGGATATCGATTTCACACAGAAAGTCGAGTAAAAAAGCGTAAAATACAGAATAGTGGAGTAGTGGTCAAGGGTAATTTACATAGTAAAAAAATGGACTACTTTGAATTATTAAGAAGAATTATTGAATTAGAGTATAATAGTAAAAACACGATAGTGCTTTTTCATTGTGATTGGTATGACATATATGATGAGCCTTATGTTTTAGCATACCAAGTTGAACAAGTTTATTACGTGATAGACCATATAAATTTGAATTGGCGAGTTGTTAGATCAATGTCACGTAACTTTTATAATATTTTTGTTAGTGACAAGATGAATGATCTCTACGAAACATATGTGGATAGTGATAAGCCAATTTTAGAAACAAGAAGTGATTATGTGGTAGAGTTAAGTGATATGACGGTGCCTTTAGTTAGAATTGATATTGAACCAGAGATTGTAGATATAAATTATGTTGGTGGATCTAAAGATGTGTACAAGTCTAGTAGTGAAGAAGACGAGTCACTGATGCGATGATTATTCAAGATTGCAATTATGTATGTATTTATTATGTGCTATTATTTTATTTTTTATTATTATAATGCTGCTTAATTACAAATCAATTGACTATATATTAACAAGTTATAGAAGGCGCTAAACTATCGGTGCTTCCAATTTCAGTCTGTCTAAGCAATTTGATGTTTCTTCTTATTTGAAGACGGTTAAGTTTATATCGTCTGTTGGGTTGCAATCCTTGAACATAAAGCAACTATCAGAAATTTTTGTGATGTGGCTTATATTACCAAAAAATCCTTGATCAACATTGCTATATATAATGGACGTTTTTATATAAATAATATTGCCTGTACTATGTCCAAAGATATACTTTGCCTTGTTGTGAGCAGTATGTTTCATTGAAATGAACTATAAACTCTATATGTCCTGTCTCCTTCAATTCAATTCATTGTTATTAACTTTGAAGGATTACAAATGGATTAGAGAAACTTTTCATATACACTCAGTAGTGTGTTTCATCTTTCTACATCCACTACCATCATTGAAAATAAGGTAAAATAAAGAAGCAATCGAGGGGGTTGCTTCTTGCTTCCGAGTAAGTAGCCTTTGATGTTTCATCTGTAATGTGTAAGGCAACTATTCTTCACTTCATACTTAGCTTTAATTGACAGAAATGATATGGCAAACATAAACTTCATACTTAAGATAACACACTAGAAGAATGATATTGTTGAGACTCATTATTAGAATTTGCTTATATTCTATAATCAAGTATCTAGAACGCAGAAATGCATAATTTAATACATTATGTGAGGTACACAGGCAGGGATTAAGTACACACCCATTCCATAATTTTGAGAACCAGAAAGTTTACTAGGCAATCCAAACCCGTGTGCTAATATATTTAGCACATCCTTCTTGGAGGCTCCATGCCATGCATAGACAGTGCCTTTTCCACGGGGCTTCCAGGCGTAAACTAATATAGTGATATAATTTTGACACCATGATCTATATAATACTCTGCTTAGATAATAGCACAGATAGAAAGGGGTGAATGCTTAGATAATACTCTGCTTTGCCCCATTTTTTTAAAATATGTAAATAAAATATCTATATAATGGCTACATTTTAAGCATATGTATATAAATTGTTTGCTGCTACTGTTATATAGTTGATCTTTACTTCCCTTGCCCAACCCTCGCCAGAAAATAGGTATATTTTTATGCTTATTTTAAAGCATGATTTTATTAATCTAACTCAAGGGTTATTAGTATTTGTAGTTTCAATGGATAATGAATATCAAATTTAAAAAGTGGTTGAAGAACAAACAGATCAAGGTATAAAAGAAAAACCTTAGTATAAATATATTTGATATCTAATGACTTATATAAATTGTGTTTTTTAATAGTTCAACCAATACGTGGAAGAACTCGTTGTGTTAAATGGAAAAGCAAGAGATATGATAATCTTGCACCCGTGAAGATTGATCTACCATCATCTCTACAACACATTGTTGGAAAAAATGCACAATAATTTATTATAGAAACAAGTTATCTTGTTAAGTAGTACTACCTTATTAATGTTGAGAATTGAAAGCAAATGGATGCTCATATCATGATGAAATTGATGCAAAAAGTGAAGGTAAATTTAATAAATATGTAATTATATATCAATAGATTTGGTTGTATTTCTTTTTTGTATTATTTGGTATACATGACATATTGCCATTGCTTGATTGTTGTAAAAAAAAATACGTATTGCCAAATAAAAATCATGTGAGAAAGATTTCGTACTTGGCATTTTAGTTTGCGAAGAGACTACTACAAGAAGTATATAATTGATAAGGAGCGGATTGAAAACTGCCCTCCTAATGTGAAGATTGAGCAATGAAAATGGTTGGTTCTAGAATATTAAAAAAGTCAAAACTTTCGAGTAAGCATATCATCATTTATTTAGTAATACTAAATAAATAAAATATGAGTAAGAATATGCTGCGAAACATCAACAAACAAAGCAAGTAGTAATGAAACAGAGTATTCATTTGCTGTATAATTCAGTGTAGTAGCAAACTTGTAATGACCTGAGTTTCCAAAATATGATAATTAGGAGAAAGATGGGCTTCGTAGAGGTACCAGTTCCCAAAATATGATAAAAGATAAGTAATTAACTTAAAATAGGTGAATTAAGGTCACGGGTATGGGAGGAATCGGATCGGAAAGCCCAAAGATCCGAAATTGGTAAATCGGGAACCCAAATTTATAAACCGAGAAACGTTAATTTGTAAATAAGATTACGGACTTCAAATTATAATAATCATGCCCTATTAAGTATATATAATCAAAATTAGGGTCTAGAAACGCAAAAAATTGGGTTAAAAGGGTCAAAACGGGTCCCAAATGGCGAAAACATGAAGTAGGCTTGCTACAGGTTCGATGCGGGCCTAACCCGCGGCCGAGTAACTCTTGAGAGCAAATGGGGCGCAAAAAATAGAATGCACGACTCGAAGTGGTGCTCGAGGTGCCCCCCGAGCGGGTTTAGCAGAACTGGGCACTCAAAGCACGCATGATTGGCGTTTGAGTGCCGGTCACGGACTAGCTCACGTGACCTCTTTTTTCTTCGTGTTTTAATTGGGATTTGGGGGTTTTGGGGCTCCATTTTGCTACAGCCCTCAACAGCAATGAAGGAGAGAAAAAAGGGAAGGAGAGGGAAAAAAAAGGAAAAGGAAAATCTTCTAATCCACTTCGATCAGAGTCACGGTAATTGTAAATCGAGCTCAAGTAAGTATACCACGGACGTTATTTTCTATTTTTAATACTTTTCTATATCTTAAAAATGGTATTTATACTCTAAAAACATGTTTCATCATATTCTGTATAAATAAAGCCAGTTTCTGCAAATTGTTCATACAGATTTCATGTTTATATATATATATATATATATTGCAATATTTGGCTTCAATTTCATGAAAATACATGTGTTTGGTATTTATTTATTGTTCGAAAATTTTGGTAAAATCCTAAGCACGAAATTGAAGGGATTTAACTATTTTTATCCAAAATTTCTGTTATATAAAAGTAAATCTATATTAAAATAAAGCTCATGGTGTAATTTATTTCTGAAAATTTTATATAGACTTATACTGATAAATCACTGTGGACTTCTGAAGCAAAATTGAAGGGTTAACTGAAATATTTTTGACTGATTTTCAAGAACTGTATAGTTATAAGTTAGGAAAAATATTTCTGACACTGTTAATTAGGACTCAGGACTGATATATAATTAGATTAGGTTCTCTGGCATGCCTTAGAACATTATGAGGGTAATCGAGGATAACTCTATTAATGGAGTTACACGCGGTCTACCATTCCTCAGGGCGTTAGTTTCAGAGGGTAGAATTTTGATGACCACCATCCTTTGGGAGGTATTAGTATATAATCCACCATCTTTCGGGAGGTATTTGCATATAGATCCCGTGAGAAGGGATCTCTTATTCCTGTCATCGGCCTTTGATTGTATGGATTGAATATATTATATCATCGATTATTCGCTCCCTCTACTAGTAGGGTCTATTGGCTAGATCCTTTACTGATAGAAAAGAAAATTTCTATATTCTATAGAATTGAGACCGATTTTTGCTTTGTGAAGCCTGTTTTATCGATTTATTATTAACAAAGTATGACTACACTAATTTCTAATTTTCAAAGCTTGATTGTTTTTATTTCCTGATAGTTCTATAATCTTCTGTATTATGTTCTATTATAATCTCTATAAATCACTGTTTCATAACTTTAACGCTTTAATATGCAATTGTATCTATTTTACTGCATTCTGTTTTGTATAAAAGTTTTACTGTATGCCTGTATGTACTTTATTGAGTTTTGGTTCACTGTTTACTTTTTTTCCCTCCAGATAAGGATATAAAGAAGACACTAGATGATCACGCATAGTTAGAGCTAGTAAGGAAGATTCTGAAGTCTCAGTGAGACCTCAAAGTCATCCTGAAGATCTTGAAAGATTTTATAGTTTTGCATGTTAATGTCTAAGTAAAGGATTGGTTTATGTATTGATAACTATTATGTGTTCTGTATTCTATTGGATCCATATTTATGCTTCCGTAGGATTATGTTATGGATATAGTTGCTTCCGCTATTTTGATTATTGAATATGTATAGGTTCTAGATGGCATTTCTCATCTGAATTCTTATATAGTGGATAGGATTGTTAAATTAAAGACATGGATGACACTTGTGGTCCTGTGTACATGTATTGTAGGATGTGAATTAAGATATTTGGATAGTTACATGCTTATACGGGTCTTGTAATTATATTGTGGTCATTAAGTCTAAAGTTTGGATATCAAGTGTGATCTATACAGGGTATTCATTGCAGGATGTATTTAGATTTCTGTCCAATTTTAAATGAAACTCTGTCAAAATTTTTACAGAATTACTAATTTAAACTTATGAATTCTGTTTAAAATCTGTCTAACGGAGGGTCTTATAGGGTTTTGGATCCATTCCATCACAAAACTAGTAGCAATTAAGTGCATGAGTTGGTATTGTCATTCACCACAACAGTTGTAGCAGAGTATTTTTATTTTAAATCATTGTAGTCCATCACCTACAACAGTTGTAACAATTAAGTGCACAACTATGAAGCAACAGTTCTTAATGATTTCATGGGTTCAAAAAATCTTCTAGTGTCGTGAGCAATATTGATGTTGCTGCTTGTTGAGCAATTTTATGTTATTGGGTGATGAAATCATAATGCTTTTCATGTGAGGATTATTATTTGCTGCTTCCTAATTTCCTTTTTTTTTTGGCTTACAGAATTTCCTTCCTGCTCTGAGTATTTTATACCATCGAATGGATGTGACTTGTGATACATTTCAGAGAATTGTATTGTCCTCCCTATTTATAACTTCATGGGAATGGATTGATGATCATAAATTTTAGTAGTAAAAATAAATCCTTAAACTTGTAAAATAATGGAGTACAATTGTCACGACCCGAGACCACAATATTCGCAGGTCAAAATAAAATCAATAATAATATTTTCATCAACAACAATAACCTATCCCGGATGTGACAATCAAACATATGCAGGACCCAATATAAATAAAACACGCACAAGATCTCATCGGATATGAATCCGGACAATTAATACATGACCTGCTATCCATAATCGCAAGGGAGGTATCCAATTTACAACTCATCCATAACTTCAATATTTTACAAATAATGATCAAGGCACCATTCGGCCATAAATAATAACCATAACATATCCTCGAGATCAGAAATATACCAAATGTAATATCTCCACTCGCCAAAAGGAATATCCGAGCCCGATCACGTCCGAGCTCCTGCAAGCATATCCATGCCACTAGTCTGAAGGGATAAAACATGAAAACGTGAGCCTAGTGCTCAGCAAGTATCAAGAATCGTATAAAACTATACACATAAATCAGAAGTAGGGATATCGCATAGCAATCACGTAAAACAAAACACCATGTCCGTAAAATCCCTGAAAATCGAGGAGATGTCTCGTACTAAATAATCGTCCGTAATAACTCGTCCCTCCGGGACAAAATCATATAAATCACGATCCGGTGAAATCTCGTAGACGATATCATATCATATGATCCGAGGTCACATACGTCGCAACCGTCACCACATCCACGTGGGGACACATACCGTCGTCCGGATCTAAAACTCATAATGTAGAAATCAAGAGAAAACCGCCGGAACTAAAACATAAATCAAAACACGTTCCGGGTTTATCACATCAGTACGTACGAGACATTCCTATCGCCCATCCACAGGCCAAACCACGTATCTCAAATCACAAGACACCCAAATGCGTGGAAATACAAAGCATGCACGAAATCGAGAACCAAAGATCAATGATACCAACTTGAGGAAGGGTTACCTCGTCCAGGTAACCACGGCTATATATCGGCTATGAATTAGGCCGGTAGTTCAAGGCCATTCATGTTCTGTCTCCCATAGATTAGGAACTTGCTCACTATGTTTTACCACCGCGAGCTTTGGGTGCAACCTCAAGTTTTAGTTATATATTAGGACGTCCGAATATATTAGTTTTCCGTCCAATTTCTTACGATGGTTCTCAATTAAATACATGGGGCGGTGGGGCAAATATCTTCAACATCAAATATCTTCCTTACGGCGGAAGTAGCCAATGCCTCATCTTCCTTACGGCGGGAAGTAGCGGATGCCTCATCTTCCTTACGGCGGAAGTAGCCAATGCCTCATCTTCCTTACGGCGGAAGTAGCCAATGCCTCGGATCACAAATCGACCCCTAGGGTCTCGGACCACCATGGTCCCGTAGTGATCCCACCGAAGCATGCATGGTTAGTCTGAAGGCTGGTTCATGGTTCCACAATGTACGGATATACAAATGTACATATACATCGTCCGAGTGTCCAAAAACCCTCCAAATCATAAATATCAGTACAAAACCACCGCACAACTAATAAAATATACATGCATGTACACAATTGATAAATTGAGGGTATTTAAAAATACATGCATATTAGTAAAATCTTCCACAGTAGTCAAAATGCATCGAAAATTAAATCAGACCAAGAATAGGGCTAGAGGATACTTGCCTTAACATCATACTCTGCAGATCTGAAGAAAGGATGTCCCGAAGCACTCCAATCGAGCCTTTCTCTCTCCTGCCTCCCGTGCTGCCCTCTCTCTCTCCTCCGCGCGCCCTTCCTCTCTCCTGTCTGCGCACAGCTCCTCCGCGCCGTTGCCGCTGCTGCCGCCGGTCCTCTGCCGCCGATCGACCACCGCACCGCCTCACGTGGCCGTCGCCGGCCTCCTCCGCCTCACCCAGCCACCGTCGACGCCAAAACCTGCCGCCTCCTCGCACGACTTCGCCGTCGCCTTCCTCGCACAACCCGCACCGCACCCACAATCGCCTCAGCCCACACCACCGTCGCCTGCGCCGCAGCCTCCGCTCACCACTGAGACCGTCGATTTCGCCGCTACCACCTCGAACGGCCGCCGTCGACTCTCCCGACACCGATTTTCTCACCCAACGCCGTCGCCGCCTCAACCCACAACTACCGCAACAATCGCGGCCACACCCACAACCACCATCGACCGCCGATTCATCTGCAACGCCGCCGCCGTCGCCGCCCTCCTCCTCCTCTTCCTCCTCCTTCTTCTTCCTCGCGCAACCCTAATCCCCTTTTTCCCTTCACTTTCTCTCTCCCAGACACCCATTCTCCTCTTTTCCCATTTTCTTTTTTTTTTTTCTTTCTTTTTCTTTTTCCATTCTTTTACCTTTTTCTTTTAACTTTTATATTATTATTATTATATATATATATATATATATATAACTTTCCTTTATTATTAATTCGAACTCGACCTCCGAACAACATTACGGGCGCACTCCGGGCCCCACTCCGCACCTCCAATCATTTCTGAAAATTTTATAATATTTTAATTTATTTTCACCACGTCCGAAATACCGAAAATCACAATTAATATTAAAATAATCTAAATAAGATCCGGAATATCACAACAGCCTTTGAGCTGTTGTTAATTAAACCGTCAATGATACTTGGCAGCCTTTGAGCTGTGTGAATTATTTTGATCTAATAATTAGTATTTTTGGCAAAGTGGCAGGATCTTGGTAGCCTCGGCTTTTGTCTAGAACTAACATTGTGAGGTTGAGTAGCGAGAACCAGAGTGTTAATCAAAATATCAGCATGAAGAAGCCACATTCGAGTTCTCAGTAGCCGGGACATGAAAGCTACTATTGGTTTTCTAGAGCATGATTTACTAAAAATAGCTTAAAGCTGCTGCTACTGCTGGTTCTCGGCATGAAGATAGAAGATTCAGAGTTTAAATGACTATGGCTGGTGCTGATGGTGGTTTTCTTCATAGCTGCTGAAAATGGTTGAAAACTGTTCTCGCTGGTTTTCTTCAATTTCAGAACTGTTCATTTCAGCTTCAGAGCTGAAAACTTTAAATGTCGGCTAGTTTTGCCAACACTATCTGTATGGCTTCTATGAAATTGAAGTTGCCAATGCCAACGCCAAGGCCGTCTAGTTTTTAGTCAACGACATCAATTTTTTTTTTTTTACATCAGAAGCTGATTTTTTTAAAAAACAATTGTTATAAGACAATTTGATATTTGTGTTGAAATAAATTTGATATTTGTGTTAAATTTTTGCCCTTTAAAATATATAATTTAAATGTAAAATTATATATTTTTTGTGGTAATCATTTGTCATTAAATATAATATTTAGTGATAAATTTAAAATGTATTTTAGTGACAAAATTATTTTGTTACTAAAGAAATTTTTTAGTGACAAAATAAAAATTTATCACTAAAAATTTAGTGATCAATTTTTAGTGACAATTTAGAGATAAATTTATAATCTTTAGAGATAAATTATTTTGTCACTAAAGATTAATATTGTTGTTATAACGGTTGATTTAGTGATTATATCATGATTAGAATTAGATTGATTTTTAGAAGTTAACTCGATGAAAATAGAAATATTACTAAAAATAAGGCTAGATTAGTTGTTCCAGTTATTAATCAAAAAACACAGATGGACTATAATTAGACTCTTATGCACATCGCTAGACTGGAATACATAAGAATGTTTTTGATGTTTATTTGTCAAAACAAATTTAAATTATTTTTAATAGAAGTTAAAAATCTATTTTTTAAATGGAATTATAATGGAAAAATATATATCAAACGATCACAAGATTTGAAGATAAAAATACTTCACACCAAATTTTAAAATCGCCTATATATAGATTAAAACAAGTACCTAGAGTGTGGTATGAAAGATTAAGTGAAAGCATGCTTAGTAGGGAAAAATGTGAAGTTGACACTATTTTATTTGTTAAGTATAATGGTGACAATTTTATAATTGAATGAATTGGTAGCGATTATTGTTGGGGCAAAAGGCTAATTGGATAGGAATACATACAAACAAATAAATGGAGAAAGAGGATGAACGTACAAGTTTTACGTGGAAATCTTTCATAAATCGAAGGAAAAAATCACGGGATACTTAATCTACAACAAGTCCACTATATAAAAATTTGGTTATAAAATCCTCCGAGATAGAGTATCTGTTATATACCTGAGACAGAATAAGAAAAATAACACCAGAGGAAGGAAACTCTCACTTCGCTCTTTTATTCACTGTTTTTCTTTTTTCCTTCTTCTCGCTCGTAATGCACTCCACTCTCTTTTATTTTTCACACACTCCTAGACTTCACCGCTATAACTTGACCACCTCAATTGTATCGTCTCACTGAACTTTATCACCCTTGAGCTCTCACACTTGTGGTCCCACACCGTGTCACATTCACTGCATGCCTAATATGCATATTTATATTACCTTTTCTGGAGACAATCTGCCAAATAGGCAGGCTGTGTATGAACAATCACTTGCTTCCAGCAGCTCTACAACCTGCCACTTGCACAGATGGTCCATGCACTGTAAATCATCGTACTCTGTAGAAACGGCACCAACTCTACAGAGATTGCGCATATTCCCCTGAAATCAGTCAATCTTTTGAGTTGGCATTCACGTGCGCTTTTGCACCTAAGTGCTTGGTCTTCACTGTGCTCAACACATGCCCTCGAGCGTTTCTGGCGCACAAGTCTGTGGATATTTTCCTGTGCACCAGTCCACGGACCACAACCGCGCACCTTTACAAGGCCATTTTGCCTCCTCGGCTAATCAACTCGTTGACCGATTAATTTGCCTCAAAGTGCATTTCGTGCGTCTTCAGCTGTTGTGGGCAAACCAGCCATTTTGCCCAATCCTGGCAAAATGGCGCAACTCGCCATTTCACCCCAAACCTAGCACTGTAGATGCCGGTAAATTTTATACTGGTAAATCTTGTCATACCGGTCAATCTCAGACATAGCGGTAAATTTCATCCATACCGAAAAATCCATCAATACCGATAAATTTATTCATACTGGTAAATTGTGCAAACCGTTAAATTTGTCTATACTGGTAAATTGTGCAAACTGGCTATTTTGCCATGCCTAGCAAAATGGCGCACCAAGGCAAAACCATAATCAGCCAGTATGAGGAATTAAGTGAAAGCATGCTCAGTATGGAAAAATATGAAGTTGACACTATTTTATTTGTTAAGCATAATGGCGACAATTTTATACTTGAATGAACTGGTATTTGATTATATTATCTTTGGTAGGCTAATATTATTATGTATGGAAAAATTTCTAAAAATTTGCAAAATAAATTCAAAATGAGCTTGATGGGTGGAGTATATTTCCCTATTGGATTACAAATAAGGCAACGGAAAGGATGATATATTTTTAAATCAATCTAAATATGTAAATGAACTTGTACAGAAATATAATTTTGTTGATTGTAAAATTTGTATAGCACCCACAAATTTTCTTTCAAAATAGATATCAACCAAAGTGGTAAACAAGTTGATTCTAAATTATATCTATGAATGATTGGGAGTTTATTGTATTTGAACCTCAGCATACGAAATCCAATAATTGCTGTTTACTTATGTACTCATTTTTAACCTAAACCTAAAGAATTTTACTCAATTTAAGTGAGAAACTTTTTAAATATTTTAAAGATACACCTAATGTTGAATTAGGTATCTTAAGGGACGTTCTTTTGATGTTAGGAACCATAATAATATATACTTTATCAAATATAGGGCTAATAGAAAAAGTACTAATATATTATATTAGCATTGTGATTTGGCAGAAATAAAATTTTGTAAAAATATCTACTATTCATTGCCAATAGACTTGAAAGAGCACAAATAAAATACGCATTTGAAGATTGTAGTATTTTATTTAACTAATGTGTCTTCAAAATGTCATAACACAAAGTGCAATTAATTTAACTAAAAATCTAATGTAACATTTTAAAACTAAGCAAATTGATATGCGATATCATTTTATTAGAGATCATATTAAAAAATGAGAAGTTATTATTGAATATGTTGATGCTATTATCTAACTTAATAATATTTTTACAAGACTATTATAAGAAGAATAATTTTTTTTGTTATTAAAAGTGAAATTAATATGCTTAATATTATGTCAAAAGGTGGAGGTTTTTTTTTTTTTTGCACTCTAAGGGGAGAATATGTAATATTCGATGTATTAATTAAATTATTTAATAAATATATCTAATATTACATCTTCGTAGATTTGTACTATAATATCGAGCAGTTTCATCATCTAAAGGGGAAGACTATTTGCTTAAGACTTCTCTGATTACTTTAATAAAAATAAATACATTTATAATACATTATAATCATAATCAATCGAATATGCTAGTTAGTATATTATAAATGTATTATAATACATTTATAATACATTTACTTTAATCGCATTGCCGATAATTTTTTATTTCGCCCAAACTTTGATATACTTTAAATGAAACACCGATCATTTATGATATATTGAAATAACCCATAATTTATATATTTCGTGCCCCTAGTAAGTCAATTAATTTTTGTTTATTAGTTGCTTGAGTTTCAAAGAAGTTTCAAACAAGTTGTCTTTTTAGTTGGAATTGTAAATATGAACGATTATTTGGTAAATTAATAATTTATTAATGTAAAAAAATTAAATGCTATAAGACTTTTTGTTTTAAAGTAGACGAATATATTTGTCTATTCATATATAATTTGATACTTAAAAATTTCTATAAAAAATTATTTGATCGAATAAATGCACATTGACATCATGAAGTTGAGATTTGTACAATTTATGTTTTCGATTTAATATATTTTTATAAGATTTTAAAATTTAAAACTTATTTTTTTTAATAGACATTAGAATGATAACAAGGTTTACATAAATATATTCTATAAAAAATTTAAGTTTATACATTAAAAATAATAATTCTTTAAAATTAGACAATCTATAAATGTATATGCTAACCTTTGCAATTTACATATATCTCAATATGCAAAATTAATTTGGATTTAATTCAAAATCCATACAAAAGTAGAATTAATGGAAGTTTTAAAACGGTATTATTTATATTTTTTAGACCAATTAACTATTTATTATAATGAAAAATAAATAAATAAATTTTGTCACAACAATAAATATAAATTGACACAGGTTTAATGGTTAAATTTTATCTCTCAAATGACAATATCTAAAGTTGATTTGAAGATGCCTTTAAAATATTTTGTAGATATTAAAGTTTCAGAACAATTAATTTTAAAATTTTCGAAGCGGTGCTGTAATGATGCTATAATTCTTTATATCCATGGGTACCGAATTCTTTATTTCTTTTTGTAAACTCTTTCTCACACTTAAAAAGATATTTTTTCACTTAGAAAAAATTAGAGTAAATATTGGGAAAATATTAATCTTTACTTGAGAAAAAAATATTTATATCTTGATTGGCATAAATTTGTGCTTCACCTGCTCATGCCTTATTTAAGAGTAGTGAGGGTGTCATCTTAAGAAAAATCAACGAGGTTGGAGTGCTGATATTATATTATAAGATTTGATATTTATCCAAAAAAAAAAAAAAAAAAGGATCAGTTGAGTGGATTTATACTATCGAACATGGTTTTAAAACTTGGATATAAACACTCAGGAACCGATATGAACATAATGACAAAAATCTCTCTATTTTTTTATTTATTTACCTTATTTTGCTTAATTTTGAATATTTAATATTCAAACAAATCAAAATTATTAAAATTGATAAACCTAATTCACCCCCCTTTTATGTTGATTATTGAAACAACAATTAATTGTAGGGGAACCTTTCCACGTCAAGTCAGTAAGGCACTAAGTAAATTTATACTAAGGTTGTGTTGGCATTTTATGTTATTTTACATAATATATATATATATATAATATTGTTGCGTCTAAGGTTTCAGATTAAATTGAAAATGAACGGATCTTAGTTTGCCAAATCAAAAACCTGCACAACACAAGAGAAAACAAGAGAATCAAAGAATCAAATGGGTGAATTCCCCAACAGGTTCTCCGACGCTCAAGTCAGTAATGTCATTTTTTTAGAAATAAAAAGTAAAAGGAGAGATTCTTTTATGGTTATTTGATTAGCTTTTTTTCCTTACCTTTCCCTCTGAAAATTGCCACTTATAACTTTTTTTCTGAGCCGTTTCTCTTATTTACAATCACTTCAGAACCACCTCAGATAAGGATGGTTGGTTGGATTTAACTTCAGGTGGTTATTGCCGGTTCCACTCAATAGAAACTAACAACCTCATAAGTTGTAACTATTTAGTTTTATCGCACATCGTTGGCCTTTAACTAATGGGTCCCTGTGCTACATGATAGTACCCATCACTAGCACCGATGTCAAAAGGTTAAAATTTTAACTTCTGACATGTCTTTCTGATGGATTATAATACAAAGTTATCCGGTCTAATTTTTACCAATAAAAATTTGCTTCGGATTTTATCATTCTTGATTTTAGCCATTCCGGACTATTGTTACTCCAGATTTTTACTTCGGATTTTAGTGACTCCGAACTTCTGTCACTCCGGATTTTTGTCACTCCGAATTTTTTTCATTCCGAATTTTAGTCACTCCGGATTTTTTGTCACTCCAGATTTTTTGTCACTCCGAACTTTTGTCACTCCAGATTTTTGTCACTCCGGATTTTTGTTTCTCCGGATTTTTTGTCACTCCGAATTTTTGTGACTTCGGATTTTAGTGACTCCGGATTTTTGTTTCTCTGAACTTTTGTCACTTCGAATTTTTGTCATTCTGGATTTTAGTGACTCCGGATTTTTGTTTCTCCGGATTTTTGGCGACTCTTGAATAAATCAGTTTTGACACGTGTCTTATATGGCTTGCCACGTGTCGAACGTCATGCGGTATCTTCTGTCATCGTCGTTTGAGCAGCAAATGCCTGCCTGACACGTGTTCTCTCATTATTTTTGAATTTGAACGGACACATCCCTTCGAACCTATATTAGGGTTTCTTCTTTCGCATTGTTATGCATTCCTCTTTTCTTCTTCTTGTTTTAATGGCGCCCAAAGTAGAATCAAAGAAGTTTGTTCTTACCGCCGAGGAAATGGAAAAAATTATTTTCCAATATAAGATCCCGAGTTTGTATTTGCGTTCGGTACCGTCTGAGAGTGATAGAGCCAATTCTCCCCCAAATGGCTATATTACCGTTTACGAAACGCATTTAAAGAGTGGTCTTTGTTTTCCTCTCGCATCAGAACTTCACACAATTTTTATTGATTTGGGCGTGGCTATCGCACGTTACCATGCAAATGCCGTGAGGTATCTCTGCAACCTTTGCATATTTTTTCGCCTTCGCGGTACGACTCTTAACACCACCACCGTTAAAGCATTATTCAAATTTTGTCAATCTGGGGATTGGATTTCCTTGTCTCCTCGTGAACTGAACATTAGTGGAGTTATCATTGAAACGGTCAAAAATTAGAAAGATAATTTCTTCTTCCTATCCGTTTCTCAGTTGGGTATTCCCAATATATGGGGCAAAGTTCCTGAATCGTATTCTAGAAAACTTTCTTCAGAAGAAGAAGAATCGGTGAAACCTCTGATTGAGATGATAAAAGCGAATATGGAATCGTTTTTTGATAAAGAGCTTTTATTCTCTCCCAAAATTTTTGCACTAGCTAAATGGGAGCCTCAAATGGAGAGAATTGGACTATGTGATCCATCCCCTAAACGTCGCAAAAGGAAGGTTGAAAAGACAGTTTCAAAAGGGCAAAAATGCCGAACTGTTTCCTCAAGCTCTTCTTCTTCTTCCATGGAAGCCAGTCTTCCTATAACTGAAAGACTAAAAGGAGTGGACAGTTCGTCCCATCTTCCTCCTGACCAGCCTCAGGAAGAAAATCTGATTATTAAGTCTTCAGCAAATATCGAGCTAATAATATCACGTGCTGAAGTTCCTTTAAGATCGGAGTTCCCTAACACTGCTGGCGTTATTGGAGTGTTAACTTTAGATTAGTCGGGTTTTGATGTTGTGGAAAGAACCTTGTTTGAAGAGGGATCAGCCCCTTTGGCTCCAAAAGAACCCTACACAAATCCCAAAATTTTTGATGTCGGCTCTTCAACTTCCGGAGTAAAAAACGCTGGTTTAGAAATTTTTACTTCGGCCGCGATTATTCCTCATTGTCATCAAAGTCCAAGAGCCGGTTTTGAAATCAGGGAATCTATTTCGTCAAAACGGACATCTTCTCCTTACCAGAGTCCATCATTACTAGGACTAGAGCATCCATCTGCTCTTGCCCCTCCATCTCGGATGCCCTTGAGGGTTGTAGCCCAGAAAGCTCGTTATATCACTGTAAAAAATTTTTTTTTCTTTTTTATAACAAAACTTTCACTATACTCTAACCTTATGTGCTTTCTTGTAGACTGACAAAATGAATGAATTTCTTAATATTTGTCTCCTTCAACGTGACAACAAGATTGAGCAACTCGAGGAAAAAGTTCAAGAACTCGAACGTACACGCGTTGATCCCAATGTTCTTGAAGAGGCGAGAAATTAGGCCAACACCGCTGCCACACAAATTGAGTCACTTAATGGGCAGATTTCCAACCTAGAATCGGAGTTGCAAAAGACTAATGATGCTTTAAGGATGTCTGAAGAGCATGCATCTAATCTTAGAAGTGATAACGCCATGTTAGGAGCCAAACTTATGGCACGGCTTAAACCAGTGGAGGTTCACTCTATTTTGAACCCCAGATTCCTGGATGGCATTCTTTTATGATGTCAGATTGCTTTTATCCTGGATCCTCAATTTCCAACCGGTTTTTTTGATCCTAGAAATATGGGTGCTCGCATCCGATCGGACTTAAAAGAATTTTTGGAATCTGGTGAATATTCAATGCTGCCTCCATCAAATCCTCCGCATCAACCTTAATCTTTCCTTGTCCTTGTATTGATGATGGAAAAATTGTTTTAGATGCTTTTTTGAATGGAATCGAATCATTAGATTTTTTTTATTGAAAGAAAATTTTCAAATGTATTGCATTCTAGGTTCTCGGCACCAATTTTCCACTAGAGGTACGCAATTTGTAGGCACAATTTCTCTGTACAGCAGAAACAATAAACGGACCTTCCCAATTAGGAGAGAGCTTATTTCTATTTGCTATTTTACTGGTTGCCTATATACTCCTCTGAACTAAGTCTCCCACGTCAAATTGTCGTGCTTTTGTCCTTTTGTTGTAATATCGCGCAATCCGCTGTTGATAAGCGGTTGTCCGTACTCTTGCTGTTTCTCTAAATTCCTCCAGTAGATAAGATTCTCCTTGAGCCGTTGTGAATTGCTTTGGGGATCAAAATTCTCTATCAGGAGGTTGGGTAATCCTACTTCCACTGGTATTACGGCTTTGGTCCCGTAGTATAAGTTGAACGGTGTCTCTTGTGTTGGCTCTTTAGGAGTCGTCCGGTAGGACCATAATACTGAAGGTAGTTCATCTGCCAAAGAGACCCCAGCGTCTTCTAGCTTTGTTTTTAGCCATGTAGTAAAGTCCGATTGGTTACCTTTACTTGGCCATTTGATTGTGGATAGGCAATCGAGGTATGTGCTAATCGGATCCTCAAATTGGAACAGTAGTTTGTGAAGCGCTTCCCAGTGAACTGGGTTCCGTTATCAGTGACTATTATTTTTGGAACCCCAAATCGGCAGATAATGTTTTGTTGTACAAATTCCGTTGCATTATGTTCGGTTATTTTTGCCAATGGAGAAGCTTCGACCCACTTAGTAAAATAATCAATTCCCACGATGACAAATTTTCTTTGTCCGGCTGCTACTAGGAAAGGTCCAAGTATGTCCAACCCTCCATTGCGCGAACGACCAGGGTGCTTGTAACGATTTCAGTTCGGTCGGAGGTGCATGAGGTATGCTTCCGTGGATTTGGCAGTTGTCATATTTCTTGACAAAATCAGCTGCATCTTTTTTCATGGTTAGCCAAAAATAGCCCTGTCGCATCAATTTGAAGGCCAGGTTCTTTCCTCTTATGTGAGATTCGCATATCCCAAGGTGGACTTCGCTTAATGGATAGTATGCTTCCTCCGGAGTGAGACATCTCAAGTATGGGATAGAGTATCCACGACGATACATTTTTTCATCTATAATTGTGTACCATTCAGCCGTCTTCTTTATGCGCTTAGCCTCATCCTGGCTTTCGGGCACGATTCCATCAGAAATGTATTGATAATAAGGAGTCATCCAGTTATCGTTGCTGGTGACTTGTAAGACATCTTGATCAATTTCCTCAATACTTAGAGCTGTCAAGATTTCTCACATACTTCGAAAATATTGCTCCGGATTCTCAATGGCTGCTGCTTTTGCTAATTGGTCGACCTTTCCATATTCCGTTCTTGAAATATGAGTCACATTTACTTCATCAAAGTCTTGAAAAGCGCTTCTTACCTTTGTAAGATACCTCACCAAACATGGATTTGATACTTCAAAGTTCCCTTGAACTTGATTAACCATTAGGTCGGAGTCACTATAAACTGCAACATGCTTTGCTGAGCATTCTCTGGCTAAACATAGTCCGACTAACAAAGCCTCATATTCAGCCACGTTGTTAGTTGTTGGGAACGAAAGTCTTAGCGAGTATGGTATTTTCATTCCTTGCGGAGTTCTTAATATCACTCGATTCCACTTCCTGATTGTATAGAGGATCCGTCCACGTACATTGTCCATAGAGTTGATAATTCAGTTCGATCAGCTTCTGATCTTCCATCTCATTATTTTTGGCTAAAATCAAAGTTTCGACTAGAAAGTCCGCCAAGGCTTGCACTTTTATCGATGGTCTTGGCCTGTACTCAATGTCGAATTCTTCAAGTTTGATTGCCCATTTGACTAGTCGTCCTGATGTATCAAGTTTTTGTAATATTTTCTTAAGGGGTTGATATGTGAGGACAATTATCTTGTGAGTCTGGAAGTATGGTCTTAGCTTCCTTGCCGAGTTAACGAGTGCCAATACTACCTTTTCAGTGTGAGTGTAACGGTTTTCTACGTTAGATAAAATTTTACTAACATAGTAAATCGGTCGTTGTGTATCTGCTTGTTGTTGGATTAATACCGAACTAAGTGCCACATCAGAAACCGCCAGATATAAAAATAACTCTTCTCCCTCTTGTGGCGATATTAGGAGAGGTGGGCTAGCTAAATATCTTTTCAATTCTTGAAAGGCTGCCTGGTATTTTTCCGTCCATTGGAAACCATTGGCTTTTGTTCCTCTTAAGGATCTGAAAAAACGGAAGATATTTTTCGGCCGATTTGGATAAGAAACGGGAAAGGGAAGCAAGTCTTCCGGTGAGTCGTTGAACTTCTTTAATGGTTTTGGGCGGGCTCATTTCTGCAATAGCTTTTATTTTTTTCGGGATTAGCTTCAATCCCTCGCCTTGAAACTATAAATCCCAAGAACCGAACGGGAAGATACTCGAAGATGCATTTGTTTGGATTCAATTTCATGCGATGTTTCCGGAGTACTTCGAAGGCCTCCTCTAAATCCGTGATGTGATCACTCATAATGCTACTTTTTACTAGCGTATCATCCACGTGTACTTCCATGTTTCGTCCTATTTGATTTTCAAATATTTTGTTCACCCACCGTTAATATATTGCGCTAGCATTCTTCAGACCAAATGGCATTACTTTGTAGCAATAAGTTCCTTGATCTGTCATGAAGGAAGTGTATTTTTGGTCCTCCGGACACATGCTGATCTGGTTATAATCAGAGTAGGCGTCCATGAAGCTGAGCAATTCATGGCCGGATGTTGAAGGGTATTTTTTTGGGTTTGTAGGATGCAATGGAATAAAATCGTTTACTTCTCCAGACTGAACTTGTTGAAGGGTATTTTCATCACGATAGTCAAAATTTTCAATTGGCCGATCCTGAACAGTTTGTTTGATTTGAGACAAAAAGCAAGTCCAACCGGTCACCTGGATCCCCCAGACTTCTCCTACTCCGAATGGTGTTGGGAACTTCATTTTTAAGTGGGGAATGGATGTTACAACCCCAAACGCCGTCAAGCAAGGTCGACTGAGGATTGCATTGTAAAAGGAAGGCAGGTCGACTACCAGAAAGGTAAGTTTGTAAGATGCCGTTTTGGGATAGTTTCCTAATGTTACCTCCAATTGGATGGTTCCTTGAACAATGACCAATTTGTTTTTCACTCCATACAGTAGTCCATTAGCCGGTCTGAGTTGGTTAATTTTCAAACCCAATTTAAAAAAGGCATCAAGATAAATCAAATTATTGGAGCTTCCATTATCTATAAATATCTATTTCATCTGGTAATCTACATTACCGTCAGAAACAAAGGCTGATACAACCAATGGATTAGAGTGTGGCGACTGGATATGATCCATGTCTTCTTTACTAAAGCTAATTACATCATTACTTTCAAGCTTTTGTTTTTAACCACTCTTGACAACATCTGGCCGATCAAAGTGCCGAGTCCTGACCGATCCAGTGGTTATCATATTCACCACTCCGGCTGCTACACGATTATTCGGTTGCGATTGCTCCATTTCTTCTTCTTTTTTTGTCCTACCAAAGTCATGCTCTGGGTCTTTTACAAACTTTACCAGGTACTCATTCCTTATAAGATTTTCAATTTTCTTTTATAGAGTCCAATATTCTTCAGTACCATGTCCAGGGAAACGATGGTAATGATAGAACTTGCTTTGGTGTCCACTCTCTGGGTTCTTTGGGGCCGTCGGCCATTTAAAAAATTTTTCCTCCGTATCTGCTTGAGGATGTTTGTCCTGGTGTCGTTTAATGGAGTCAGGTTAAAAGGTCTGAATTCCCTCCGTGCTCGTCCTTGGATTTCTCTCTGGATTCCTTTTCATGAGATCTTTTATCTTCTCTCTTTCTTTTATTTGGCGACCCTTGATGAGAAGGATTCGTCCTAATGGGCTTTTTGGCCTCATTGGCCTCTTTTACTGTCATGTATGCTCGTGCAGTGACTTCCACTTCTCTAAAAGTCTGCGGATTTGTGTGGGCCAAGTGCTTGAAGAACTCGCCTGGCTCCAGATTTGATATGAAAGTATTTAATTTGACCTCATCGGTGAGGCATGGAATTTGGCGAGCTTCGGAGGTAAATCTTACCAAGTAATTCTTTAAACTTTCATTTAGCCCCTGCCTAATTCGAACCAGGTGCCAGGGCTATTTTTCTATCCTCCGACTGGAGGCAAATTGAGAGAAAAAATTGTCTGCTAAATCTTGGAATGACCGAATGGAATTAGAAGGCATTCGGTAAAATAAAATTCTTGCGTCCCCTTTCAGGGTTAAAGGAAAACATTGACACATCATTGTTTCATCTAAGCCTTGAAAACTTAGTAATGTTCGGAAGTGATCCAGATGATCCATTGGATCGGTGCTTCTGTCATAGATGCCCATGGTTGGCATCTTGAATTTTTGAGGAAATGGAAAAGTTTGTATCTCCGTTGTAAATGGAGATCTTCTCAAATCACCAGTGCATCCTTCAAGTTTTTCTCTGAAAAGATAATCTCACATTTTATCCAATTTCTCCTCCATTCGAGAAGTTACGGTGGATCTCTTAGCATTGAGGTAAGTTCTTAATTCTTCCGGAGCTTTGCATTGGCGTGGTCAGTTGTTTTCATCATCCGGTAGTAAATTGGATGAGGCCTCATCTTTGTCAAGAGGTCTTCTCTCACTTCGTGGATTTCATCGTTCTGGACTGTCTTCTATGGGCCTTGGGCCTAATCGGCATTCTAATCGAGATCGGCCCTCACTTCTTTCTCTTGAAAGCGTCCTTTCTTGTTGTTGAATTCGTTCCGCCGGCTTCTTCTTCCGCCTCATGGAGGCGAGAATATGCGTTGCTAAGGAATGGGTGTCTATTTTTTGACGACCCACTTGTTCACACAGGGTTTGAAAGGCTTGAGATATGTGATCTACTCGCGTGTTCAGCGCTTGTATGAGTTGAGTTTGTTGATTTTCTTCTTATCTATCCAAAGGTGGGTTGCCTTCAGGAAGGGTGTTCCCTATTGCAGGTGCGCTTATATGACTTCGGGTGTTAACCATTATTAAGTATTCGGTGGTAGAGTAAACTTTTTTAGTCACTTTCCCACAGACGGCGCTAATGTTGTATCCAAGGTTTCAGATTAAACTAGAAATGAACGGATCTTAGTTTGTCAAATCAAAAACCTGCACAACACAAGAGAAAACAAGAGAATGAAAGGAGCAAAGGGGTGAATTTTCCAGTAGGCTCTCCGACACTCAAATCAGTAATGTCTTTTTTTAGAAATAAAAAGTAAAAGGAGAGATTCTTTTATGGCTATTTGATTAGCCTTTTTTCCCTACCTTTCCCTCTGAAAATTGCCTTACTTATAGTTTTTTTAGCCATTTTTCTTATTTACAACCACTTCAGAATCACCTCAGATAAGGATGGTTGGTTGGATTTAACTTTGGGTGGTTATTGCCGGTTCCACTCAATAGAAACTAACCACCTCATAAGTTGTAACTATTTAGTTTTATCATACATCGTTGGGCTTTAACTAATGAACCCTTGTGTTACATGATAGCACCCATCAAATACATTTGAAGTTTTAGTAAACCTAAACTTAGACCAAACCTAAACGTAATATGAAGTTTTAGATTTACTCAAATTTAAACTTAGTCAAAATGGATAAAACTTTTCTAATCCGTCTCGAATCGCTTGAGTTGTGTCAGGTGTAAGTTTTTTATCATTCCTATTAAGTGGGATTACTTTGTGTATAAATTTATTTGATAGATAACTTTTATGAATAATATTATGTTTTTGAAATTTATCTCAAATTCATAATAGTGATTTATTTTCCTTTAAAAAAAACAAAATTGGCAAGCAATTTTAATTATTTATTTTTAAATTGTTGGGTCCAGGTCCAATTTTGGGGCAGCCCAGAGGAACGCAAGGCCTATCTCAGACCAATATTTAAAATTGCTTACGTGAAAGCCCAGTATATGCAACTAACCAGCGCCACCTGTAGCCGATTAATGCGGTTGCAGGGGCAGGCATAGCGCAGAGGAAATGAGCCAATGAGAAGAAGGTTAATACTACCAGTTGCAGCTCGTGCCACTGCCTACAATTCTCCAGCCAATTTCAATGCAAGAGGTAGACTAAGCGTGGCCTGCGACGTATGATTATCTTCTCGGCACCACAAGGCGACAACTGATACGCCAGCGACCGTCACTGGACAATGGCCGATGAATCCCGCAGGAAGAATTCTTACGCCCAAAGCTCCAAGTCAAGGAGCCTATAAATTCCCTCTCATTGCACAAGAGACAGGATCGGATTCAAGGCATTCTTCTTACTATTGTACAGTAAGACGCTCACCTTAGAGTTCAAACCCTCAAACCAGTGCCCAAATCTAACTTCAATAGTCTTACTCGAGCTATGAGAGAGAGCCACCCTTAGCGGTGCATATAGGGAGCTAGGCCTCCTACTAAACGCTAATCAACCCCCCACTCCTACATCTACACACTTTCAACGTATTCACAGTATATTTCCGCGCACCTCTAAGTGTGTACCCCCCCTTTCCGTTGATTGCGAAAAATTGTTGACTTGAGCGTTAGAGTGTTTTCAGTGGGAGAAATTTCACCGGACCTCTTACCTCTCATTTGTGGTTTGTATTGTACAAGTTTCAAATTTACAGTGACAGAGATTGGACCCGCTCAAGATTCGATCTGGATAAGAAATCCGAAGGCTCCCTAATTCATACACAACTCGAAACCCAGGACGTAATATTGGCACCGTCTGTGGAAACGTGACAAAAAGTCTAGCGTTTTCTTTCAACACTCACTCCTTTGCAACAAGATGGTCAACACCTGGGTGCAAGCTTGCGCCCCAGCAAGGGATGCAGCCGCTCACAACGACGACCCTTCAGTGGGTAGCCGTGCTGACGTTCATCCGTAGTCGGACATTCACAAGCTAGAAGCCGAAATGGGCGACATGAGGATGATGCTCCAGGCTCTCTGCACCCGGACGGGCACGTAGTGGATTGGGGCTGCTCCCCCAGCACCTCAGGCGTCATCTTTTAGGAGGGAAATGTGTCGCACCAGAGCTCCCAGGGACAAATCTGATTAGCCTGACGACCCCGAGGCCCAGACCACCTCCGGCAGCAGGGCCCAGTCGGTGGCTGGAAGCCACCTTAGTTGGGACGAGTGGGAGGAGAGCCTAGAGTGATGTAAGCCTCATAACTCTCGTAGCGAGAGGAGGTAGACAGCCACGAACTCATACAGTGCACAGTCACCCTGCGCGGAAAGCCACCACAATCGACAAGCTCAGCACTACCAGCAGGGTCACACGGTGCTCTGCGATGTCATCAATGCACGGAGAAGTGAGTCTGACCCACCAATGAAGAAAAAGGTGAAGGTGCTTTGGGACCTCTTACACAAGGATAGGCCGGTGCGGTCTTCTGCTGACCTACGAATATCGCCCTTCGCCATGGATCTCTGAACACAGCCGCTCCCTCGCAAGTTCAAAATGCCAACACTGGATGGGTACAACAGAAGTAAGGATCCGATGGATTATCTCAACTACTTCCACACTCACCTGTCCCTCCATGGAGCAAGCGAGGCCGTAATGTGTCAGTACTTCCCCATCACCCTCAAGGGGGATGTATTACTGTGGTTCCATAGCCTCCCGCCAAACTCTAACCGCTCCTTCTATGAGCTCGCGTACTGCTTTTTGAGCCAGTTTGCCTCCAACCGGAGAGAAAAAAATAGCCTTAGCACCTGGTCCACCTCCGCCAGAGGACTGACGAAAGCTTGAAGCGATTCCTCAATCGCTTCATCACTGAGGCGCGCTGGATCCTCCATCTCTCTGATAAATTGAAGCTCGATGCCTTTGTTGCCACCTTGGCGGCAAGGGACTTATTCAAGTATCTGTCATATCAGTGTCCTCAATTCTTCTGGAAAGCAGAGGCCATCGCCCGGGCCTACATCTCGACGGAGGAGGCGAACGAGGCAAAGCATCCTGAACATGTGGACCACCCTCTAGAAGGGCCTAAACCAGCCACCGAAAAGAAGAGGAACGACGACAGTGGCTACTCCCAAGAACGCCACAAGCAGTCATGACCTTCGTCAGGATATAGGAGGGAGCACGAGCCGACGTCCCTAACTCTCCTAAATGACACCTGTGTGACTCGGAGCTTGTGGTCAATCAAGTCCAAGGAGTCTTCAAGGCATAAAACCCTCAGCTCGCGAAGTACTTGGCGAGGGTAAAAACCTAGATCCAAGCGTTCGAGCATTTTAAGATTGAACGCGTACCCAGAGCTGAAAATTGGAAAGATGACCAGTTGGTTGGGATGCAGCTGCAGGATCATTAGAGTAGTATGTCAGGATCCTGTGGGAAATCTTGGCTGCACTCAATGTGGATGGTTCGAACCAAGAAGTGCCGCAAATTAACAAAGGAAACAATTGGATGACTCCGTACTACAGGTATCTGGCGGACGGCACGCTTCCCTACGAACGTCAATGAGGCCAAGCTGATCAAGAAGATAGCAGGCTAGTATGCGATCCTTGATGGCAGGCTATATATGTAAGGGTATTCCACACCCTACCTAAAATGTCTAACGCCCAAGGAGGCTGAGACGCACTGAGCGAAGTCCGCCTTGGCATATTCGGCTCGCATATCAGAGGAAAAAACCTCTCATTTAAGATCATACGGTAAGGATTTTTCTAGCCCACGATGAAGCGGGATGCCATGGAATTCGTGAAGAAGTGCAAAAGCGGTCAGGTTCATAGGACCGCGACCCATCAGCCTTGCATAGAGCTGCACAACCTTCAATCTCTATGGCCGTTTGTGCAGTGGGGGCCGAATATCCTTGGACCGTTACCTCCGGCCTCCGGACAAAGGAAGTTCCTCATTGTCGATATCGACTACTTCACCAAATGGGTGGAGGTAGTTCCTCTACCACGGATCATAGAGTAGAACGCAACGGAGTTCCTCAGCCAGAACATCATTTGCTGTTTTGGTATTCCCGAGGTCGTAGTGACTGACAATAGAACCCAGTTCACTGGCAAATGGTTTACTAAGTATTGCGCAAGTTTGCGCATCAGGTTGGTTCATACGTTTGTTGCGTACTCTCAGGCAAATGAACAAGTTGAAGTCACCAACCGCACGCTACTATACAGATTGAAGACTAAACTGGAGAATGTAGGGGGCTCATGGGTCAATGAGTTGCTTTCCATACTTTGGTCATATCGAACAACCCCACAGGAACCAACGAGAGAGACATCCTTCAACCTCTGCTACGAAGTTTAAGCGGTTGTCCTCGTTGAGGTGGGACTTTCCTACCTGCGGGTCAAATGCTTCGATCCGACCACCAACTCCAAGAGGTTCAAGGAATGCCTTGACTTGCTCCTGGAAGTTCACAACGCGACCCTCCTGAGGACCGTAGTCTACCAGCAGCGCATTGTACGATACTACAACAAGCGGGTGAAGGCGCGCTCGCTCGAGATTGGAGACCTGGTCCTCCGAAGTGTAGAGACTGTGGGAAAGACCGCTAGCAGGAACAAGCTCTCCCCTTGCTGGGAGGGACCGTTCCTCGTCTCAATAATACTCCAGAGTGGAGCGTATAAGCTACGCACCTAGGACGGAAAGTTGGTCCCGAGGACCTGGAATGTTGCCAACCTCAGAAAATATTATTAGTAGGACAAAACTGGCCCAGGTAAGGATGCACATGCACCATGTGGAATGCTTGTACATGTATTGTGTGTTCTCATTTAGTAAAATCGATCATTTCTGTTATTTTGTGTGTCTTGCATGCATGACATTTCGAAAACAAAACGACCTAGACAGCCCCTAAGTCGGGAGGATCCTCATTCATCCGAAAGTAGCCATACTTGGACCTCGAACCCGCGTAGAGCGGCTCGAAAGCGGCCTTACCCGGACTTTGACTCCACGTCAAAAGGGCCTTAAGTGGCCCACCAACCTGGCTTTGCGCCAAACGACCTGAAAGAGGTCATACTCAAATCACGGCTCCACACCAAAGGGCCCATGTGGTCCTGAAAACCTTGGTCCCATACCAAGTGACCCAGGCGGTCAAAGTGTCAAGCCTAGGGGCTTTTGAAGTTTCCAATGTATAGCAGCTAAAAACTTAGGGGGCAAGAATTGTAGGTGTGTGGCGACCTTCTTTCAAAGAAGAGAGCACTCTTAGTCTGTGATGGTCATGGGCTAGGACCGTGCACGCAAGAGCGACAACGCCTTGAGCGACGCCGAGCACCTAAGACAAGTATCGTGTGCAAAAATGCCTAGACCCGGAGTCTGACTGTTGCGACCTGAAAACCCAGCTGGCCCTTCGCGTGGCTCTATGGGGCTAGCGACAATGTCCACTCTACTGGACCGAGCTTCCCACTAAATGCAAGAAGCGATGACATCCTTTGAAGAAGGACGAGTATAGAGCAAGAAGGAATTGGGTTGAGGCCTTGGCAACAATAGCTTATAGCTTAGCCTTTAATACATGAACAAAGATTCAAAAAGCTGCATCATGCAGCTGAAGACACCAAGTGCAACAAAAAATGACTGCCTTTCATTTATGAAGGGCAAGCGATGTTACAATGCGGCATTATACAACGAAAAATACAAGAGCTATTCTAATCCTACGAGTCTGAAGGCCCATCCTCTCCCAAGAAGTCTCTCAAGTTGGAGTTATCGGGGACTTCGGTGTTCCCTGGATGTAAAATGCCCATGAAGATGCATGGAAGCACAATGGAGACGATCCGGTGACACAGGCGGATACCCTCCCAAAATCTGGTGTCAAGTGCAAGGTGCACTTCTTTCGGAGTGAGCCACTACCTGAGGTCAGTGGTGAGGCGAGACATATCATTCGCCATGGTAGAGGTCCATCCCTTCCGCTGCTCGACCTCCTACCTCAGCTGCCCAGCCTCCTCCGTAAGCTGTTCGCCTTCCTTCGCCAGCCGTCTGTTCTCCTCCCTCAGCTGTTTTCCCTCCTGCGATAGCCGCTCGACCTGATCTTCAGTAGCTCGTTTTCATCCTTGAGTGTGGTGGTCACAGCTCTCGTGCATTGTGTTATCTCCTACCTGGACTCTTCCCTGACCTAGAGAAAGAAGTCGAGCAGTTGAGCATGCACCATGTTGAGGAAGCTGAACCCCCTAGGGACTGCAAGAGTAAACAAGAAGTTAACAAATTTTAGAGTTCCAGTCTGCGGAAAAATGCAAGGACCAAGGTAATTGCACTTGAGTAGAGAATGTGGCCATGTGACTAGGCTCACCTTCTGATGCCAGCATGCTTGGGGGCTCCAAGTCCCCAGCAACAACTTCTGCAAAATGAGAGCATCCGAAGTCGCAGATAGCGAGGAAACGCATGGGGGCTCCAGCTCTTGAACTGCCTCCACCGCAATCGCCTCCGGGGCCAAGTCAGCACTAGGCGGACTAGCAGCTCGTCTGGCTGCAGTCTCCTTCACAACGACAATGTCCTCTTGGACGCGCACCTCCTAGGATGTTCTATCGACGATCCCATGAGCTCCAAAGCCTGAGGTGGCTCTGGCATAGACTCTGGAACACCAGCCTCCTCCGCCTCTTCTGACTCGGGCGCGTCGACCTCCACGATCGGCACGTCCTCAGCGACCACCTCCGGCCGCTCTAGATCAACAAAAAGACCTGTGGGGGATTCCTCTCTAGAATGAAGCTCCACCATGGGGACTCCGTACTCAGCCAGTGTGACGGAAGGGATTCTAATTATCATAGAACTCTCCGTTAGATAGATATAGAACAAAATCCATATATTTTCATTAGTAATTTCTACAGAAATTTTGGTAGAGTTTTATCTAAAATTGGATAAAAATCGAAATATACAACATGTATATTACAACCTGTATAAGCACACAACTATTTGGATACCACATTTTAACCTACAACATACATACACAGGACCACCAATTTGCCATTTCCATCCATGGCTCAAATATAATCCTATCCACTAAATCAGAAATATATAGGAGATGCCATCTAGGACCTCTAAAGAAATTCAGAAAAACATATAGCCGAAGCAGAGTTATAAACCTGCGGAAGCTCAATTTCTTTTTTATCACATGCATCACATACATTTTATATACAAGAATCCATATGCATAAGATCATATACAAAACTATATATCAAATATCATATCTTTACAATTTAACTGATTCTTTCTAAGATCTGCAAAAATACTTCAGGTCTCCAAAGTCTTCAGACTAAGTTTTAAATCACTCCTTCTCGTTCGGTACCAACTCTACAGTCTCATTTGGAGGAAAAAAATAGTAAAACAGTGAGCCAAGGCCAAGTAAGGCACATGCAAGCATACAGTAAAATTTTTATTCAAAACATAATGCCGTAAAACAGATACAATTGCATATTAGAGCATAATTATTATAAAGCAGTGATTTATAGAAACTATAGCAGAATGTGATGTAGAAGGTTACAGAACTGCCAGGAAACAGAAACACTCAAGCTTCAAAAATAAAAAATCAGTGTAATCATGCTTCGTTAATGATAATTCGATAAGACAAGCTTTAGAAAGCAGAAATAGTCTCATTTCTATAAATTATAGAAAATTTCTTTTCTATCGGTAAAGAACCCAACCAGTGACCCTACTAGTGGAGGGGGCAAATAATCAAGGATAGATTGTATTTACTCCATACAATCTAAGGCCAGAAATAGTCTTCCCGTCTCGTAGGATATCCCTTCTCGTGGGATTCAGTACAGTTCGCTGGCCGGTAATAGTAACTACCTTCTAAGTTAACGCCCTGAAGAATGGTGGACCACATTTAATTCCATGGATAGAGTTATCATCGATTACCATCATAATATTCTAAGACATATCGGAGAACTAAACTGACTATGTATCAGTCACGGGTCCTAATTAACAGTATCAGAAATATTTTTTCTCTTATTTCTTAACTGAAAGCCCTTTTTAATTTTAGAAGTCAGTTAGAGTTTCACAATAACTCTTCATTTAATTTTAGAATATACAGTAACAGTTTAAAACCCTTCAGTTTTACCTCAGAATATACAGAAACAGTTTGAAACCCTTCAATTTCATTTCAAAATATACAGAAATAATTTGAAACCTTTCAATTTTGTTTCAAAAATCCTTAGAAATTTAATAGTATAAATCAATGTGAATTTCTCAGACATAAATCATATCAGTGACATTATCACATTACAGATTAACTTTTTTATAACTAAAATTATGAAAAATAAAGTATCAAATCTTCAATTTTCGTACCTATGGTTTCGCTAAAATTTTTGGACGATAAACAAACACCAAACACATGTATTTTCATGAAATTAGAGGTACATTTAGCAGTATATATAAGTAAATACAAAATATGTCCGATTAATCAGGAGAAACATACATTATTTATAGTAAATATACAGAACCATGGATTTAAAGTATAAATACCATTTTTGAGATACAAAAATATAAAAATAGAAAATAGCGTCCAAGGTACACTTGCCTGAGCTCAATTTATAATTACTGTGACTCTGATTGGATCAGGACGGGTGATTTTTCCCTTTCCTTTCTCTTCCCTCTCCTTCTCTTCCCTCCTTCTGCTCTGTCGTGTGCTGCTGCAAATTGGAGCCCCAAAAACTGCAAATTCTCATTTAAAACATGAAGGGAAAAGAGGTCACGTGAGTTAGCCCGTGACCGGCGCTCAAGTGCCAACCGGGCACGCTTCAAGTGCCAACCGGGTGCGCTTCGAGTGCTCGATTTTGCTAAAGCCGCTTGGGTGGTGCCTCGAGCGTCACTTGAGTGGTGTATTCTGTTAATCGTGCCCAAGTGGCACCTCAGGCGTCACTCGGGCACTGATGCTCTAAGGGATTATTTTGCTTCTAAACCGAATTCCTCCCCCATTTTTCCTTAATCTATTCACATTAAATACATTTATATCAATTTAATAATTAGAAATTATTATATTTTTGGGATCGGGACCTCACAGCCAGCACCATAGCAGGTATTGGCAAGTGTTCAGCCACCCCTTCCTACGCCTCCGGGCTAAACACCTGTTCTGGAGAAGGATGCGCAGCAAGTGTGGCAGACTTCGCCGCTTGTCTCCGTGACCTCTAAGTGGAGGTGCCACCGGCTTCTCTCAACCTTTTCAGTGGTGCCTCCACCTCCTCCTTTGACGAGGTCTCCAACATTGAGACACTATCCTCTGAAAATTTCCCGGATGGCTCGTGGAGCACGAAGGCATCTGACTTCTTCTTCTCTGGGCCGGTGATTGCCCATCCAGATTTCGGCCCCCACCTGGCGGCCACGAAAACGTGCGAGGTCAGATAATGACCCTAGATGGAAAACGTCTTCATCTTTGAGCGGATCGCTGCGATCAGTTTTACTGAGTAGCTCTTCTCTTCAGTAGTCACTCCCTTGTAAAAATACTTGGGGATTGGACTCCACTCGTTGGAGAGTTCCGAGTCCGAGGGCTCCTGCAGGAAGAAGAATCGGGTTTTTAAATTCTTCACTGAATCGGAGTTGGTACCCCTGAAGTGAAAGCCAGCTTGGGGGAACATTGAGATCTGGTCTTCAGATTTAGAAAAGTGAAAGACTACCTTCACCGCCTTTGCATGAAGACGCAAGAATGGGGGCAGCCGAAAACGCACAAGGTAACTAAATAACGAACAGTGTTCGGATGAAGCCTTGTGACGGGAACATGAAACGCTTAGACAAGTGCATATAGATCGCACACTATGGGGTAGCGAAGCTCGCCATTTAGATGGTGCTCATAAACGGAGATAAAGCCCTCTGGTGGGGGCATTAGCTTTACCAGTGGAGCCAGGAGCATTGTAGGCCCAATCGCCGGGGATCCCGTAGTCTACCATCAGGGTAGCAATGGTGCTCGCCATCAGGATGGACCCAGTATTGTTAACCCCATGATGAACAATGCAAAATACTCGGGAAGAGGAAGGGGATCCTTTCTTCTTTGCCATCTCTCTCTCTAGAATAAGTTGAAAGCCTTCAGTGCAAGGAAACATAAAAGTGGAGATCTCACTGAAGTGTTGCTTAAATAGGCAACGGGGCGCCAGCGCGCGGGAAAACTCAAACGATGCCTTTGCATAATGGCCAGGTCACGCTTCTGTTCAGTAGGAGCGTCGTTAGTCCCAATCAACAGCCAATCATGGCCCCTACCAAACTGCAGATTGATATCACCTCAGCCGCTTGCCAGAATTCTGGCTGTCACACCTTTATTTAATGTGGGGATCCTGACCACTAGGGACAGCAATGGAAAGACTTTCAAGGCAAGCGCATGCGAGAAATAATGGATAATTCAAGCACAGTAAGTGACAGAAAATAAATGGCACAACTAAGTATAAAGTTTCGTTATGTGATTCATTAATAACTCTTTTTTACAGTAGCCTACGGCCGCAAAGTACAACTAACGGCCCCCTCTGGGCCCAGAAGGATCTAGCGTCATGTAGTCCGTCAGGTCCGTGCGCGTCAGGGCGCTAGAGTTTCGAAAGTCCAGGATGCCGATGCGGAAGTTTGGATCCTCCAACGAGATTAGTCTTTGGCTAAGACGGATGCCGTCCTGGAAGCTCCTTTCCATTGTAGGACCAACATCCTCTAGCGAAAACCTCGACCTCAACTTAGCCCCCAGCTGCGCGCTTTCGTCTCCAAATTGCACCTGTAGTTGCTCGAGCTCCTCCTGTAGAGCCAGAGTGCGGTCCCAAGCCTGCACATTGGCGCCAGCAAGCCTCAAGGCCCTTGCCTCAGATTCTGACCATGCCCGTTCAAAGCGTGTTGCGCGGGCATGAGCCCGCTTGACTACGCTTGCGGTAGCTTGCACACGGACCTCCATGTCTTCCACGGCCCTGGCGACTCGATGAGGCGAGGGATCCACCCTCCTGGACCTACGACTCCATGAGAAAGTGGATGCCTCCTCTCTCTCGAAGCTTGGAGGTGCCCTCAGAAATCGCATTGAGCCTACAACAGTGGCCTCTAAATGACAGTCCTCTGCTGTTGCTGCACCAACCACAGTCTCGCCATGGATTCCTAAAGCATGAGTGTCCTTCGCAGATTCTCTAGAAGAAGATTCAGATCCCGATCATGAGGACGACCTTTCCATTGAAACCGTAATGTGGAAAGAGAAAGATAAAAGACTTGAAGGCAGCGCAAAGCTTCACGCCGTCAAAGTAGCAATAGGGCACAAAGCCTTAGAGGGAACTCAGGCATTTAAATAGCAGAGGGCCCCTAGTAAAACGGTGACGTTCTAGAACCGAAGTGTGCTAGAAAAGGACCAACAGACTTCTTCCATGTGGCAGATCCTTGAAGTGTCGCGCCTTTTCAAAGAAGTCATTAAGACGCGATGCCCCAAAATCTCCCACACAATCAATGTGTCAGACCATTCGGAGGAAGTGATGTTTGCCAGTAGCGTTTGACCTCCCTGAGCAACCTGCATCAGCAATCTCTTTGCACCGCGTCCTCCCGTTGACAGTCAGCACAATGACTCGAAAGAAGGCGCCTGCAAAAGTAGACGGCGGGCCATTGGGAGTGCTCAAACGTGTGAATCGGCTTGTGCGACGAAAAGAGAAGCCTTGCAATCCGGGAGATGCAACGTACCAAGTAACAAAAAAGGGGGAAGATTCATGCGGCAAGCGAAAAGAATAAAGGCAATAACTACTACTTTCATTAATTAGAGTTCCTTTACAAGTACACAGTTCGTGACAGCAAAAGTACAAGAAAGAGTAAGAAGATACGGCACAGGGCATAAGCCCTAGAGCGATTGCCCCGGATGCTTGGAGCATGGTTAGGGGAACATGATTTACATGGGATCACCACGGCTCCACCGTCGGAACCCCAACTCACCCAAGCATCGAAATCGTCGGTGTTGACCATCTCCTGTGGGCTAGCCCAATGCTAACTGCAAAGGCAAAACCAACACCCATAGCAGGAGTCTCCTGTGGGGACTCAGAGAGCCTGTGCTCCCCTACGAAGACTCCATCTTTTGCCTCCCCTCCAGAAGGCACATATGACAATCTAAGTGGAGTGGAGACCGCAAGTGATGCACTACCACTGGAGGCAAAGAGCCATGTGATAGCTCCACCACGATCCTCCACTGCACAGGATATTACTAAAGCCTGGAGGGAGGCACATGATGACGGCAGAGTGGCCGAGCCACCCTCGTTAACATGAGGAACTGCCATAGTAGGGGCGTGAGGACAGTCTTTGCCAAGAGCTCCGGATCTCCAGCTAGTCCATCAAACTCCTTCGCGGGCTCCCACTGGAAGCAGGACGAGCCAAGGCCCTAGCATTGCTCCTCCAAAATCAGCTAAGGTATGAGCAACACCGGTTGAAGAGCCCCCCTATTTATGGACAAGCTGGCACCCTATCCTTAATTGGGTGTGCTCCCGATAGCTGTCATTCACAAAGAAGGAAAGTTCTCGTTACCATGCGACCTCAAGCGTGCAAATCTATCCCTTCAGAGCACCGAATTACTGCGGCACCTGAAAAGCCTGCTTGACTACTTGGGGAAGACGCAACGCAAGAAGAAGACAAAGCCTAGCGCATCTCAAGGAGGGTAGTGCGGTGACTAGTTAGACTCGAAGCAAACATGTTAGGCCTTGATCACAAGTCGGCCCAGGCATGGGGGCTAGTGTTGGGTCCAAGCCCAATCCAGGGGGCAGCCCAGAGGAACATAAGGCCCATCTCGGCCCAATATTCAAAACTGCCTACATGGAAGCCTGGTACACGCAACCAACCAGCGCCACCTGTAGCCTATTAATGCAACTGCAGGGGGTAGGTATAGCGTAGAGGAAACGAGCCAATGAGGAGAAGGTCAACGCTGCCAGCCACGATTCACTTCGCTGCCTGCAGCTCTCCAACCAATCCCAACGTAAGAGGTAGACTAAGCGTGTCCTGCGACGCACGATGGTCTTCCCGTCACCACAAGGCGACAACTGACACGCCGGCGACTGCCACGGGGCAACGGCCGACGAATCCCTACAGGAAGGATTCTCACGCCCAAAGCTTCAATTTAAGGTGCCTATAAATTTCCTCTCCTTGCACAGGAGACGGGATCAGATTTTGGGTATTCAGCTTACTATTGTACAGTAAGATGCTCACATCAGAGTTTGAACCCTCAAACTAGTGCCCAAATCCAACCTCAACAACCTTACTCAGGCTACGAGAGGGAGCCACTCTCAGCGGTACATACCCATCAACCACCCATTTTTGCATCCACACACTCTCAATGCATTCACAGCATATTTTCGCACATCTCTAAGGGTGCGCCCCCCTTTCCGTTCATTACGAGAAGTTGCTAACTTGAGCGTCAGAGTGTCTTCAGTGAGAGAAATCCTATTGGATCTCTGACCTCTCGTTTATAGTTTGTGTCGTGCAGATTTCAGGTTCAGAGTGATGAAAATCGGACCCGCTTGAGATTTGATTAGGATAAGGAATCCGAAGGCTCCCTAATCCGTACGATAATTCGAGACCCAGGACACAACATAAATAAATAATTATATTTAACTATTTTAAAATAATTTATTTAATATTTTTTATTATTTAAAATAATAAATTTATAATTATTTATTTTAAATACACAATTATTATTAAAAAATTTATGAGTTTCGTCCTTCTTTCCCTCCTCATTCCACTTAAACCCCATCTCCAATTACTATGTTTGGCTTAAATTATAATATGCATAATTATTGAGAAAAAATATGACCGTGTAACATTTAATCTGTAAAATGATACTTTATCAAATTTATTTATACGACATAAAATTTTATCTTTAACCTTTATAAAAGTTTTTAGACATTCTATATAATTTGATAATGAAATAAAAATTAAAAAAGCTCAATAATTTTATATAATTTTATTTTTATATTATTAATTGTGCAAAATACAATAAATAAATAAATATATATAATACATTTTAAATTTACCAAATTATTTATATTTTGCACACTTTAAAAAAAAAAAAAAAAAGACAAAGTGAAAATCTTGCCGTCTCTGTCCACCGTCTGTTTCCGCTAATTTCCGTAACTCTATCGCAGCTGCTCTGTTAACTCCGTTCTTTCCTTTTGCCAGTTTGCTCTTAGCCTTCTGCTCCCAGCTCAGCTTCCAGCTCACAGTACCAGATCTCTGCTGCATTTCATGGATCTACGAAATCAACCACCTACATTGTGTTAATTTTGAGATAGGGTTTTCATTACGATATGCCTGTCGCTTTAGTTCCAAGCTAACATGAAATCGTCGAGTTCGAGTGATGAGGACATTCACCGTCGGCGAGGACTTCAGCTCAACCATAGCACAGAAGTAGGAGAACGCTTGCTCAGAGTATTGGAGCTGATATGGTCTAGTTTCTAGCAATGGTTTGCTTGAATTCGTTTGAGGGATAAAAGATGCAAGTTTTAGTTTTGTTTCTTCTTGTCTCTCGATTCAGTGTGGCCTCCTCCTTTCAGGGTAATAACTCTTTTCTTTTCTTCTCTTCTTTTACTCTGTAGTTTGTTTGAGTTTGGTTCTTGGATTCTGTTGGACTGGAATTACTATTGGTTGCCGAGAAAATATGATAAAAGAGAAGGAAAATTCTGTTCTGCTAGTTAGAGTCTTAGCATTGCATTGGATGAAGCCAAACCTGATCTCTCAGCTCATGTCCTTCTGTTAGGGGCATAGGAAGTAATGGTTTGAATGGTTATAAGTACCAAAAGATTGTTTACTATAGTCTCCTAGCACGTTGTTTTTGTCATTATTCGTATGCCCGAAATATTAAGGAGAATTAGGTCAATAAATAGTTAGGAGTATAGCTCGGGAAACTAGTACATGGCCTAATGCTGCTACAATGTGGATAAGCCATGTTGATTCATGTGGGGGCAGTTTGTTAAGAATTCAACGAATAAAATAACAATTTTGTTTAAGCCCTAATGCAAGGTTAGACCTCATATAATATACTCAAAGTAGTCCAACCGTTCCTGGGACCTGCATAGCAGGTGCTTAGTAGACCAGGAAGAAACATATATATATATATATATATATATATATTTGTTTAAGCCCAAATCTCTCCTCCTCAGAAAGGGAAATAAAGGAAGAAATGAAAAGAATAGATCTGTATAGTTCATGCCAATTAGTTGCCAAGCTAGTCCTCTTTGGATGTACCAATTTGACTTTTAAGGCTATTTCTTGAATGCCCCTTTCCCTTTTCTAATCAGAAGCTGAAATATCTCTACACTGTGATTGGAAACTATTGTTCCTACATGACCGGGGTTGTCCAGCCAGCACGTAATCTCTTCCCACTTAAGCTGTCAACTTCAAGTCGCAATATAAGCGACATATAAAATAATGTTCTTTGTGGATTTAGAATTTTTTCTGGCTGCTTTGGTTATTCCTTTCATTTTTTGATGGGTGATGATGTATACTGCTCCATGAATGACTTAGTGATTTTATTTCCTGGGCAGGTAAGTGTCATGACACTGTAAAAGTTTATATATATGACCTCTGAGTGAATTCGATGACATTTAGTTAACACTCCATGCTCTGGAATTCCTTTGATATTTTATCAAAAACTCATTTCGACATATTGTCCTTTCTTTTAACCATCCATTCCTATAACATACGTGAAGTTGGCTATATTGCTTCTTCTTTACCACTTTTTAGGGAATCAAAGCTTAACTACTCTTTAAGTCCTTGGACGAAGAGGGATGCAAGTAAGGGGATTCGTTCATGCATTAGAGTTCATGAAGTTTGTTTGGAAAAGAAAGAGAATATAATTATAGTGAATACATGAATGTGGAAGCAACTATTGTTGTGAGTAACAATGGAATTAAGGCAATAGTTCAAACACATACATAAGATAATGAATTTACGTGGTTCACTATAGGGATTCGAGTTATGTTCATGGTATTAAATGAATCGGTTTCACTTTATTTAAAAGAGTACAAGTGATAGAAATAGCTAATCAAACTTTTCTTGTCATGTCCTCGATTCTAAAATCGAATTTATCAATTTTTTAATCTATAATTAAATTAAATCAAATTTTTATCTTTAAAACTAAAAAACTTAATTGTTTATTCCACTAGCTTAAAAACCCAAAAACGAACACTGGGATATGAACCTGCAAATCAAATGCCATTAAAACGATCTGAAATAATATAATAATCTAGCCATAAGACCTAATTGTAATACCCCCAAAAATGGTTCTGAACATTTGCGATTATTTCACCTTGATCATATATAAGAAAAAGTATCTTAACTAATATCAAAGTATTGAAATCCTAAAGTCAACCGAAAATGTTGTTTAAATTTATATAATTTTATCATCATCAATTGAATATAAACGTAGATCGCAATACCAAAACCTAACGATTAAAGGCTATAATTCTAATCCAATAATACATTAAAACATCAACATCCTAAAGACTAACTTTCGAACAACAAATCTTTCCATTCGAAACTCTTGCAAGTGATTTGAGCCTGCTAATCCGGAAAGTTCGCAAAAACAAAGGTAGGAGAGAGCCTAATACTTAGCAAAAAATATATATTTTCATATGTGGATATACACCAACAAAATATGCTAAAATTCTGCCATGATCGAAAATTTGAAATATTGATAAAACAATAATATAAATCATACCAAAATCCGTATATTTGTAGGTAAATGTGCCAAAATGTGCAAATATGTAAAATATACTAAAATCATATTAACATACAAAAGGGAGTAAGGATTGTTCACGACCTCACCAATAAAGGGCAAATATCAAAATTTTAGTTATAATTGTTTCCACATAGTCAAATGTTATATGCTACTATTCACGATCTGTAAGTGGGCCGATTGCATATAATCTCTATAGTCGAAGCTAAATGCTGCTTTTCCAGACTCATGAATGATAGGTTCAATATTCGATTTACTAATAATATATTAAGACATGTCGGAATATATTCTACTAATTCTCTATAATGGTGTATACTTAGTCAAATTGAAACTTCTACTCAAATTCGAATATTTTTTTCATTTTTCTCATATTGAAGAAAATCACTTTCTTTATCAAAGTTTATGTAGAATTTCCCTTTATATTTCTTCAAATGTGCGATGTTGTAGAACAATTATGGACATGTAGAAACAATAAAGTAGAAATTGAGGACATATATGAGTTTAAATGAATAATTTATAAAATTACAGAAATTGTTATGTACGAAGGATACAAGAAATTAATATGGTTCAAGTAATTTCATCAATTTTTTTCAAATATAAAATATGTATGAATAGTTATATGAGGGTTTAAGACATGCAAAAGTATATATATGAAACTCGAAGGCATGTAAGAATATTTGTATAGAATTTAATGACATACAAGAATATTATTGCAGAAATTCAGCTTTAAAGCATGATTTCTATGGATTTAAGATATGTATATCATAAAAGTTCATGAAATCATAGTGGGATTCTGTACATGTAAAGTTTAAAACAGTTTGAGTACGAAATCAAAATATATATGAGTATTTGGAATAAGAAATATTTAAAGAAATTAGAAATGAACAGTAATAAAGAAAGGACTTAGATGCACTTTTCTTCACTTGATTTTACCCAAAGATCCATTGATTTCCCTTCAAATCTTCCTCTCCTTTCTTTCTCTCTCCTATTTTTTTCTCTTTTTCTCTTTTCTTTCTTTCGCTTATTTTTTTAGGAAATTAGCTTATGAGCGCCTATCAGGCGCCAATATTTTATTCCAAATATGCATGTGCGTTTCTTGAGCACACTATAGGCATGAACATTGTGCCTAAAATGTGCATATGTGTGGGTCAAACGTAGGTTAGGTGTCATTTGGCCTAACTTAATCCGTCAATTAAATTAATTTCTTGAGCACACTTAATCGCTTGATATCTCAATTAATTTCGAAAATCCATCAATTAAATTAAATGAATCATTATTAAAATATTTTTTGAATTCATACCTTACATTTTTTATCAAGAATACTTGGTTGTTCACCCAAACATGAAAACACCTCAAAAATAGTGCCCTGGATGAGCACACTGTTGTCCCGTGTTTGGTTGGACTCTTGTGTTGTGGTGGTATTTGATACATTAAAGTTACTAGCACACTTCATTATAAGTAGTTACAAGTGATGTCTACTTAATTGATATAAATTTAGGGCTTTTAGGAGTGATTAAATGGGATATTAATAATGGATACATGGTTCATTCTTTTGTCATCAAAGCCATCATCAATACACTCTAATTCCCATGGTAGCTATAATTTTGTTGCCTTCTTCCAAAGATGATCAATGCATTACACTCTCCCATAGAGAGTCCTAAACTCGGTATATGAAAGAAGGAGTTACCTGGATGAACCTCATAAAAGAGGAATAATGGTTTCACAATTCTCCATTATTACAAGGGTGATATTGATCATAATGGCACCTCGTTCCAACAATAGTCATGATGGTGCATTTAATTTATGGGACGAAGACGGACAAAATTCGAGTAAAAATTTGAATTTCATACCCATGAACGTCTTTGTGAGCATGTCTGTGGGATCTTTGCTTGTTTGGATTTTCAACAATGAAACTTTGTTCTCCACCACTAACTCTTGGTGAAAATGATATTGAACCCAAACAAGCTTGGTTTTTGACTGGTAGACTTGTTTTGTGGCGATATACAAGGTGCTTTGACCGTCACAAAAAATCTGCATCCGACTTTGTGTGAGTCCGCGCTCACCTACCAATCCAGCCTCCCATATAGATTACTTCCCGGCCTTGGCTCCATCCATGTATTTGGTTTCGAGGTGGAAATGGCAACCGTCAACTGTAGCATAGATTTCCAACTAATAGGTCCATTAGTGAATGTGAAAATATATCCGGATGTTGACCTACTATTGTTGAGGTTCCTTGCAAAATTAACATCAACAAAACCAACACATTTATTTTTGTTAGCCTAGTCCCTTTTGAAAACTAAGACGTAATTTTGTGTGCTTGTCAAATACCGGAGAATCCATTTAATCATGATCTGGATTACCATACAATACAACAATGATGGCATGTGAAGGATCCAGTCGTGTGCACACCATACAATACATCAAGCCACTGTTAACACTAGAATATGAGACACACGCCATGTCATCTTTTGTTCACTAGTTCATGGTGCTTAATTTGTGGAAAGTCTAAAGTGCCCCGCTAATTGTTTAGAAATGGCTTCCACTTATTCATATGACATCTCATGATAATTTTCTAAATATATTGAATTTGTGATAAACTTAGTTTCCTGCAACTCTTTCCCTTTACATTTCTATCCTCAAAATTTTTTTAGCCATCCCGAGATCTTGCATCTCAAATTCTTTGTTTAATTGGATTTTCAAATAAATAATATTGGAAATATTTGTAGTTGCAATTAATATGTCATCGATATAAATCACCAAAGAAATAAACGAACTATTGGGAAGCTTTTGGAAATATACGCACAAATTGTACTTATTCCTAGTGAACTCATTCTTACTCATGAACAAATCTAAGCGTTTGTACCATTGTATTGGAGATTGCTTCAAACCTTAGAAGGACCATTTTAATTTGCACACGCGCTCTTCTTTTCCTTTAGATATGAACCCCTTGGGTTGAGCTATGTAAACTTCCTCTTTGAGTTCTCTGTGTAATGAGGCAGTTTTGACATCTAGCTGCCCAAGTTCAAAGTCATGCAATGAACAAAAGTCAAAAGAGCACAAATGGACTCGCTACGAGAGCATAAATTTCAGAGAAATTGATACCTTTTCTTTGGGTGTAGCCCTTAGCAACAAGCGAGCCATATAGGTGTTATATGACTTTTTTTGTACACCCATTTGCAACTTACTACCCATTTATCTATTAGTAACTTAACAATATCCAATGTCTTGTTTTTGTGGAGACATTGTATTTCATCGCACATCGCATGCGTCACTTGTTGGATTTGGGATCGGCCACGGCTTCTTTGAAGTTGCTTGGCTCTCCATGTTCGGCCAACATGGTGTAGGCAGCCATGTCCAGGTTTTACCTTTGCTTCTACATCCGTTGTCTTCCAATTCATGTACTTTTGCAAATCATTTTCATTGGAATCATGCGGCAATTTTTTACGTGGATTTCAGATTTGCCTCCTGAGCCCACAGGTTGTCCAGTGGCAGCATCCTCTGCCTGAAACTGTGCATGGACCAATTCATCATCATAATGAATCTATCCAGCAGCAGATGTTTCCTCATTTTTTGAATTGTTCATGCTGATTTTCTGTCTTGGCAGATTTCAGAATTGAATTTTCATCAAATTTGACTTCTTTGGAGATAATATAGTGTGGTTTATCTGGTCTCAAGTATCGCAACCTGAAAGCTTTGACACCATGCACTTAACCTAGAAATTGTAAATTTGTTTATCCTTGGCTCAAGTTTGTTAGTGTTAGAATAAACTTATGTGGGACAAAGATGTGTAAATTAGAATAAGTCGAAAGGTTTACCCAACTGAATCTTGTTCGATGTCTTCAAGACAATAGCTATGGAGGGGGACATACTCATGAGATAACACACAATGTCGATTGCCTCGACCGAAAATTCTTTTAAAATTTGGGATATCTTCATCATACTCTGAGCTGGCTCAAGTAAAGATCGGTTTATTCGCTCGGTGACACCATTTTGTTGAGAAGCTTGAGGAGCCATCCGATGTTGTGTGGTGCCCTCCTCACATAACTTCTTGAACTTTGTAGAGATGTACTCACCTCCTTTGTCGGTGCAGAGTGTTTTCACCGTTCTTTCAGTTTGCATCTCCACCATGGCCTTAAATTATTTAACAATTTCAAGGAATAGATTTGCATTCAATAGTGAAAATCCATACCTTCCTAAAAAAGTTATCAATACAAGAAACAAAGTGATTAGATTCTCCCTTTGACAGAACTTGCGAGGGACCCCAAATATCAAAATGGATGTAATCAAATATGCTTTTCGTGGTGTGAGTCAATGTGTGAAAAGTTACTTGATGATGTTTTTTGAAAACAAAAATAGTGTTCACAAAAGTCTGATTGACAAGACTTGATACCCTTTAAAAGGTTTTGCTTATGAAGATCTTCAGGTCCATGCTTATATAACCAAGAATGCATATGCCATAATTGTGTTTGATCATTCTCATTTGTAACAATGTTGAAAGTTTCACTTGAAATGGTACTTCCTATGAGCTTGTAGATATTCTCAACTCTATTTGCTCTCATAACCACGAGCGCTTTCTTCATTTTTTTCATGGAGCTGTTCTCCAAAACAATTTTGTATCCCAGAGAATTGAGAATATCCAAAGAAATCAAATTTCTTTTTAGATTTGGGACATATTTAAGGTCAGTTAGAGTCTGCATATTTAATGTTATCGATTCTGATTGTTCACATGCAGCATTATTGCACATAAGAACTATACCACCATTGTAAGGTCGGTACATGGAAAATAAGTTTCTGCTTGGGCACACGTGAAATGAGCACCTGAAATCAAGAATCTATGTGCTCGACAAATTGCACTTTATGGACTTATTGTTTCTTGATTTGGATCTAGATCGGTTTTAATGTTCTCGATGGAAATCAGATCTGCCCCTTGCTTCAAGGCCTACTGCCTGATTGTTTGGAACTGACTTTTGGACAATTTCTTCTGATTGCAAAACTATAGTCATGCCATCCAAAACTATGGTCTCTTCGCCATAGGTTAGTACAGTTACAAGATAAAGACAAGAGGTGAGAAGAGAGTGTAAAAGTAACAAAGGTTTATTTTCATCATCGATCTTGGCATCAATGCTTAACAATTGGCAAATAAGTCTGTTGAAATTGTTTGCGTTTATGGACTAGTGTACCTTCATTTATTTCGAGTTCGTAAAGTTGCCATTTAGAATAATGTCAATTCTTTGAGACTTCATAATGTAGAGACTTTTCAATTTGTCCCATTGCTACTTGGCCAATTTCTCCTTGGCAACTTTGCAGAGAACGTTGTCGATAAGGCATAGCTGAATTGTGCTCACAGCACATAGATCAAGTTCCTCCCCATCCTCGCTGGAAATGGAGGCATTGGCCGTTCTTTCCTTTGCGACTTTGTGGAGCCCTTGTGTAACTAGCAAATCGTTAATCTTGATTTGTCACAAACTGAAGTTCTTCTTGCCATCAAACTTTTCCAACTCAAACTTGGCATTTGAAATTCTTGTTGCCATTTTGGATCAAAACTTTTTGGTACTAACTTCTTATGAGTAATAATAAAATTAAAACAATATTTCAAGTACAAATACAAGACAATGAATTTATATGGCTTACTCCTGGGATGAGAGCTGCATATATGGTAATAAGATGAAGCCGTTTCACTTTACTCAAAAGAGTACAAGCAATGGAAACAACTTGGTCACCTCTTCTCACCAATATTACTCGGTTGTTTTATGAAGATCCGAACACCCCAAGTATGGAAACACCTCAAAAACAGCGCATTGGATGAGCACACTGCCATCCTGTGTTTGGCTAGGAAGTTGTGTTGTGGTGGTAAGTCACTGGCACATTTTAAGTAAATGCCAATGATGCCTACTTAATACAAATCTAGGTTTTTAGGAGTGATTAAATGGGATATTAAAATGGATATATGATTCATTCTTTTGTCATCAAAGTCATTATCAATACACTCCAATTCCTATGGTAGCCATAATTGTGTTGCATTCTTCTAAAGATCATCAATACTTCACACTCTCCCATGCAGTCTTAAATTGGGTACATGAAGGAAGGTGCCACACAGGTGAGCCTCATAAAAGAGGAATATTGGCTTCATAGTTACCTCTTCACTACTCAAGTTAGATGCTTTAAAACAAGACAACACCAGCAAGGAGCTACTTTGTCCATTGCCACTCTTTGTAAATGTATATCGACTTAGTCAAATCATTCTAACTTTTTGGACATCCTCTGCATATTATTAGTACTAGTATTGTTAGAAGTTGATGTCACTTAGGATATATGTGAGGGGTAATGAATAATGTTAGAATTGTAGGAGGAAAGACTAACAATTTGCCTATTACATAAGATGCAGATGGGTCAATTTTGAATCCTCACCTATTTGCCTTTATTAGAAATTGGCAGGTGAGAGACATTCAAGATGAATTGATTTGATGCATGGTGTGTGCAGATGATATTATTTTAATAGATGAACTAGCACAAGAATGGAAGTAAAGATAGAACTATCAATAAGTTCTCAAGAATTTGAAGGGCTTATAATAAGTAGAATTAAAACATAATAGAGGAATTTTAATAATTTTTGACAGAATAATGAATAATTAAAAACTAATGATTAAATTGTTACTGAAAATAGAGAGACCAAAATGCAATGAGAGTGCACTATTATTGGAAGATACCTCCAAAATGAAATAGGTAAGATAGTTATTAGACTTATCATAATTTTTGTTCAAGATGTTGGGTAATTAATGCATATACGAAGAGTAAGTGTTGTGGGACTTGGATGTTGGGATCAATGTAAAAGATAAAGATATGGCCATTTGGAAGTCATAGTACAGAAGAAAAGATGTGGAAGGAACTTAAAGGTGATTCATAGACTCTAAGCTTAAGAAAATGAAGGGTCGAAAGGGTGTTTTGTTGATATTAGAAACAAGAAAGAGAGAGTAGGCCTAAAAAAAAATTGGAGTGGGGTGATAAAGAGGATATAAAGTGCCCCTATTTACAGAAGATTTTGCACTAAATCAAGTGCAATGATGGTGATTTATATGGCTGACCCTACTCAGTTGGACATAAAACTTTGTTAACATTATCAAATTTTTGCAAACAATATCCCAAAAGTGAATATATGTGCTAGTTCCACTATGTGCCCTGAAATTTAAAGCCAGGAATGGTAGTTGAAGTTGGATATGTCATTGAAAGTTGCATTTATGATATGACTGTAACAAATGATAATGAAAATATTATCTTGGTAGTTTGAGATTTCTTTATGAAATTATCATTGAGCTTTGTTCTGTACCTCAATGGGAAATGTTTTCTGAAAATAATAGCTTTTATTTTGCTATTGATGAGAAACAAATATGAAAATTGATTGACTGTATTCAGTTTAAGGCTAACTTTTTCAAGTTATCACTCAACTTTGCATTGTACCACGTGGGAAATGGGGGTGACCTGGTGCACAATGATTTCACATTGTGGGTTCGGGGAGGGTTAGTTGTAAGCAGTCATGTCTCTTGCATTGTGAGAGGTTCTTTCTGAGGTTTAAACCTACAACTTATAAATCCTAATGGAGCAATTTTACTGTTGCATCAATGTCCACCTTCTACCACAATGGGAAACATATGATAAAAGTTTATAGCATAGAAAAAGATTGCCCAAGCATTAAACCACCTTCCAGTCAAATGGATCAGATCAGTTGTATTCCCTTGTAAGACTAGTAATTTGACCTATCCTGTGCCAATTGAGAGGAGCAAACATCTGTGCTGCTTTTTGGTTATGCTTATCAAGAACAACAAGCTTAAATGTTGACTGATTTTTCAAGAATCTAATGATATCTTGAAAATTGTAGATCTTTTTAAAGCTTATTATTTGCCAAGAATCTGATCTGCTCTAGTATCTTTTTTGATCCATATTGAAAAGAAAGCATGCTTTTGTCTTTTATCTCTAAAGTGGAGAGAGGTTGTTCTTCAGATTTTACTCAGCTAGAAGCATTAGTTTCTGCTTTGAAGCATGCTTTATGATTGCTATGCTTGTCACTTCTAATCAAACGGTGCTTGAAAATTGAAACTTTGCCATGTTTTCCTTGATCAAAATATGGTATTCATTATTTAACAACTTCTTGGCATATTAGGCTTTGCTTACATTTCTATTGATAATGATGTTTGAGCTTTACATGTATAATTGCATAGAATTTTGTGCTTATGCTGAGGAAGATAATCAAAGCAATTCTCTCTCTCTCTCTCTATCTCTCTATAGGACACTCTGTTTCACTGATATACTTGTCTCCTGCTGCTCTGCCAGTCAAACCTTCTCCTATGAGAAAAGAATCACTGCAAGATGGTGAGGAAAAGATTGTTGTACCTTTTGTTTAAAATTAAGTTTATTTTGTTTCTTGCCATTAGTTGCTGCTGTTTTTAGTTTTTATTTTTTCTGAGAATTGACTGGTATCTTTGTCTGGTAGGAGATGTAGTTCAGCAGATATGTTTTTACCGTTGGAGAAGAAGTTCGGAAGACTTGGTAAAGGAAGAAGAAGAGAGGAGAAAAGATATCAAATAATTTTAGTCTGAAGAAGTTATAACATTATTATTAAGAGTAATTGAATGATTCAAAGTCTTCTTTTGGGGGTAATTCCTGTTGGATCAGATAAAGTGATTTATTGTGTGTTGAATATTTATCGTGCATAAACTCTACATTGTCTCCATTTGCACATAGGAGATACCGAGTAGGCACATGCTGCTTTATGGATTTTTCATTGTTATATTAGGGCTTGCCTGAATTATTTCTGAAATGAATAAAGACTTTTTGTGATTAGAGGTTCTTCATATCGGAAAAATGAGGCATTTGGGACAAAGCTCATACAAGGATTATAAGATATGGAGAAGTTGGTATTTGAATTACTATTAGCATTTTTAGATATGGAACTTGTGTGCACTTTGTTGAGGTTTCTGGAGATAAGAATTACCCTTACCTCTTGTTTATGTTGAAGGCAATTTATTATTCCCTTCATCCTGGTGAGATGATAATGTAGGTCTTGAATGGAACAACATCAGCTGGCTTAAGAATCAACAGCAAACCAATCTGAAAAAGACTACTAGTTACGAAATTGCTGACAGCTGATAGTGCCTAGTCTTGTATGCTGTAAGAAGTTAATTAGTCGAAGCAATCTGTGGTTTAGTGGAAAATTTGGTGTAGGGCCTTGGACTGGATAATGAGGCTTGATGGTAGATGTTTATGTTAATAAATCTGATCTGCTGTTGGACACTGCTTCTTGGCTATGAATTTGTCTTGACTATCTTTCTGGAGTCACTTTTCTTAGGCTCAGATGATTCTGCATAAGGCCTTGTATTTTATGTAATACAGCGTTGCTTTCTTCTGTTTGCAGTGCTTTCAGTTAGTATTCCATTGCTTCTACAAAGGCCACCACGATCATGGAAAGCTAAGCCATCTTTAGGTTCTTCAATTTCACCGGCACCTCCTCCAACATATCATGGTACTTTTCTTTTGAGATGAAAGATGTATTTAGGCATTTATCATGAATTTCAACACTCTGTTATTATTATAATTATTTGCTTTTGACTCTAGCCATGTAATTCCTCTTTCAGGCCCGATTTCTGCTCCTCATCATAAAGCATTGCCAAGACATCACCGACATCATCATCGAATGAGACCCTACATGATCTCCCCGGTCCCTGCATCTGCAACAGGTAAATATTTGGGAATAGAACTTTTTAATTTGTGTCCCCCCCCGGGGACAATGATTCAAACAGTATACTTACCGATAAAAATTTCTGCTCTCCCATTCATTAGTTGCCATGATCAACTAGCTTAGGGTTTAAAAGAGTTTTAGCTCAACTGGGCTATATTGTAATCCGTTACATAATAGGAAATTTACAAAGCATATTCCAATAGTTGTTCTATCTGGCTCTTCTTGTCTGGTGGCTTTCTAGATTAAAGCGGGGAGTTTTTTTAGGATGATTATCTGGACTAGGGATGGGAAGGAAAAACTGTGTAGGCACCTATTACAAGAAGAGGAAGTTATACCGTGGGCCTATGCAGGATATTTGTAATGGACTGTAGAATATTATTTCCTTCATATCTTTTGAAAGGAAGCAGATTCCTTTTTCCTTGTTAGGGACACATGGGCAGGTGATGCTCCTCTTTACGATCAGTTCCTTGCCTTATTTCTGTTGGTGACAGATAAGGGTGCTTTGATGAAGTTTTCCTCTTTGCAGACGGATGCTACCTGGAATTTCTAATTGATTAGGGTTGCTTGCCTGTGGAGGAGGTCACTTTTGTTATTTTCTTTAAAAAGCATTGCTTGATTGACACGCATGAGAAAGTGAGAAAGACGGACAAATGTTATCCATATAAGGATTGGGTACTTATGGCTCAGTGTTCTATGGTTCAGATTATTTTCATATCATCAACAATATTCCTGTGATATTGTTGATTAAGGAATGATGTGTTCGGCTAGGGTGGCTTTCTTGAATGTCATAAAGATGGCTAGGGTGCTCAAGGCCACTTCGGTCAAATGGGAGCAAACTCCGGCCTTTAAGTCCAAGGCCGGAGCATAAAACACTCCAGCCTTTTTTTTTTTTTGCAAGGCCACTCCGGCCTTAAGAGAATAAAAGGCTCTCTGGACACAACAATAAATTCACTCCGACCTGTTAGAGAGCATAAAACACTCCGGTCTCCAAGATGCTCAAGGCCACTTCGGATAGAAGAACAAAAGCACTCCGGATAAAAGGACAAAGCCACTCCGTCCAAGGTGAGCATTACCACAACTTCATTTTCCATAAGTCTCAATGGTGAGTCGATGGGTTTTTTCCGTGGTGCCAAAGGACTTAGACAAGGAGACCCCCTCTCACCCTATCTTTTTGTTTTAGGGATGGAAGCCCTTAATGGTATCCTAGTTAGAATGACTCAGATCAATCCGGATTTTCAGTTCCACTGAAAATGTGCGGACACTAGAACTGTGATGCTTGGGTTTGCAGATAACCTTCTCCTTTTTTCCAAAGCTGATTGCAAATCCATCCAAGTTGTACACGAGAGTCTTAAAACTTTCAGTTCTCTGTCAGGGCTTACTCCAAACCTGGATAAAAGCGCGATTTTTTGTTGTTCAGCAAGTGAGATCACTATCCGGGGTATCCTTGACATTCTCGGGTTTAGATTAGGCTCTCTCCCTGTCAAATACCTAGGGGTCCCCCTCATAACCTCTAAACTCTCTATCTCTGATTGCAAACCACTCCTCGATAGAGTCCAGCTTCGAATCTCTTCCTGGAATAATCGCTGGCTCTCCTTCGCGGGTAGTCTTCAATTGATTTCCTCCATTTTATCCACAATCCATAATTACTGGGCCTCCTTGTTCATCCTTCCTAAATCCACTTTGAAATGCATTGAAAAGTCCATTCGCACCTTTCTATGGCACGGATCCTCTGTTGATCGGTTCTCTGCAAAGGTTGCTTGGACTGATGTGTGTCCTCCTAAAGAGGAAGGCGGGTTAGGAATCAAAAACTTGATCGCATCTAATAAAGCATTGTTGGCCCGCCATTTCTGGAGGATTATTTCTACGGATCCGAGCTCCATTTGGGTTGCATGGTGCTATGATCATCGTATCAAAGATCGATGCATCTGGACCATCAAAATTCCGGATTCTGCCCCGTGGAGCTGGAAAAAGTTGATGAAACTCCGCTGTACCCTGCGCTCTACGATTCGGCATCAAATTGGTAACGGAATTGACACTTTCCTTTGGCTCGATACTTGGCATCCGCTCGGTCCGCTTTGCGAGAGATCTAACGAGAGAATCAGGTGTATAACGGGGTTACCATTAGATGCAAAGGTTAAGGAGATTATCAGGAATGGCGTCTGGAAATGGCCAAACCCGTTTGATATGGAGGCTCTTGGCCAGGCATTCTTACTGTTCCCACTTTTGAAATTGGTCAATTCTTGCTTCTTAATTTAAAGTGATTTTGGTCAATTCTTCCTTCTTAATTTAAAGTGATTTTTGTATCTGGGAACCAATTTTAAATGTTTCATGATTTCTAATGGGTTTGGGGAGCTGGGTCATGCTATCACGGCACATTTGGGGTCAGGGAAGTCTGTGAATGAAGATGCTTGGCACAGCTATTTTTCTTTCTGGATGCAAACCTGTAAAGTAATCTAACTCTTTATATGTTTTTTTGGTCTATGGCTCACTTGGGGATGAGGAAGAAGAGACTATCTGAGGTATGGAGCCCACTTAAGGATCTTTGTTGTCCCGGTTTGGCAGCCACCCAAAGGGTGGATTGTATGTGGACAGTTTTTCTAATTTTTGGCTTTTATAGATTATAACAAAATTTGCAATTCACAATCATTATGACTATATGCAACAAATACTAGCACACAACTTGCTTAACTTATACAAATTGGTCCAAATTGAATGTTGCCAAGTTGTTCTATGCTATGTCAGCTTCTTTGACCTATTTGGAAATGACAACAACAATATTGCCAATTAGGCCAATGCTTATGTTGTTCTTTGGAGTGCGTCAATGCAAGCTAAACTAATCAACTTGATTGCACTTCTTTATTTAGTTATGTGAAGTTAATCAAAGTCAACTAAACCAAATGAATTTCAACTAAGGGAAGGGAAGGAGGACAATTGAAATTCATTCTGACTTTCTTTCAATACAACTACAAGATAAACCAGCTAATCACACACAAGAGATTTTGCTGCCAACTCTCTTCACAAGCAAAGATAAGTATAGAGATTTTGCACAAATTAAAGTATCTCAACCTCACATGAAACGTATATCTTTTTGTGTCCCCAGTTTGAGGTATCACTTGAGAGCCTTGATGCTTTTCTCTCTCGATATGAATGTGTTTGATAGTCCATGGATTATGAATACTTCATGGAAGTGTGATCTTCAAATTCAGAGGAGCTTTCCAAAATAAACTGATTGAAGAAGTAAAAATGAATTTTCCCTTTGAAACACACATTTAAATATTTACAAATTTACCTAAAGGGATCTTGAATTCTATACTGGTACCAGAGCAAAACCCTTAGTTACGAAGAGATTATCAAATGAAGCACAAGAACGATCACAATAGAAAGAGCATGCAAAAGATTGACATGTCTGCCATTGAGGCTATTTAAAGATTTTGTGAGTTGGAAATTAATGGTCATTATTTAAGGAAATTTTCCTATTGATTATGTCATTTTAGCAAGTTTTCAGAGTACCAGACATCTAGTTTTTATTTCCTGCATCTGAATAGGTGATGCAGAAACTAGTGCTTATGAATTTCAAATTTTAGATGTCTGGAGCACAGTGAGATGTCTCATCAATGTTTATTAAAATAGACTCCTTGGCCTATTTGTCAATCATCCAAAGCTTTTCTTTTTTTTTTGTATTTTTTAGCATTTGCATATTCAAACGTCTGACAAGGTCTTAGACACATATTTTATGTGGATCTAGATGTTTAACAAGTATTTTCAGGTGTCTTGTGTAGAAAAAAACATGAAAACTGAGGGAGTGTGTATTCAGATATTCAGAATTAGACATCTGGGACATGGGCATATGTCTTCTGATCTACCTAAATTAGATGTCTGCAACATGGGCAGCCATTTGGTCTACCCAATTGAGATGTCTAGCTGTGGGTTAGAATATTTTTTGTGAAACAAATGGAGCCTTGGTAAGAATAGTTTCTGTTAAATTCCTTAGTATAATATTTAAAGGGAATCAAATGTTCATATGAATGTCTATGTATAATTTGGAATAGCCTTGAATGCAGGACAAAATATGGATAGAAGGAAAGAGATCCTGAGTTCCAAGTATCAGCAGTGAGGAAGGAGAACAAATTTTTTCTTTAATACTATTGACTGATATGTTGCTATATGTCTCATATTTGCTGACATATTGTGATAATTTTTGGATTGTCATAATACTGATACCTATCAACTAATGTTTTGAATATCAACCAATATCTTGATCTATGGTTGAAGTATATCATCTTGTTATGAGGGAATTGGCCTTGTAACTATGTTTGTTTGAAATGTGTATTGGAAAGACATGCACACGAGATTCTTCAACCTACCTTTGGCAGTGAGAGTTTTACGGGTTGGTTACTTTCTTGTTCATTTTGAACATTGATGATCTTTACTGGTTAGTACAGCACCCTTGGCATCCTATACGAGAAAGTTCTCAAATTCACAACGGTAGCTAAGATACAACAACAGCTCAAAAGAATAAACATAAGCAGATGGCTTTTGTATGATTAAATAAACCCAGGTCAGTGCAAGAAGAATGACTTTTTGACGGTAAAAGTTAACTTAATTAAAGGTGCCAAGGTGACACCTAAAAGCAGTAGAAAACCAACAGATAATAATACCTACGTAAGGGTAGTTCATCTATACGAACAACAATTCGATTGATAAATTGTTTTCTTACGATGTTTATGGTATATTTAATATTCTTCAATTTTAAGTCATGGGACGGGGGTAAACAAGGGCTAAACAGCATTGTTTCTTTCTTGTCTCCATTCTATCCCATTGCTCCCCTTCTCTTTCTCTCTCTGAGTGCGCATGTTCATTTGTCCTCGTGCTTGTGCCTGTTTGTGTGCATTTGCCAGGGCTTGCTCTTGAAATACATTATACTGCAGGTTGTGATCAAATTTGTTTGGAGCCATTCACTTCAACTCCCATTGGATCTCCTTGTGGCTGTGTTTTACCAATGAAAGTTCGACTTCTTCTGAGTATAGCTGTTTATGCTCTCTTTCCGGAGGTTAATGAACTGGAGATTGAAGTTGCAGCAGGCACATATCTTAAACATAGTCAATTGCAAATTGTGGGTGCAACTGCTGATAGCCAAAATCAGGAAAGGACAATAGTGGATATCAACTTGGTCCCACTGGGCGAGAAGTTTGATAATACCACTGCAGCACTAATTTTTGAGAGATTTTTGCGGAAAGAGGTGCCACTTAATAATACTCTGTTTGGTATTTATGAAGTCATTTACATTAAATATCCAGGTACTTTTTTTAAAAGCTACGATTATATCTCAGTACTTTGAATTTTGAGGTTAAAGAATCCTAAAGAAATATTTTTTCAGGGATTCCTTCTTCGCTGCCATCAGGGGGTTATATAGAAAGTGGTCCAAGTGGAAGTATTGGCGACCAGGAGCAGCCAATTACTGCTAATTTTCTCGAGAGAAAAATGAGAATGAATTCCAAAATTGTGTTCATCATTGCTTTCTCTGCGTTAGCTCTTTTGGTGGCTTGTTTGGCAGCAGTTTCCATCCTTATCAAGTGCAGGAAGGTTAGAAAGCCCTCTAGCACAGTAGGGCCTGCATTCACACCCTCTATCAATAAGAAAGCAGGTGACTTTTTTTTATTTAATTTGGCCCTTTGATTTCTCCAAGATTTTTAACCATTATGACATAGTTGAGGTATTTCTGATCTGGTAATCTGATAATGTTTCCCAAGTCCATTTGTTGCTTTTGACTTATTTTGAGATCATTGTTCATGTAAATTCTACCTAGCTCCGTGTAGGTTTTTCTTACTTTTTCATCTTGTTTCTCATGTTTTCATTGTTGGCATGTGTTACATGGTAGGTTGAATTTCATATTGCCTCATTTACTGAGCAGCCTTTTTGTGGTAAAGCTACATAGGCAATTGTGATTCTCAGTGGGAAACTTTTGCATTGGCTTATGGGCTAATAAAAAGAATTGTGTTCAAACTTACATGATTTGTTTGGTTAGCAAGTGCCATGACTGTTTGTAGTTCTATCTCATCTGAGTCTCTATTCTCAAAGCATGAGTCTCTATTCTCAAAGCAATTCCTCTATGGCTGTTTGAAGATTTCCAGCTATGGTAAATATGATTAATTTACCTTTACTTTTGAAGGTATCGGGTCTACCTTATCAAGCAGTGTAGCAAGTTCAACATCCATGTCACTCTTTTCCTCCACGCAAACTCGTGCTCTCTCTATCAGAACATTTTCTCTTATAGAACTTGAGAAGGCTACGGAGACGTTTAGTTTAAAGAGAGTGTTAGGTGAAGGAGGATTTGGGCGTGTTTATCGTGGTAGTATGGAAGACGGAACTGAGGTTGCAGTTAAGTTGCTTACTAGGGGTAATCAGAATGGAGATCGTGAATTCATTGCTGAAGTTGAGATGCTAAGCCGACTACATCATCGTAACCTTGTGAAGCTGATTGGCATATGCATTGAAGGTCACAGGCGCTGCCTGGTGTATGAGCTTGTTCACAATGGCAGTGTTGAGTCCCACTTGCATGGTAATTTTCCTTTTCTGTGTTAACATTTTTTGTCATGTTATACGGAGAACCACCCATTCAAATTATGGTATCTGTTGCAGCCTTTTCGAGCAATCTATATTGGTTTTAGACATCATGGAGCACAAAAATAGTTCTCTTGATTATATCAAAATCGAGTTATATACTGAAATTTAATAATTTGTAGTGAATTTTATCAAAATTAAGTTCGATATCCTTCTAAATAATTGAAAAAGTTATCCAAAATTTTTAATCTATATATGGTTTATATTTCTATAAATCATGTGGATTTAGTCTTGTTAGAAGATTTTGTTATGTTAAAACATGTGGATGTATGCTAGACATGTGGATTTGGCATTGAAGAAGCAAAAAAATGGGCGTCAATAAATATGCTACGATATGTCATTGGTAAAGTGACATATTGAGATAATTTTTGGGTATTACATCTCGGTTGTGGGATATCCTGATATTGATACACATCTGTTGATATTTTGATATATACCTAGGACTAAAGCTCCCAAATTGACAGCTGTTTTATCTGTCATATTCAAGTTCTAGTTTGCTATTGACATTGCATTTGATATTGCAACTGTCTTACTCATTACCGCCTGTTTCAGGTATTGATAGCAGAAAAGGACCTCTAGATTGGGATGCAAGGATGAAAATTGCCCTGGGTGCGGCCAGGGGATTGGCTTATCTTCATGAGGATTCTAATCCTCGAGTAATTCATAGGGATTTTAAGGCCAGTAATGTTCTCTTGGAGGATGATTTCACTCCAAAGGTATCAGATTTTGGCTTGGCAAGAGAGGCAACAGGAGTAAGCCATCATGTCTCTACGAGGGTCATGGGAACCTTTGGGTAACTACTCTTTATCTATCATTGCTAGTGTTCTTTTATCTTTGTTGAACCTCGTTTTCCCAGTCATGTTAAATTTTCAGAATTCATGAAGCGCTCCAATTCCATATTTTCTAACATGATTTGAATCTTATCAAAAAAAAAAAAAAAAAAAAAAAAAATCTTGTGACAATCTTAACAGTTTGTGCATATTGCTTTTCTCTGTTCTCGAAAGTAATGCTTGTTATTTGGCCATTACCCAATGCTTGAGGTCTTGGGTTAGTAGAGCTGTCAAATAGTTTCATTCTCTTAGACCAAGTGGACTAAAGTCAAATCTTGGATTCATGGGCCGACACTTCTCAAATGTCACTCATACAGCATCTGCATGGCTCTCCCACATGTGAGTAGATAAGTCAACCTTTTCTTGATGTTTCCACCCAAGGTTCATAGAGACGTAACAATTTTGAAGGAATACACACTTCACTATAAAGTTTGTAATACAAAGAGTAGTGAACCCAAACATGGTGAAACCAAGAGAGTGGTGACAAATCATTTGGGGTAATAACTTTTCTCAAGGCTTTTTAAGCTATGCTTTCAAGCAATTCAAGTGCCTTCCCACAAATCTACTCTCGTGTTCTCACTTTTTGAGTTTGCTTATTTATTTTCTTAAATTGAGCCAATTTAACACTTTCAGATGAGCTTTTGAGTATTAAATCCCTCACTTGGCATTGGCAAAAGACTATGCATGGGACATTGGGGACCCACTTCATAGGTTTTGGAGGAAATAAGCAAAATAGGATGGCATGATTACAATTGGAGTAAATCAATGGGAAGATTATTCCGCTATAAAAAATTTCCTTCATCAATTTTCCTTCATTTTTGTATATCTTCCCTTATTGTAATATTTTTCTATGCTATACATCAAGAGAGAGGAGAAGGAAGTGAGTACCTCCTCCACTTTCCATGTTCATACAAACCCTAGTTACAACATAGTACCTGACGGTAAGGGTTTCTCCTCCACTATCCTCCCAATTTTTTGTTTTGCTGAATTCAAACACGCACACCCACCAAAAAAAAAAAAGGGAGATACAGAAAAAAGAAGGATTTGGCATAACCCTACTGCAAATTCTGGTTGGTGGTGCAGAAGAGGCGACTCTATTCTAGTTGGTGATGATTCCCATGAAAGTCGGGCTTATTTGTGTGTTCTTTGCTGGTTCCTTAAAGTTTTTGCGTTGAGTTGGTGTTTCTTCGCTAGTTTCATATTTTGGCTTAGGTTTTTCTTCACAGACTTAATGGCCTCGGTATCTCGTAAGTTGGTATTCTTCCCTTTTTTGTGCTTCTTGTTCTTCTCTTTTCTGTGGTTTGTGTTTTTCCCTTCTCTATATTTTGTGTTATTCCTCGACTCTACACCTTTGTATTTCATGGGTTATGTTGCTGAGCACCTAGCCAAACATTTATGTTTGGTTGTTTGTGGTGGGAAACTACGCATTGTTGTTGGGCTTGAAGTTATCTTTTGAAAGTTTATTCAAAAGAGTTTAGCTGAGTGTATCCATTTGTCGTTTGACCTTGGTTGTGCTTTGTGTCAGGTATTATCTAATTTTTTAGTTGGTCATGTTATTTAAATTTGAAATGTTTAATTTTATTGGTCTCATCACCTTAGAAAAATTAAATGAAAAAAATTATACCTATTAAGCATGATCTATTGAAGTGTTTTCTATGGTAAATGTCTGTTCTATCATTTGATATTAGGAAGACACACACTAATATCCAAAGATCTTGATGAGGGTGAATCCACTAGTTCCATTGATCAATGGGATTAAGAAGATAATGCTATTCTTGGGTTGATGCTAGCTAGATTAGAGCTCCATATTTAGTCATCATCACTCTTTCTTGATACTGCCCAAGCCATTTGGGAACATCTCAAACGTATGCACCCTGGTACAAGTAATGTAACTTGTATTTATGAAGTGGGTAAACATTATTTTGGCCTTGAAAAAGGATCTTAAAGAGTGGTTGAATATTACAACCAATTCTTAGTTTGCTAAAAGAGAACCTGTATCAACTATTGTCTTTAGATATCAAAGCCGTGGCAAAGCCGTGAGAGGATATTGAGGTTGTAAAGTTTTTGATGGCCTTCTATTCGATTTAAAGAGGTCCACGCATAGATGTTAGACGGGCTAGGACTTCTCTCCCTTGCCAAGTCATTCTCCGCATTTCTATGCTCCACTGTCATTGATAATTTTGCTATTGGAGACTAATCTGCATTTGTTTCTCGTGGTGGCTTTAGTTCCTATTGGGAAAGATGCGATATTAGAATAGGATAGGAGTCTAGAGGATGTTTTTCATGGGGTGGTCGTGACTTGAGAGGTGGTGGTTGCTTAGGAACTCGTGACTCTTAGAAATATACTCGTGGTTGCAACGATCACTCAATCGGTGCCTAATTTTATACCAGTACCACGAGATGCATATGCTGAGTTTGTAACTCATAAAAGGACTAGTTCCATGGGCATTCTTGCACAGTTAGGCATTACATCTCTCTATATTTTCTCCCCCACTCTTAATCCATGGATCGTTGATTTCAAGACCTATGAGCATTTGACTGGTTCGTCTACTTCCCTTCTCAATTAACAATCAATTGGTTCTTTTAAACATGTTTCCCTTGTTAATGGTTCTTTTACTAAAGTTACGGGTCAAGGAACATTCATTTCAGCCCTAATCTTGATTTATTTGATACTCTCCACGTGTTAGCCTTGCCACTCAGCCTTTTATCTATTAGTCAAATCACAAAAGCTTTCCATTGTTCTGCTAGCTTTTAACCTTTCATCTATATTTTTTAGGATTTCATGATGAAGAAGATGATTGTTATGTGGCATGAAATGGGTAGTTTATATTACTTTAACATCTTATCTACCTCTTCTCCTTGAGCCCTACAGCCTATGACACCTCCTATGCAGTGGCTCTATTATCTTGGTCATTTGGCCTTATCCATTCTAAAGTATCAAATTGAGAGTGTACATCTATGTTTTCTCTCCCATGTGAAATTTGTCAATTTAGCAACTATTACCATTTTGTTTTTTCCTTCTAGAAGTGTTAGCTGTGTCTTTACACCATTTAAGCTAGCTCATTCTGATGTATGAGGATCAATTTATATTTCTAATAATAAATTTATGTATTTTGTCACTTTCATAGATAAGATGGGTATATCCGATGAAAAATGGCTTTGAGTTATTACTTATCTTTTAATAGTTTTGGGCCCAAAGTGAAATTTAGTTCGAAACACAAAATTCATATACTTTGTTCTGATGATTCCAAAGAAGTGCACCATTTTCACTTGCTATCTCGCTTCTAAAGGCATTCTTTGATAGACTTCACTAGTATATACTATTCAACAAAATGGAAGCGTTGAATGTATAAATCGTCATATGTTGAAAATTACTCGGGTCCTTATGTGTCACATATACGTTCCAAAATAGTTTTGGGCCGATGTTCTTAGTGCGTGCTATCTTATTAATTCTATACGATCCTTAGTTTTGGATAGGGAACTACCTTTTTCTCTCCTATTTCCATCCTCACTATCCTTTTCTCCTTTGAGAGTGTTTGGTTGTATACGTTATGTCTTTAAGCTTGGACTTGGCTATGATAAGCTAGATCCTGTTCTACCAAATATGTGTTCCTTGGTTATTCCCACACACAAAAAGTTAATTGTTTGTACAATCATTCACTTAGTCGCTATATTGTGTGGATATGGTGGATGTCACATTTGACACCACACCATATTTCTCAAAAGAGCCTTGTGTGGAAACCTATGCTCCAATATTCATTCCCTAATTTTTCAATTAGTACGTGATATAACAATCCAGAAGTATTTGCATCTGTCACTGACTCTTCTTTTCCTATTGATCAAGCTTTCCAACTATGTCCTCACATAGCTGCTATGATCAGTCAAATCTTCTAAAGATCCCACGATCACTTATTTCTTTGCGTCTGTCAATCTATTTGTTGTCGATAGATCTTGCACCTATAAATGATAAGTCTCTGACCATTCATAAGGTAATCATACTTGTATCATCTAATATCATGTTACCAAATATATTTCAGTTGCTTCTTTGCCTCATCCTTTTTGTGTTTTACATTTTGACTTTCTAGTATGGTTATCCCTATTATAGTAGTCATGGAATTAGAAATGACAACGTTGCATTATAATGAAACGTGGGAGCTTGTTCCTTTACCACATAGAACTCACGCTGTTAGCTGCAAATAGATTTTCATACCTATGTTTAATCTAGATGGCTCTGTTAATTGCCTGAAAGTCCAATTGGTGGCTAAAGGTTATACACAAACATATGGTATTGACTATGATGAGACTCTTCACTTATTGTTAAGATGTCCTCGATTTGGCTTCTCATTTCCTTAGTTGCTAATCTTGAATGGCCTATCTTTTAATTAGATGTTAAGAATTGATTGAAGAAGTTTATATGGATCAACCTCTAGGATTTCTTGAGTACAAGAGTAGTATTTGTTGACTGAATAAGGCATTGTATGGATTAAAGTAATAACCTAGAGAGTGGCTAACAAGTTTTTAGAGGTTATCCTAGAGTTTGGCCTATAGCATTGTCACAAGGACAACTCAGTATTCCATGTATAGAAAAATATGGGCTATACTATCTTCTTATAGTCTATTTTGATGATATTATTGTCATTGGAAATTATGTAGATGAGATTGCAAGTCTAAAACAATTCCTATGACAACTGTTTCAAACAAAAGATTAGAAAAGTTTCGTTATTTCTTGCGATCAGAAGTTTCAAGGACTCATAAAGTGTAAAATTGTTTCAATGAAATTGTCCCACTTAGTATTCATCCGATAAGCACTCCCATGGAGCATAATCTAAAACTTCTAAACGTTGAAGAACTGTTTAAAGATCCAGGTCGGTATTGTCATCTGGTTGGAAAAAATTAAATTATATTACTATTATAGGACCTTATTTTTCGTATGAAGTCAATGTGATGAGTGAGCTTTTAGAAGCGTATCGAGTTTTTTATTGGGAAGCTTTTATGCATATGATTTAATATTTGAAGAATGTTTGGGACTTAGAATATTGAACAGATTAAATGAACAACTTTGTGTGGTAGGATTTACAAATGCATACTAGGATGGGTCTCCTTTTGATATATTGTTGACTATGGGGTGTTGTATATTCCTCGATGGTAACCCTGCTTTGTGAGAAAGTGAAAGCACACTGTAGTAGTAAGATTGAGTGCAGAATTAGAATGTAGGCCGATGGCCCACACTATGAGTGTGCTCACATTAGTACAACATTTTCATCATGAAATTGGTTTTTGGCATCCTATTTCTATACCATTATTATGTGATAATCAAATTACATTACGTGACATAAAATCCAGTATTTTATTAGAGAACTAAGCACATAGAAATTGATTGTAATTTTGTTTGAGACAAAATCATACATGGCATTATTTGCACATCATTCATGTGGACATGAGTTAAATTTATTAATTTGTTCACGAAGTCTCTTAGTAGCAATTGGTTGAAATTCATTTGTTCTAAACTGAGTTTACATGACATTTATGTACCAGCTTGACGGGGAGTGTTAAGGAAATAAGGAAAATAGGAAGGCGTGATTATGAATGGAGTAAATTAAAGAAAAGATTATTCAGTAATTTTATCCTTCAAAAATTTTCCGTCAAAATTTTTCCTTCATTTCTAGATACCTTCCTTCATTGTAATATTTCGTTATGCTATATAATGACGATAAAAGGGAAGGAAGTGAGTACTTCTTCAACTTTCTCAGTTCATACAAACACTAGTTATAATAGGAGAGAGTAAGATATACTCAATCTTATTCATATATTACAGAAAAATTGTTTTTGTTTGGGCGCACTCAATTTTCTAAAAGTAATAATTCATCAGATGGTTACATGTGGACCCGTTCAGCTCATGCTTTGAAATCTGAATGACCATTGCGACGGCAAGTGTTAGAGAATAAAATTGGTTCTTTAGCCTGTGCATTTTAGGTGCGGTTATGTTGATTCTGGATAGAGGTTTTTTTCGGGATTCACAACAGTGAAATTCGGCCTTCCATCCATTGTAGCCACCATTGGCAGCTTACGTTTTTGGATTGAGTGATAATTTGACGGCTTTATATTCTCCCTCTCTCTCTCTCTGATGAAGATGACTGCTGTCTTATTTTTTCCCCATTGTTTTGCATGTCTTAAGATGGAATTATTTTTAAATGAGAACATGATTTAGCATAATAGTTTGCAGTTTTATACCTGATATTTGGGCAGCAGCTTGTGTGTTTTGTTGCTCCATTCTTCATCACCATTCGCAAAACGCGTTCGTTCTTCCTTGATGTCCAATTTGCTTATTGTTTTGCAGCTCCTTATATTCGAGGTTCTGGGTCTTCAAATTTTGCTGCTGTAACAATAACAAAAGTTCTAAGTCTCGCTGAGTAAAGTTGGCCATATAAATCTGTTCTTATCATTTCACACGATTTAGTGTAATATCCTTGAAAGTAGAAGCAACTTCACATTATTATTATTATTATTATTATTATTATTATTATTATTATTATTATTATTCCAGTTCAATTTTTTTAGGTTTGTCTTTTTTCTTTTTATCCAACTACAACTAATTTACATTTTTTTTATAGAAATATCATTTAATATATATTTTGAGTGTTCGAGCTACCTTAAACTTCATTACTCATCTTGCCTTCTATATGTGCAATTATTAAACATTTATGGATATTATTATTTTTTTATGTTGTTTTTTAATGTGATTTCATCCATTAATTATAACATTTTTATTTCAACAATACTAAGTTTTTTTATTTTTTAAACTTGTGTATTCAATATATTTTTTACCAAAATGTTGCCACTGAATTTGCAGCTATGTAGCTCCTGAGTATGCGATGACAGGGCATTTACTTGTCAAAAGTGATGTTTACAGTTACGGTGTTGTTTTGCTCGAGCTCATTACGGGAAGAAAACCGGTAGATATGTCTCAAGCTTTGGGCCAAGAGAACCTCGTAAGATGGGCAAGGCCTCTTTTGACCACCCGAGAAGGTTTAGAGCAGCTTGTTGATCCTTCCTTGGCCGGAACCTGCAACTTCGACAATGTGGCTAAAGTGGCCGCCATTGCTTCCATGTGTGTCCACCCGGAGGTGACTCACAGGCCATTCATGGGCGAAGTTGTGCAGGCTTTAAAGCTGATCTACAATGATGCCGATGAAACCTGTGCCGACTGTGGTAGCCAGAAGGATTCTTCGGTTCCCGATCTTGATTCCCGAAGCGATCTTGGCCCTTCGTATAGTAATTGGTGGAACGTTGGTGGAGTTTCGCCCCGCTTAACCTACGGCGAAGCTTCGTCGTTCATAACGATGGAATACAGCTCAGACCCCCTTGAAGATGCGGAAAACGGACCGCTTGCAACTTCGGGTTTGCCCGGAGAATGGGTAGCTCTACCGATAAGGCATGGAAACCGATCAGGGCCGTTGAGGATGATCAGAAGCAAGGTGGCCTTGTACCGATTGAAGGGTAGTGTGAGTGAACACGGCGGACTTATCTCGAGGAAACACCGGAGTGATGGTTTTTGGGTTTAATGGCTGTTCGAATGTGAACTTACTGTACAGTTTAAAGGAGAATGTGGCCCTGCATCATAAGTTTTTCTGGTGGCTTCTGCGGCGGTTGGTGTTGGAATTGTTTTAGAGTAGGAAAGCATCATTGTTTGTGTATCCCATGTTTGGAGATAGGCCATCGTTTTTTGACCTAAAAAAATCTTCATTCATTTCCACGCCAAGCTGGCATGGCAATTTTTTTGTGTTCCGTATAAGTAATTAAAACTGTATCTTAAAAAGTGACAATATACAGTCAGTCTGTAAGGCCTCATCCCTTGGCCCAAGGCATTCCAAGAGATTCCAAAACAACACGTGTCCGTACAGCTGAGACAAATTTATGTCGATTCTTCCCAGCCGCCCGCCCAGGTAGAAGCTGGGCACACAAACAAGGTAAATGCTTCCTGTGCCTGACCCATCGTTCTTTCAGGCATCCAAGGAGAGGCGGCGAGGGCCACTGACATTGAGAGGTGATCGCGGCACCTGTTTTTCATTGAAAAGAACGGTCCCTTGTATTTCTCTTTGGTTCAGTACGGGTGTTTTTGGTTTAAAAAAATATAAATAAAATAGAAATAGTAGGAAAAAAAATGAAAGAAAAATGTTTTCTTTTGTTTTTTCATTGTTTGGATGATATGAAAATTTGTAACAAATCTTTAAGAAAAGAATTTCTACTGTTTGGTTATAAAAAAAGAAATCAAAAGAGGAGAATATAATCCTTCCCTATGAAAATCTGATTTTTTCCCGCTCCTTTTATAAGCCGCTTCCTATTTAATAGATAGAGATAGAACACTCTAACTATACCGCTGGAGAGTTCACTGAGCCTAGCTCTCAACTTTGGACCAACAGGATTCTACTTCTACTTCGGTTTTTGTATCTATTTTATGGGTTGTAATGGTAAACACCAGACCGTGAAAGCCGCTCACTTTCCCTGAAAAGGAAAGCAGCTGAATCATTATAGATCTTATAGTTACCGTGAAGGTTAGCAGGTAAAGGTCCCTGACGAAGGTGAGTCCACTACTCGTCAATGGAACTATGAGGACAACACAATTCCTGGGTTTGCAGACAACCTCCTATTGGGTCATCATCATCGCTTCTTCTCAAGACTGTTTAAGCCATTTGGAAACAACTCAAGCACACTACTCCGGTGCATGTAATAATGTAACCCACATTTTTATGAGGTGTGCAGTTGCCATTTTGGACTGAAAAAGGGATCTTGAATATTATATAACCCACATGCACCAACCACTTTTTATGGATCTTGAAGTCATGAAAAAAACAGCCAGAGGATATCAACGTCGTAAAATTCCTCCCCTGTTTTCCATTTGACATTGAGGCAATTTATGCATAGATATTAGATGGGCAAGAACCTTCATCCCTTGCTAAGGTATTCTCTCGTTTTCAACACTTCACTTGTTCCGAGAATTCCCATGGTAGAGATCTCTTGATATGCTGCTCGTGGTGATTTTAGCTCATGGATCATTAATTTTGGGACCAATGAATATATGACTGATTTGTCCAATTTTCTTCTTTATTATCACCTAGTTTTTTTTTTTTTTTTTTTTTGGTAAGTACTGTTATTATCACCTAGTTGATTATTCTAAATATATTACCCTTATTAATGGTTCCCAAACAATATAGGGAACATCTATCTAAGCTGTAATCTCATATTTTAGACTTTTCATTCAGTTAATTAACTATTAGTCAAAGCAAAAAATAAAAAAACTTCAAATTGTCACGTTAGATTTATTCTTCCCTATCATAATCTCAAGACCAAGAAGATGATTGGTATGGGCATAAAGTGCATGGTCTATCATGTACTTTTAGAAGTGTTAGCCATTTTTTTAAACCATTTGAGTTATTTAACTTACATGTATGGGGACCAATTTGTATCTCTACTTAAAATTTTTAGTATTTTGTCATTTTTTCTACATCTCTTTTCTTTTATGATTTGGATATTTTTGATGAAAAATCGCTATGAGTATATATTTTTTGGACTTAAATCAAAACTCAATTTAAATGCAAAATTTAGATACTTTGCTTTGATAATGTTATATAATTTGTATCTCTTTGGTTTCACCTTTTATCTCTTTTCTAAATGATTTATCTATTACACTTCATGTGCCTTTACTTCTCAACAAAATGGGATTAATGAAAGTAGAGATCATCATCTGATGAAAGTTACTCGAGTGCTTATGTGTCACATTTGCATTCCCTTGTACTTGATGGAGGATTACCTTTTCACTCACTTTTCCATCTTCACTACACTAACATTTCCTTTGTTGATTTTTAGATGTGTTTATCATGTTCATATGCTTGGGCCTACCTCTACAAATTAGATCATCGATCCACTAAATATGTCATTATTATTGGTAACTCAAATGTATCAAAGGATTTGTTGTTCAAGGAAAACCTTTGTAAACTTACAATCACCATACTTAAAATATCATAGGCAATCAGTGTGGTGAGTCCATTCCTATGTATTTCTCTAGTCTCTTATTGGGAAGTAGTTATATATATTATTAAATATCTAAAAAAGGCATAAAATTTGGAATATTATACAAGTAAAATGGACTTCTTTGAGTAGAAGGGTTCACAATGCAGACTTTTTTTTTTGTAAGTAATTAATTTTATAAATGAAATGAAAAAAATACAAAATCAATGTTCAATCTCCAAGTGATTTGCCGACTTAGATACAGAACGAAGACACATGGGCATCCCCCAAGAACCGTGAAGTGTATCACGAAACCTGATAAAGATAAATCCAAAAATGTTATAACTGCCAAAACCCTCTATCAAGTAAGTCAAAACAGCAAGTCCAAATCCTATCCGGAAACCCCACCATGGCAGTGTGCCGGAGTAGTCGGCCAAAAAAAGATGCCTATGCATTTCGGGCATTTGCATCGCGGTCGTTTGCTGCTTGGACATTTGCCGCTCGGTCAAAAGCAAATATCTCCCAATTGCCGTAATACATGACCAAGGCTGTAGACATGTGCACAACTCGGCACATTCACAATACAGACTTAGGATCTTCTTTTAATGGACTATCCATTACATTGTACTATACATCATTGGAGGTAACCTTACTTTATGAAAAAATAAAAATCAAATAGTGGTATTCAAATCAAGTGTAAAAGGAAAACAATAGATAATGGCCCATATTACTGGTGAGCTAATAGGGTTACAATATTTTTTTTAGGAAATTGATTTTTATAATCCTATTCCTGGTTATTTTTTTTGTGATGATCAAGCTATACTATATATGGTATCTAATCCAATATTTAATGAGAGGAATGAATATATCAAAGTTTACTTTCATTTTATTCAGAAAAAAATCATAAATGATGAAATATTCATATCATTCATAAATCTAGAGATCAGCTTGCCGATATATTCACAAAGTTTTCTAATAGTAATTAGCTAAGTTCATTTGTTTGAATATAGTTTTAAATGACATGTAAATGCCAATTTTAGGGGAAAGTGTTAAGAAAATTAGAAGATTAGTAAAAGAATATGAATACATAATTAAGGACAAGATTCATACATTATTATTTTTTTCCTTTTGTACTTATCTCTATTTTTATTATACTGATTAACTTATTCTATAAAAGGAATAAAATAAAAAAGGAAGGAGCAATTGTCCTCTTCCTACATTCCCAAAAATCCTAACATCAACAGAACCCGTAGTTAACTTTGAGAAAATGTTTTATATTTTACAAGTTGACCACGTCCGCTCTTCTCTTAGATGTATAGTAAGACTATTTTTCTGACCTTTTGCTTTTGCTTTTATGTCTTTCATCAAGTTGTTTCTGTTTTTGATATGGGATTTTCTTTTCCCCCTCTTTATTTTGCTTCTGTTTCTCTCCCTTTGGGTTGGTCTACTCGAGATGAATTAGAGCTCTATAGTTGATTTATTTTCTTTAGATATGAAACATTGATGGTTCTTGGCCAATTTTTTACTTCTTGTGTCCAAAATTCTCCTATTTGGGCTTTAATATTTGCAAAATGCATGACAAATATCATTAATTAAATAATGCTAATTGATAGTTGTCAAACTATGAAATAAGAAGAAATGAGAAAAATCTACATTATGGTTGGATCTATTCACACACACACACACACACACACACACACACACACACACATATATATATATATATAAGGTTGCTTATAAATATTAAAAAAATACTAAATTATCTTTATAGAGAATATATACTATAATATATCATAAAATATATTTCAATATATTCTAGCACTCTCTTTGAGTAGTAGTATATATGGCAATCATAACCAATTTTGTAACAGTCTGGTCTTATTCCACCGCATAAAGTCGCCGTCAAGTCTAAATCCTTGCATCAAAATAGATTAATAGATAGTAATTAGGTGGACATAAAAATTTTTCTTTTCTTTTGTATGAATAAACCTTTCATTTAAACACAGGATTGCAAGAGGCTGAACTACATGGGCTAGCCTTCCGGTTTTAATTTCATACAAGGCCGGCCAATACTAAGGATAGACGGACCTGAATGCCTTGAAATGACCTGAGATGCTTACTAGAATTATCAATTTCATTTATCAAAAAAGGTAATCACAGTAACATGCTAATATCCATAGATTCTTATATAACGGAACTGTTCTACAAGTCTTCTCAAAACATCAAAAAGAATAAATTAAATTCTTCATTTATCAGCTCCGGCCAGCTATGCCGTCTAGCTACTTCATATGGTTCTACTCAACTTTGTCCTCCATAAGCCTCTCGTCATCTGAAAAGTGGCAAGAGTGAGCTACAAAGCCCATTAAGAAATTTACATGCAGAAAATATAAACATACATATAATCAAATCAAAGTAAGGATTCATTTCATAACTTTAACATATAAAATCTTCATATAATTTTTCTTTTAGTTCGGAATGTCCTTATTCTTATTCTTATTATCTTGTCTTTAGAAGATTTATAAAAACCATTCGAAATTCTTATCATTTTTAGGGACCAGACGGGAGCGGGCAACATCGAGGAAGGGTTGTGTGTCACCTCACAACCTAAAGCTATATCCTCTCATTATGCTCCCCAAGGCGGGAGGTAATGCCTTTAACCCGGCATATAGGGTCGTAGTCCAAAAGTCTTATACCACCAAAAGTCTCCCCCCGTGGCCCAGGAGGCAGTTCTCGAGTGTCACTCCAATATCCTTAATCTATCTTTAATAGTAAGTTTAATGAAAACTCGATTATTAGTTCATGTCTTTTAATGGCCATCCGTCATAGTTCGAAAGTCGAAAGTCGTAGAGTTTCACTTGCTGTCTGAATTACGTACATTTTTCTTGTTCTTTAAAAAGGCCGGAGTTCTTTTCTAAAAAGGTCGGAGTTCTTTTCTTAAAAGTCGGAGCTATTTTCTTAAGAAGGCAGAGTTCTTTTCTCAAAAGGACGGAGTTCTTTTCTAAAAAGCCGGAGTTTCTTTTACTGAAAGCCGGAGTTCTTTTTACTGAAAGTCGGAGTTCTTTTCTCAAAAGGCCGGAGTTCTTTTTACTGAAAGTCGGAGTTCTTTTTAACAAAGGCTGAAGGGTCGGAAGTCTTTTCTTTAAACATGCAATCAAGCAGAACAAAAATTGAACATCATGAATAACAGACATGCGATTAAGAACAATTCTTCCTTAAATCATATGAACAGAACAAACATTATATATACTGAAATATAAGTTCATCAGAAAACAGATATACTTGCGTTGCAAACATGCATAATCATGAACTTAAAATAAGGGTAAGTACTCTTGTCTGGATTTCTTTTACTTCGGCTTGCACTTTTGGTCTCTCTTTACTAGAAAACTCTATTGCGTGCCTCTTTCTCACGCATTTTAATTCTTATATATAGTCATTGGGTCTGGCAGCCGTCGTTAAGGTTTGGCCACACTAGGGGGAATGTTTCAGAGTATATTATATATGGCTTTACATTCCCGAAGAGTTTCCTCATTAAATTTCTAGGTTATCTAGGGGGAATGTTTCGGAGTATGTTATTTATGGCTTTACATTCTCGAAGAGTTTCCTCATTAAATTTCTAGGTTATTTAGGGGGGATGTTTCTCATTTAAATAATTTCGGTCAACTAACTGGCGTTGACCGGATAACTTTCCTCTTTCCCGTTCTCCCTTCCATTCACGTTTTCCGGTCAACATTTTACGTTGACCGGATCACGCCTTCTAGTCAACACTCGTTGACTGGATTACTCCTTCACGCCTTCCCGTCAACACTTGTTGACCGGATTACTATTCTCCACGCCTTCTGGTTAACACTTGTTGATCGGATTACTATCATTAACTCATTTTTCCTAGGTAATTTTAACTCAATATCGGGGATTTTTTATATTCATTACAAATTTGCTATCAATGTACATAACTAGAACTTTAATAAAAAAATGAATAAAAATATCTGTAAACTGATTTCTAGTTCATACATAATGAATGTAAATTATGAACTGTTGAAACTTTAAACAAACAAAGTAATAATCTATATCTATGAGATTTCTATACTTGTGAAATATCAAATTCGATGCTATAACGATGGATGATTGATTATCATACAATAGTTGAGAAGGCCTAAAACTTTTAAAACTAAGAGACTTAAGTAATTGCTTAATCTATATCACTTCACAGGTGATATATATCAATACATGATATTTTAGCTTTACACTTGACTTGATTATCATTTTTTCTTTCTTACCCTTTAATGATAAAATGTTACCTCTAACAAAATCACAATATCTAGTGATAAATTTTTGATCATAGAACAACCTAGTCCAATCAATATTGAATAAACCCTTAGGTCTTGTCCTATTGTATCTTTGATATATCTCGCATTACACATCATAGCTTTCCAATATATTTTTTTTTGGGTAAGTAAATAGCTTTCCAATATGAAAAATAAAGGAAAAGACAAAAACTGGTTGATAACACTAGCCATCAAGGTAATATCTTAATAAGATTTAATAAGATAATTGAGTTTATCAACTAGTCGTTGATGTCTTTTTGGATCACTAAAGATGTTCTCATCATTTAGTAATAACCTAATTCCTAGATTCATGGGAACTATAAAAGGTTTTTAGTTAACCATACTATTATTTTAAAGTAAAGTCACATGGGACCTTTCTCCTTCTTTTGATTTGCTATGGTGTCTTGTCTCCGCGTCTCTGTTGTCTTCCATTTCCTTCCCTCTTCTGGCGGTCCCTGCGGGGGGTCCTATTTAGAGTTATCATTGGGGGTCCCTGTTCTATGAATGTCTTGCCCCCCAAAAAAAAAAAAAACAAAGATTTGGTCTTCCACCCTTCTTGCGGTAGGGTGTGGCTCCAAAAAAAAATAAAAAATAAAAAAAAAATAAAAATAAAATAAAATTTGTTCGGTACTCCTTTTCTTCTTGTGGCTCGATGTGGATCATCTGTTAGGCGGTGGTTCCTGCGGATTATCCTCCGCTGATCATTCTGAAGGCATCTGGGTGGTTTGTTTTTGTACATTTTGATCCCTTTGAAATGCACCTTAGCAGGAATTCTCCATGGAAGTTGATGCTGCTCTTAGGTTGTATACTGTGGATGGTTTACTGTCCCTCTATATTGCATCTGAGTGGTTTTTCATTGTAATGCTGTGCTGTTGATCGGTTAGTTGGTGGGTATGCATTTTGTTTATTAAGATGTAGTTGGGTGTTGTGAAGCATGCTGGCTGACACCATTTCCTGGAGTTGGTGCTGCCCCTCTTTTTGATTTGCTGACTGATGTTTTATTGTCATGAAAGCATAAGCTCCTCCTGCAGATGAGATGATCCGTGAAAACTGCTGCTGGTCTCAAAACGAGAGTAGTTTTTTTCAGAAAGCCGGGGCGTGATCTATGTTTCAGTTGTTGCTGTGATCGCATTACTTAGCTACGAACTGGTTGAGCCCATTGTATGCACAATCTATGGATTGTGGTGTTGGGGACTGCTGTATGTCCCTTAGAATTTACTGCTGCATTGATGATCGATGGTATTGAGGTGCTGTAGAGAAAATGTAGTCTACTATAGTGTCTTCATGATGGCATGATGAAGAAATCTTTGTTTCTCCTGTTGCTAATTTGAATGTGAGATGATTTGGTATACCTATTTTACTGCTCTGGCGGTGGGTGTAGTGTGGCTGTTCTGAATATTGATGTGCTGATGCCATGAGTCCCTTACTGCATCATTGCTGATCTGTAGTGCTGGTGCTGTTGCTTCGGTCCACATCTATGTTCTGAGGTTGGATGCTGCTGGATTATGGCTTTCCTCTATCTGATGCCCATGTTTGTTTTGTTTTTTTTCTTGCTGCCATGCTAAGCAGCTGAGCTGGGGGGAATTATGCTGCTGGCTTTCGGCTGGTTCCCAGCACTTTAATTCTGGATGCTTGATTGGTTCGGGAGATGCAATGGGCGGTCAATTTTTTTGATTCCTGGCATGCCTCTGGTTGTGCTGATCCATGTCTGCTGTGTGTGGAGTATGGAAAATTCTATGCTGGATTTGGAAAAAATGTGCTAGACTGAATTGGTTCTCTTCAGCTCCCCCGGTTTTGTTTTACAAGGACCTGGTTTAAATGCTGTTGCTGCGGTTGAAGCCTGTGCCTGGATGGCCTCTATTTGACTATGGAGCTGCTTGTGGTGGACGTCAAATGTGTTGTTTCTTGATCGTTATGCTGCCCTGTTGGCTCTGGCTGTGTGATGGATCACGATTGCTGTCGTCCAAGTTAGCCTTATGGATCCAGGTATAGAGATTTGCGCTGCAGCCATGCTTGTGATGAGATCTCCAAACAGCTGCTTTCTTGGCTGCTGCATCAACTTCTGTTGCGGACGATGCCGGGCGTGGCAGTCTCACTGTTCTCTGATGGAGACGGAATTCTACTGCCCACGAAATGGTGGTCTCGCTGCCTATGTTGGTGCTGAAATGCTCATGAAGGCATGTAGTTTTTTGTACTGGCTGCGGTCGCTGATTCTGGATTGGAAGCCTGCTGTGGCTGTATGGAAGCAGCCCTTGCAGTTGCCGTTTTTCTACTGGTGAATATGAAGTTGCAGTGAGAAGTTAACTAGCTGTAGTGGCGGATTGCTTTATGAAGACACTTTTTTTTGGGCCTTGCTGGTGCCGAAATGATGATACATATGAAGGTGGCGGATCTGCTGTCTGAGATGACTCTGTTATGCTGGATGCTGGCATACGTGCCATATTCTTTGCTAAATTGCAGTGGGCTGCCCTGGGTGAAAGGACATTCATGTTATTGATTGATGCTGCTGCTGCTGTGGTTGGTGACGGTTCTGCTTTGGGTGCAGCCGCTGGAAATGTGGCCTGCTGATACCCGTGAACATCTGTTCCCTCCATGGTGCTGGCATATGACCCAGATGAAGCAAATGTCTGCTGGGACCATTTTTCCTTTAGTGGGCGCTGTTCTCATGGCTTTAGGCTGCTGATCTATGGAGCTCACTTTAAATTTTTTCTGGTGGAAACTCTTTCTTTTGACATGTTTTTTGGTGTTGGGCCGGGATATATTTGGTTGTGTTAGATGTTGTTCATCTAGTTTTCTTCGCTCAGCTTTCTTTCAGTTGACTCATGATCTGTTCATGGTGATACTCGGGGTATACCCTAACTCGTTGTTCTAATTCTAAGTTGGCAAAATACTTGGAATTAGAACATCGGTTTTGTAATTTTTTATTTATTTTAATTCAATTTACTTACCAAAAAAAATTCACATTGTACTTTCTTTGTAAAAGAAAGATGCTATACCGACACCTAACGACCTCAATGTCTAAAAGATAATAGGAGATTCCTAAATCTTTGGTTTAAAATTGACTTTGAAGAAATGATTTCATATTTGTTATTCCATTAGCCATCAATTTTATTTAGGTCATGTCTCCTACTAACTTCATTTGATTGAAAATGGTTCATCTTGTTGGCTGTTACTTGTTACTGGCCTTTGTATTAATTAGACTTCAAGAATGTATTCTTAAATGATCTTCATGAGGATGTTTATTTTGAGTAATCTTAAGGGTTCATTGTTTAGAGAGGGTCTAGATATATTTGTTGATTGAAGAAATCATAGTGTGGTTTGAAGCATTCTCTGCAAATGTGGTTTGATATATTTAGTGAAGCTTTGTTTGAGTCTGGTGTGAGGTTTCAATTCTACAACACAATAATTAGGAGGTAATTAATATGATAATAATAAAGCCTAGACTTAATGGATGCAAAAGGAAATGTATTAGAAGTAAAATCGAGGGGGAAACAGCCTGCTGCGTGCGGGTGCATTGCCCAGCAACACGGTAGTTGCCGTGCGCTCGAGCACGGCAGGCAGGTGCCAAGGAGGCAGTGGGGTCGCGCCCAAAGGATGCAACCGGGCGCTCGAGCACAGTTGGGCAGTGAGCTCGCACCCGCTGCATGCTCGCCTGGCGCACAAGCGCGACCGGGCAGTGAGCCCGTGCCTACTGCACGCTTGCATAGCGCTCGAGCACCAGGCCATTTTATAAAGCCATGCTGTTTTCGGGATTTTCATTCTCGGGCGGCCAAACCCTAATCTAGAGAGAGAGAGAGCGCCAAATAAGAGAGAGAAAGGAAGAGATCGAGGCCGTCGAATCCGAATCCGTCTGAGAGCTAGTTATAAAGATGGTAAATCGGGTCGAGACAAGTGCTCCAATAGTCTTTTTATCTCATCTTTTGATTTCATTTTCTTCAAGGTATTTTCATCTCAATACTCATCGAAATCATGAAGAACATGTAACTTATGATTGTTGCTCAAAATATTTATGGTTTATTATCCGATTTGCCTTCCATTTGGCCAGGTTTGGCTTTGCCAAACCATAACCCGCGCCCGATTCGGGATTTCCCCATTTCCTTTGAATTTTATGCATTTTCCACTTAAATATGAATCATCATGTTCCAATTATACATTTACATCGGTATTGACCCGTTCGTGATATCCGGATGCTCTAAATCGACACTGTTATTGTTCACCCGAGAATAAATAGAAAATTTGCATTCTTCCACCCTAATTAATTGTTATAAAAGTATGGTAAATTGCATATGTTTAATTATAAGCTCTAGAAAAATATGATTGTGCTCCATGCGTGGAAGAAATGTGTTCTGGAGGCCCCCAAAGTGATAATTACCTAATGTGGTAAGGAATTCTAATCTTTCCTATATATTGTGACATCCATGCATCTAAATTGATTTGTGAAAATATTTAAATTCGAAGGAAAGATAATAATCGTATATGTAATTGTAGGGAAGTCCACAATGTGATATGAGATCAAATTGTTCTCTTTAATGGAGATATTGTGAATTAAATTGCAGTTCTAAATCCAAATCAAGTGAGCAGTCATTAGTCATTATTAAGAAACATCATGTTATCCATATTTAGTCATTTAAAGGTATCTTTTTTAAAATATACATATAGATAATCTATTTTTTTATTAAATAGATTATCTATTTCTCTCAAATGAATAAGAATCCGTTAAACTATGACCATGGAATTGTGATACAGAGGTAATACCCTTAGACTGACAATAGCATTACAGTAGGGACTCAAGGATTATTCTGGCTATATATTTTAGCGGGTAATACTCTTGGTAAGCCTTTGGATATTACTGTAAAAGAATAAAAACTACCCCTAGACCCCGGGGAAACATGTGGGGGCCTTGTGTTATTGGCCCGTCTACAGGCATGATATGTAGATGGCCCTCATTTGGGTCGATAATAGGAGCTTATGACCTTAGATTATTATAGTGTATCATGATCTTTTTCTCGTTCTTTCACACATTTAGTTAGTAAGGTTATTGACGCTGGTCTGCAAAGATGAATAATTATGCATAAAGTATATCCCAAAGAGAAGTATATTGTATTCCAAAGCATATTTAATTATGTTCCCATTTATGCATCTTTTTTATGATTATATCTATTTTCCTTGCTTATATTCGCTTATATTGTCTACTGCTTTTGATTATGATACATTTGTTGAGCTCTTAACTCGCCATTACTTCTTTTTTCTTCTAGATGAGTACACTATTATGCCTAATGAGTCCAAGTAGATTGTGAGCACAGTGTAGGTAGCTGATACGGATTAGAAAGCTTTTGAGGACTTAATTTTGTTATTTTGTATAAGGAATGGTTATTGTATTATTTATTTTGATATTTGTGGTCATATATGCATGTTTGATGGTAATGATGATGATGGATGCATTGTTAGTTTTTGCTATTCATTAATGGATGCAGTAGCTTCCATAGGTATTTTTTATGATTGCAATTGGTTCCTAACTGGTATCCTTTCTGAGTCGGCATCGTACTAGAGTTGTGACGTCGGTACCACCCATGTGTTTGTTGTGTCGATTGGGGTCTTGTGTTTATATTGTATGTATATTGTGGATTCTGTACAGAGTTTTGTATAGGTTTTGTATTTGGTGGACATCCATTTTATAGACGAAACTCTATCGGATTTTCGGTTTGTCACAATTGGTATTAGAAGAAGGGATGCCTTAGGATTGATCTGAATCATATGCGGAAGCTTAGGATAGTATATGCTCAAGCTGGACAAATGAACGTAGATATAGAATGACCAAGTTAGGATAGATAGCTCTAATTACTCTAACTTGCGTAACTTAGATTAGGGTCAAGATAGGACGGTAGTTTTATTTAATTGCGTAAATAGTAATGTCGTAATTAGGGTTTAATCTTTTGAGTAACCCGTAACGGTTCTTATTTTAGAAGTGTTCTCTGAAGTCAAGCATGCCGCCTAGACATGGAGGCTCGCAGGGTGGTGGTCGGTCCCAACATCGAGAGGCTGAACACTTAAATTTGTTGGGGCGTATGATGAACATTATTGAGAATATGGAGCAGTGAATTCTTGCCCCTATCCCTGCTCTGGCATCCATTTAGGCTCGTGTTAATTTAGGACCATCCGCGTATGATCGCTTTGTCCAAGAGTTAGTTCCTGCATTTCTTGGGGAGCCCAACCTTGTAAAATCTGACACGTGGTTTAAAGAAGGTGTTCGCCGTCATCCGTTGCCCCGAGGAGGATCGGATTTTGTTTGCGTTCTACCGGTTGGAGGGTGAGGCACATCATTGGTGGATGATGAAGAAAAGGGCGTTGAGAGTGTCTGAGGATGAGATCATCTAACAATGTTTGAGGAGACGTTCTTGGAGAAGTACTTCCCTTCTTGCCTCCGTGTTCAAAAGGAAGAAGAGTTCCTCCGATTGAGGCAGGGTAGCCGGACCGTGGTCGAATATGACGCCAAATTTACTGAATTGTCACGGTTTGCTTTTTATAAGGTAGAGGATGAGGAGAGGAAGACGAGAAAGTTTCTACAGGGCTTGCAGGATGATATTCGCAAGTAGTTGGAGATCCTCAAGCTGATGACCTATGTTGATGTGTTGGATCGTACCCTGATCCATGAGTAGGAGCTTGCAAAGGAGTAGTTCTATAAGAAACAGTCGTCGAGTAATAGTGGGGTCAGTGCTAGTTCTGGAGCTAGTTTGGGGAGGTTGTTCAAGAAGTCTAAGTAGTTAGATTCTGGTAAGAAGAGTGGTCAGATCTCGGCATCGTCTCACGGTCCAGTGGGCCCGTGTTAGCATTGTGGAAAGATGCATGGAGGTAGACCCTATTTCAAGTTTACGAGTGCCTATTTCAATTGTGGTCAAGTGGGGCATAGAGCTAAAGAATATCCTTAGCCACCGAAAGTCTGTACTCCGAAGCCTGTGGTACAAGGAAAAGCTTTTGCAGTATCCGCCAGTGAGGCCAAGGCATCAGACGACGTGGTGGAATGTATACGTGACCTTTGATTTCTCTTTCGTCATATCCACACCAACGGGATCTTCTGTTATGACTGATGTCTCCTACCTGGGGTGCGTTGTGGAGGTGAATAGGTTGTCTTTAGTTGGTAATTTGATCCTTATGGATATACGTGATTTTGATATCATTTTGGGTATGGATTGGTTGTCCAAATATCACGTAACTATTGATTGCTTCCACAAAAGGGTGGACTTTACTATCCCGAAATGTGAACCTTTTCTTGTTCACGGAGTTCGGAGAGTAAAGGCATCTAGTTTTATTTATGCTCTTCAGGCTAGCCATTTGTTGAAGAGTGGGTGTGAAGCCTTTTTGGTTTACGCTAGTGTGGTCGGGAGTTGTCCGCAAAGGATATTCTGGTTGTGTGCAAGTTCGAAGATGTATTTTCCAACAAGTTGTCTGCTTTACCGCCACACTGTGAAATTTAGTTTGGGATTGATCTTGTGCCGGGATTGACAACTATATCGAGGACCCCCTATTGTATGGCCTCTATTGAGCTGAAAGAGTTGAAATAGCAGTTACAAAATTTTCTCAATACGAATTTTATGAGGCCAAGTGTTTCACCGTGGGGTGCTCTGATCCTATTTGTCAAGAAGGATGGGACCTTGAGACTTTGTATAGACTATTGTGAGCTGAATATGACCATGATTAAGAACAAGTATCCGTTGCCATGGATCGATGATCTCTTTGATCAGTTACAAAGGACCTGAGTGTTCTCAAGATTGATCTTCAGTTTGAATATCATCAGTTTCGCATTAAGCAGGAAGATGTAGCAAAGACAGCTTTCCGGATAAGGTATGGTAATTTCGAATTCCTTGTGATGTTATTTGGATTGACTAATACACCAGCCATGTTCATGGATCTGATGAATCGGGTCTTCCAACCGTACTTGGATAAGTTTGTCGTGGTTTTCATCGACGATATCTTGATTTATTCCAAGGATCATACCAACCACGAGGGGCATTTGAGAATCGTGCTTTAGACCCTTCGGGAGTATCAGCTGTTCGTGAAGCCAAGTAAGTGTGAGTTTTGGCTCAATGAGGTAGTATTCTTGGGCCACGTCATTTCTGATGGAGGTATCTCGGTGGACTTGAAGAAAGTTGAGGTGGTGATTAGTTGGAGTCAACCTACAGTCTTTTTTTTTTTTTTTGGAGTCAACCTATAGTCGTGTTGGAGGTTCGAAGCTTCTTGGGGATGGCCGGGTACTACCACCGTTTTGTAGAGAATTTCTCTCAGATCGCTTTATCTCTCACCCGTTTGATGAAGAAGGAAACGAATTTTAATTGGATCGAGGAGTGTGACCGAAGCTTCCAAGAGTTGAAGGATCAGTCGACGTCTGCTCCAATTCTCACTTTTCTTGATAATTTCGGTGGGTTCAAGGTGTATTGTGATGCCTCTAAGGTGGGGCTTAGTTGTGTCCTCATACAAATTGGGAAGGTGGTTACTTATGGGTCTTAGCAATTGAAGACCCACGAGAAGAGCTACCTGACCCATGATTTGGAGTTAGCCGCTATAGTTTTTGCATTGAAGATTTGGAAGCACTATTTGTACGATGAGAAATTTCTAGTGTATTTTGACCACAAAAGCCTCAAGTATTTGTTTTCACAAAAGAGCTGAATATGAGGCAGCGGTAATGGATCGAGTTCCTCAAGGATTTTGATTATGAGATCCAGTATCGGCCAGGAAAAGCGAATGTGGTTGCGGATGTCTTGAGTCACCGAACTTGTTTGGTGGTGATGATGCATATTAAATAGATGGAGATGTTGGATTGTCTGAAGTCTTATCATATCCAGCGCTACATCAAGGGCAACAGGATTATATTATCCTTTTTACAGGTGCTGCTCGAGGTCCTCTAAAAGATCAAGGAAGGGCAAGTGAATGACTCATTTTTTATGGATATTATTAGTGATCATGGTAGAGATTCTTGAGTTGATTTTAATGTACTTGTAGATGGGATTCTAAGATTTTAGGACCATCTTTGTGTACCAGATGATAAGGATTTGAAGGAAGAGATCACAAAGAAGGCTCACAGGACTTGGTACACGATTCACCCTGGAGTAAATAAGATGTACCAAGACTTGAGAAAAATGTTCTGATGGAGGAACATGCGGAGGGAGATTGATGCCTTTGTAGGCCGATGTCTTATCTGTTAGCAGCTAAAGGCTGAAAGGACGAAGTCTTTTGGATTACTGCAGCCCTTGCCCGTCCCCAGTTGGAAGTGGGAAAATATTTTGATGGATTTTGTATCTGAGTTGCCCAGGACTCCAAAGAACCATGATGCAATCTGGGTCATTGTGGATCGGCTAACAAAATCTTCCCATTTTATAGCCATTTGGATTACGTATTTCTGTGATCGTCTAGCACAGGTGTACATTAGCGAGATCGTTAGGTTGCACGGTGTGACAGCATCTATCGTATCCAATCATGATCCACGGTTCATCTCTAAATTTTGGGAGAGCTTGCATCGAGAATTAGGGACGAATTTAACATTTAGTACAGCTTACCATCTTCAGACTGATGGCCAGTCTGAGCAGACAATTCAAATATTGGAGGATATGCTTAGAGCTTCGATGATGGAGATGAGAGGGAATTGGGATGATCATCTGGCGTTGGTCGAGTTTGCATACAATAATAGTTTTCAGGCGAGTATCGGTATGGCTCCTTATGAGGCATTATATGGTAAAAAGTGTCGATCTCTCATCAATTGGTAGGAGGTAGGGGATAGGCAGTTGCTGCGCCCAGATGTAATTCAAGAAATATCAAAAAAGATCGCTATGGTTTTTGAGAAGTTGAATATCGCCCAGAGTCGGCAGAAGAGTTATGTTGATCGGAGGAGATCTGAAATTAGATTCGAGGTCGGCGATTTTGTATTCCTCAAAGTGTTGTCGTGCAAGGGAGTTTCCAGATTTGGTGTCAAGGGGAAGCTAAAACCGCAATTTATTGGGCCTTTCGAAATCCTTGAAGGAATAGGTGAAGTGGAGTATTATTTGGCGTTACCACCAAGTTTGGTTGAGGTGTACAACGTCTTCCATGTTTCAATATTGAGGAAGTACGTCTACGATCCAACGCATGTAATTGATTATGGTCTTTTGGCTATTAATGAGGATTTATCGTACGTGGAGGAACTGGTGGAGATTTTAGATTGCAAGGATCAAGTTTTGCGCTCGAAATCGATTCCTCTCGTGAAGGTTTTATGGAGGAATCATTACCGTGAAGAGGCAATGTGGGAAAGAGAGGATGAAATTCGTGAAAAGTATCCCCACTTATTCTGAGTTATGTAGGTTTAATTAATTCCTAGATTCGTTAAATTTCAAGAACTAAATTTTTATAAGTGGGGGAGAATTGTGAGGTTCTGGTTCTAAAATATGAAAATTAGGAGGTAATAATCAAGTCTAGACTTAAGCAAAAGGAAATGTATCGGAAGTAAAATCAAGGGGAAAATAGGCTACTACTGCTCGCTGGTGCGCTACCCAGTAGCACAGTGCATGCCGTGTGCTCGAGCATGGCAGGTAAGCTCCAAGGAGGCAGTGGGGTCGTGCCCGAAGGACGTGATTGGGTGCTTAAGCATGGCAAGCGGTGAGCCGCACCACTCCGCCGACGCTTTGGGAGCTCGCGTCGGGCTATTTTATAAACTTTGTCCGCGGGATTTTCATTCTCACGCGGCCAAACCCTAATCTAGAGAGAGAGAGAGAGAGTACCGAATAAGAGAGAGAAAGGAGGAGATCGAGGCTATAGAGTCCGAATCCACCTGAAAGCTAGCTATAAATGTGGTAAATCGGATCGAGGCAAGTGCTCCCGTACCTTTTTTATCTCCCCTTTCGATTTTTATTCATTTTCTTCCAGATATTTTCATCCTAATATGCACCCAAATCATGAAGAACATGTAACCCATGATTGTTGCTTAAAGTATTTATGGTTTATTGTCCAATTTGCCTTTCGTTTGGCCCGGTTTGGCTTTGCCAAACCCTAACCTGTGCCCGATTCAAGATTTCCCATTTTCCTACGAATTTTATGCATTTTGCCCCTCAAATATGAATCACCATTTTCTAATTATACATATATATCGGCCAAGCATCCGATCTCACAAGTATTGACCCGTCTGTGACGTCCGGATGCTCTAAATCGACACTATTACTGTTCACCCAAGAATAAATGGAAAATTTGCATGCTTCCACTATAAGTAATTGTTATGAAAGTATGATTAATTGCATGTGTTTAATTATAAGTTCAAAAAATATATGATTGTGCTCCATGCATGAAAGAAATGTATTCCGAAGGCCCCAAAAGTGATAATTGCCTAATGTGGTAAGGAATTCTAATATTTCCTATGTATTGTGACATCCATGCATCTAAATTGACTTGTGAAGAGATTTAAATTCGAAAGAAAGATAATAATCGTATATGTAATCAGTGGGAAGTCCACAATGTGATATAAGATCGAATGGTTCTCTCAGATGGAGATATTGTGAATTAAATTATGATGGACATTTTCTCAAATGAATAAGAACCTGTGAAACTAGGACCATGGAGTTGTGATACAGAGGTAATACCCTTGGCCTGCCAATTGCATTACAATAGGGACTCAAAGATTATCCTGACCGCGTATTTTAGTGGGTAATACTTTTGGCAAGCCTTTAGATATTACTGTGGATGGACGATGATTGCCCCTGGGTCTCGGAAAAACATGTGGGGGCATTGTGTTATCAGCTCATCTATAGGTATGATATGTAGATGGCCCTCATCTAGGGCGAAAATAGGAGCTTATGACCTTAGATCATTGTGGTGTATTATGATCTTTTCATCGTTCTTCCACACCTTTAGTTAATAAGGCTTACTGACCATAATCCATAAAGATGAATAATCATGCATAAAGTATATCCCAAAGAGAAGTAAATTGTATTCCAAAGCATATCTGATCATGTTCCCATTTACGCGTCTCTTTCATGATTATGTCTTTTTACATTACTTATATCAGCTTATGTTGTCCACTGCTTTTAATTATAATGTACTTGTTGACCTGTTAGTTTACCCTTATTTCTTTTTTCTTCCAAATGAGCACACTATTATGCTTGATAAGTCCGAGTAGGTTGTGAGCGCAATATAGGCAGCTGATACGGATTGAAAAGCTTTCGAGGACTTTATTTTGTTATTTTGTATAAGGAATGGATATTGTATTATTTATTTTGATACTTATGGTCATATATGCATGTTTGATGATGATGATGATGATGGATATATAGTTAGTTTTCACTGTTCATTGATGGATGTAGTAGCTTCCGCAGTATATTTTGTGGTTGTAATTGGTTCTTAACTAGCATCCTTTCTGAGTTGGCGTCATACCGAAGTTGCGACGTCAGTGCCACTTGTGTGTTTATTGCGGCGATTGAGATCCTGTGTTTATATTATATGTATTTTGTGAATTTTGTACAGGGTTTTGTATTTGACAGACGTCAATTTTATAGACAAAATTCTACCGGATTTTCGATAGAATTTTTGGTCCGTCACATTTGGATTCCCTCGTTGTAATGGTAACTACTCTTTGTTTAATCATTATTTTAGTATTAGGTGTATTTTCATTTTTGTCTATATAAATGATACTGTGATGAGTAAGGCCTTGTAAACCCCTTGGTGTCACTAGTAGAATAATAAAGTCGCATGATTGTTTCAAGCAATAACTTTGACACATTCAGCAAATATCTTCTAAATAACATCAAGAATACTAATAATTTAAGGCATGAACTAGATGAACAATCTTATTTAAGCAAGTAACTTAATGAATTTCATGATGCTATTTGTCTAAATTTGTTTGTTAAAAGAGTTCAAGTGTGTATCTTTATCTTATCTGAAACTATACTTTATTAGATATTGCAATAGCCCCGTGTTTCGTTTCGGGTTAATTGGACAAGTGATAAAAAACGATCATTAGTTTGGAGGAAATCAATATACGAGTGATATTTTATAGAGTTGATAATTTGCATGTGAGCCAAAACTAATATTATGGTGGGTTTTGGATGAGTTGGTTTCCGAGAAGTTGACCCACGAATATTTTGGTAATTTTTTGCTTTAGTAAATTTTGTCTGAAATTGGATGGATTAAATGTTAAAGATAATTATACTTGCCGTTTGTTTTTTGTTACGCGTTATGTTATTGTATTTTAATTATATTAGTTAAAAGGGTAAAATGGCAAATTGTGCAAACCCTAGTTTCCTTAGAAACCCTAACCATAACTCTTGGAACGTCATCCTTTCCTTCAACCCTAACACAGCCACTTGTATGAGTTGGTAACCGTAATATATTAGCTAATTGCCTCTTATTTTCTGGGGAATTGGCAGCTTAGGGAGAAGTAGGAAGGTGGCTTAGTTTCCATAGCTAAAAACCTAATAGTGAGAAGAAAACCTAACACCCCTTTTATAGCAAACCCTAGCCACCGTCCTGATAAGTATTAACCCTAATTTGGAAAGTAATTTGTTAGCTTTTTGAAAAGGGATACACGGCTGAATGTGGAGGGAAGCACCTTGGTTAAATTAGAAGATTTGTTAAGGAAATAAATCAACTTAACCTGATTTTTCCTTTTTTGTAAACCCTAACAGCTGCCCCTCCTTGTTAGAATTTAAACACAATATTGAGAGGAGATAACTACTATTTTGGAAGAGAGAAAAATTGACCGCTATGTGGGAGGATTGAGGGGGCCTTTTTGCTGAAATTTGAAGATAGAAAAAAGAGAGAGAAAATCACTAAGAAACAGTAGCTAGCTTATTATCTCAAAACCCCAAGGAGACTCAGATCTTATTTGGTCTTGCGTCTTATGCCACCACCTAGAAAAGAGGAAAGAGGGAAAGCTGTGTACCTTGAGGATTAAAGATGTCACGAATTCGGACCAAACAAGTCAATTTAAATAATTAATTATAATTTTTAAAATCTAAAATCCCAAATAATTTTACACAAATTATACTAAATCCGAAAATTCGAATGTGACAAACCAAAATATACGCTCAAAAAATTTAAATCCTCACAGGACATCATCGAACAACCGTCCGGACAATATAAATGTGACATGCTCTACAATCATCGTAAGGGAGGTAATAATCTGACCCAAAAATCATAATCAAACATAACATAATATTTAACTATTCCCGAAATATAACAATAAGCCTATATCCGACTAATTCCATAATCCAAATACATTAAATATTAATATAAACCATAATAAAACTGAAACTCACCAAATCGAACGAATATCTGATCGATCACGTATTTTCTCATTTACTGTATCCGAACCTTCTACTCTGAAGGGACAAAACAGAAAAATGAGCCTAATGCCCAACAAGTATCATATTTAGTCAAAATGAGTCCAATAAATCAGATGAGAAGTCAATGGATGAAAATCCAATTAAATTTCAGAATAAATCCAAATCGCCGATAAAACAAATTCAATTGAAATCCAAGATCCAAATTTTAAAATCCAATGTTAATCTCGTACTCAAATTAAATATCCAAATCCAAATAAATATCAAAATTTTAAAAATAGTTATCGTCGGGACGTATATATATATATATATATATAACCAAAACAGAGGTGATCCGGACCAATTTCAAAGTTGATGTCGATCTGAGTCTGAGTCTGTGTTCGAGTCTGAGTCCAAATCTAATGCTCGATCAGCTTGTGATCTGGGGTAAAATCCAATAGTCGAATGATCAAATAGCATACGCAGAGATCGAAGCAGCACCGGGACAGATATTCCAAAAATTCGAATCAAAACATATAATCAAAATCATTTGTATGAGAGATACCAAACCTAATTATAGGCAAAAATCGCGAATCTCAAATCTAAGTCCAAAAATCCATATCCAAATCAAAGTCTAATACCAATTAATGCAAAAATATAAATTATACACCAAATCTGGGTTCTAATTATTTAAAAACAAGTTTGAGGAAGAGTTATACATAATCTCGGTAACCTTAGACCAAAATTCATCTACTGTGTACCCATAGATAAGGTTGCTCACTATGTTATGTTACCCGCGGCTTTGGGTGCATTCCTCAAACTTATCAGATATATTAGGCCGTCCGAATATATTCTAAGGTCAAGTTAAATTATCCAAATGGGAAGGGTCACTACTCCAAGCCTTTCTTACCAGCGGAAAGGAATTTCAAAATAAACCTTCCCATTGGGAGCTGGCCAGAGTCCAATAATCCAAATCCAAATGTAGTGACCACAACCCGGCACGTGCATGTGAAAATGCACGGCCAATGTAAGTTTCGTGTACATTTTTGTTACACATACTGATATAAATATACACCGAGTCTAATAAATTTTTTGAGCTTCCAAAAAAGAAAAAAATCCCTAAAATTATAAAATCCATATTTAAAGCTCCCAAAATAATCTAATAAACTACACATACATGTCCAGAATAAATTAAATGGGTGTACAAAAATTCATACATATTAGTAAAAATTCCGAACAGTATCCAAATATATCATGAATTAAATTAGACCAAAGAGTTGGTTTACAGATATTTGCCTGGACCTCATACTTTGCAGATCTGAAGAAAGAATGTCCCGAAGTATTCCAATCGAGCTTCTCTCTCTCTCCTCTGCCACGTCCTCTCTCTCTCCTCTGCGCGCCCCTTCCTCTCTGTTCTCCTCCTCGCACGGCCCTCTGCCGGCCGTTTCCGGCCACTCTGCTGCAGCCGCTCCTCTTGCCTGGCTGTCGACGGCCTCCCCGACACCACCCAGCTGGCACCAGAGCCGTTACGCGGCCGCCGTCTTCTCTCTCCTGCTGTGGCTTCGCCGCGCCACACCGAACACCACCATTGCCTCAGCCCACTCCGCGCCGCCGCACACCACCGATGACCACCATAGGTCGCCGCCGACCACCATCGCGGCATCTCTCCACCGTGCGACCGCTTCTTCGATGGCTTCTCTCACCGCCACCGCCATTTCCGCCGACAACCATTAGCATCGTGCCGTCCCTCGCGGCACGTCGTGGCCTCCCTCCTCCTCTCTTCTTCACCTCCACCGGCCAAATTAGCTCCCAACCTCCGACAACCGATTGGCATCGCTTCTATCTTCTTTTTTTCATTTCTTTTTTTTTTCGCGGCATGTCGCCGTCGCCGGCCGCCTCCCTCCTCCTCTCTTCTTCCCTCTCTTCCTTGCGCCAAAACCCTAGCTCCCACTCCCTCCCTCTGCCCGATCCTCCACTGCTTCTATCTCTTTTTTTTTTCATTTCTTTTTTTTCTGTTTTTTTTTGTTTATATATATATATATATATATATATATATATATTATATTTTAGTTTTCTTTTATTCAAAAATTTGAATCAATATTTGGGCAACAACCCCGGCATAACCCGGGTGCAAACCAAACTGATCCAAATATCCTCCCAAAATTTTTCAATAGTTAATTAATTTTATCACGCCTAATTTGCCCAAAATTATAATTAATATTAAATTAATCCGAATAAAAAAACCGGGATATTATATTCTCCCATTCTTACAAAAATTTCGGCCTTAAAATTTATGCATCTCAATCTTAATCTCAAATATCATATAATGAGGATATTTTTTCAATGTCATCTTCGCTCTTCTCAAACTAATTCCTCGATTGAGTGATTTATCCAAAATCTGATTCTCAATAGTAGATTCTTTCTATTCCAAAATTCGAATTGAACTTTAACACAACACAAATTCTCTTCGATGGATGACGATTCCGATCCAAGCACATTTGAATAATCATTCACATATTTGTCATACAAGTCACATAAGACATATCATGTCCATACATTAAATTCAGAGATAAGGCCAATTTGTAGACCGCCTCTTCGACCTACAGAACACTTTGAAAGATTCCGATGAACCTTATCTTTAAATTACTCGACGACCTCCAAACTCAAAATTCTTTTTTCCAAGGTGCTTCCATAAACATCTGACCATCCACATCGAACTTCAAATCGGACTGCAAATCCAATCTCTTACTTGAAGCGCCAAATCATAGCTTGTGACAAATAGCCAAAAGTCTATACACTTCCGCTGCGCTACTCGGATTGATCATCTGCCTCCAATCAAAATCAGAAGCCTCAAAGTCAAAATATTTTACAATCTTCTTATCTTGACAACATGCCAACAGTGAATCTCGGGAACGACATCCTGATCGGTAAGAAAAGAATTGACTCCATCAACTCATCCATCATCCTCCAAATTGCTACAAATCTTCTAGTCATCCAAGGCAGACCTGAAACACAAATCTCGAGGCTTCTTCTCCTACTTGACTTCATCTTTAGGCATGGATATACCTTGCCACATAAACCACAACATCACGTTTTATATTTTGCCTGTAAACCTCGACGCATGATCAACTTGCCATCAAATTCTCTCTCCACTCTGCAAGGTGGAAAATCTTCGATGTTCCCATCGAACTTGGACAAATCCAAACTCAATATAGCTGCTAAGAACCTCATTTGCTTCCGAACTTCCATCCAATCAGCGATACTCAAACGAGAGAATTCTTGCAAACATGCCTCCTCTTGAACGTGCAAAGGGAAAGCACTGGTACAGAATGCCCGAGATTGCCTACTCGATCGCTTTCAACTTTAATGTAGCTCATCCGAAAGGGCTTCATTTCTAATCTTCTCAAAAGCTTCTCCCATAGATAGAAATTTCATTCAGAATCCAATCCTAGCAGCAAAGAGGAAATTCTTTTGGCCTAGTCTTCCGACTTGCATCTTCGACAGAGCACTTCACACAAAATCCTCCAAACGGTGTCGCATCCTGGACTTTTCTTTGAATAATGCGCCCGACCATACTAAATCCATACATGTCAAAATCTTTCTTAGGAGCATTACTGAACGTGACTAAACTTTTTGATTCATCAGGAATCGACAAAACAGACACTGATAATAATCTATTCTTCAATTATCGAAAACTTCCTCACAAGTATTACTATAATTGAATACTGATCACTTCTATTCCAAGGGTGCCAACGACACTACAATCCTCAAGAAATATTCAATGAATCTCCCATCATAACCAACTAAATCCAAGATAACTCCGCACTCTCAAAACCTTAGCCGGTCTTTTCAAATTCGCCACAGCTCCCATCTTCTTTAGATTATCAAATATCATCCTAAAAAGCATTATGACCCAAGATGACCATTCTCCAACCATAATTTACACCCCTCAAAATTCTTTAAACAAATTAGAATATCATTAACAAAGTCATCATAACAATCCCAAATATAGTCAAAAGTCAAATTGATAATATTCATAAAAGACGCCAAAACATTTGACAACCCAAAAGCACTATCAAAACTTCGCAACGGCCACACATTGACCCGAAAGCTGTCCTATACACATCCTCTGACTAAATCCTCAATTAAAGATACCTCAAATATAATTCGATCTTAGATAAAATCCAAATTTCTTTAATTAGATCCAGCGAATCCTCGACCCTTGAGAGCTGATACATATCCAATTCCCAAATAATCTAAACATAAACCCATCGATCCAACTTTATTTACCAAAGAATATTGAAGCACTCTATGTCAAGACACTTGGCCAAACAAAATCCTTCTCAACAGATTCTATAATTGCTATCTTAATTTTTTTTTTCAGCTCAAACAAGACTACTCCATACGGAACCCTCAAGATAGATACAGATTCAAGCACAACATCGAAAACAAATTTGATCTTTTAATCTATGAGCAATCCAATTGAATCCTCTAAAAAACATCTTCAACTCGCAGATGACCAAAATATCTTCAATGGTCATAGAATAACTCCCAGATGTGACCATATATGCCAGATAAACTCAGCACCCATCTCTCAATAGATGACTCGCTTGCAGCGTCGAAAATCAACCCTGAAACCTTCTTACTGATTCCTCCTTGGAGCTCAGAAAATTCATATCCTGAATGCATAATGGGATAAACTTGCCAAAGTAGTCTTCCACGACGGAGGATCTAGCTCTAACTTCATAGGCTGTATATGCAAAAAGTCCTGCTAAAACAGTCTGACTTTTATCTGGACGTTTGAAATCCGAATGCCTTAAATTTAAACGATCCTTTGACAAATAACATATTAGGTAGCAATTTGAAGCAGACTCCATTTTGGACAAAGAAACTCGTCTCGCGTACACCTTCCCGCTAAACTTGCAGGCTGATCTTACAAACTCAAACTTCAAAAAGAAGACTTTGTTTCACCTGAATTTCTTTTAGCTTGTCCTCTAAATGATAAACAAATCTATCTTTCGAGTTTTGACTCCAATACTCTGATTTCTTCTAGAATTACTTCTCAAGACTACTTTTACTCGATTAACAAAGTATGATCCAGCTCCTCGCCATAAATTTAGCGTCCGAATGACACCAACTACTTCCAGATTGAATCTTGAAGTCCTTAACTACTATCATGCTTTAATAAATCTTTCAAATTCTTCAACCTCTTCTTGAATATTGCTTTAGGAGATCGAATCACGAACTCTTTGTCTTTCGATTCTTCAGCGATGAAAGATTTGCAGGGACGACTATCCACCCGATCATACTGACGAGTGGGAATGGACAATCTTCAATCTTTCTCTTACTCCAACTATAACTTCATACTTCTACATGATCAGCATCATTGTTGCCAACGAAATCAGACTTGCACTTCATTGTCCTGTCTTCTAGTAAGGAGAAACGAGTTGATTCAACTTGAACTTCTTCATCTTTATCTGCGGCATCCAATCTTGAAGAATCTTCATTCATCTCCACTTTCATCGCTAACTTTTCTGTCGGCCAAAAATTTCCTCCTACCCCGCGAGATTTTGAGTAGACCAACTTTACCACCTACCCCTCTGCCGACCAAAATCTCCTTCTACACTACAAGATTTTGAACCAACTCCAATTTCAGACCACTACTCTTCCAAAATCACAAAATCTAACAAAATCTCTACATATTTGTAGAAACCAAACAAAATTCTAATTCAACTACTATATCAAATCATACATCACATCGCTTGTGCGACTCATCATTATCAGATGATCATCCTTCCAATCCAAAACCAAACCCCTACGATTTGACCTTCTGATTCAAACCCAAATCTCCACAACTCAAATTTTTAATTATCAACCAAAGGTAATACTTATTATATCAAAATATTCGGCCAATTATTTATCCAAAATAACCCAAAGTACCTCTCCTCATGATTTTTTTCTGATACCACTTCTGTCACGAACCCGGACCAAATATATCAATTTAAATAATTAATTATAATTTTTAAAATCTAAAATCTCAAATAATTTTAAACAAATAATACCAAATCCCAAAATTCGGGTGTGACAAACCAAAATATACGTTCAATAAAATTAAAATCCTCACAGTACCTCATTGAACAACCATCTGGATAATATAAATGTAACCTGTTCTACAATCATCGTAAGGGAAGTAATAATCCGACCCAAAAATCATAATCAAAGGTAATATAATATTCAAATATTTCCGAAATATAACAATAAGCCCATATTCGACCAATTTCCATAATCCAAATACATCAAATATCAATATAAATCATAATAAAATTGAAACTCACCAAATCGGACGAATATCCGACCGATTATGTCTTTACTCTTGTACTGCATCAAACCTTCTACTCTAAGGGATAAAACAGAAAAATGAGCATAATACCTAGCAACTATCATATTTAGTCAAAATGAGTCCAATAAATCAGATGAGAAGCCAATGGATGAAAATCCAATCAAATTTTAGAATAAATCCAAATCGCCGATAAGACAAATTAAACCGAAATTTAATATCTAAATTTTAAAATCCAATGGTAGTCTCGTACTCAAATTAAATATCCAAATCCAAATAAATGTCAAAATTTTAAAAATAGTCATCGTTGGGACGTATATATATATATATATATATAACCAAAACAGGATGATCCGGACCAATTCCAAAGCCAATGTCGATCCGAGTCCAAATCCGAGTCCGAGTCCGAGTCCAAGTTCAAATCTAATGCCCGATCAGCTTGTGATCTGGGGTAGAATCTGATAGCCGGATGATCCAATAGTTTGCGCAGAGACCAAAGCAATACCGCGACAGATATTTCAAAGATTCGGATCAAAACATATAATCAAAATTATTTGTACGAGACATATCAAACCAAATTATAGGCAAAAATCGGTGAATTTTAAATCCAAGTCCAAAAATCCATATCCAAATTAAAGTCCAATACCAATTAATACAAAAATACAAATTATTCACCAAATCTAGGTTCTAATTATTTAAAAACAAGCTTGAGGAAGAGTTACACATAATCCCGGTAACCTTAGGCCAAAATCCATCTACTGTGTACCCATGATAAGGTTGTTCACTATGTTTTGTCACCCGCGACTTTGGGTGCATTCCTCAAACTTGTCAGATATATTAGGATATTCGAATATATTCTAAGGTCAAATCAAATTATCCAAATGGGAAGGGTCACTACTCCAAACATTTCTTATCGGGAAAAAGGAATTTCAAAATAAATCTCCCCGTCGAGAGTTGGCCAAAGTCCAATAATCCAAATCCAAATGTAGTGACCACAACCCGGCACGTGCATGTGAAAATGCACGGCCAATGTAAGTTTCGTGTACATTTTTATTACACATACTGATATAAATATACACTGAGTCCAATAAATTTTTCGGGCTTCTAGAAAAATAATAAATTCCTAAAATTGTAAAATCCATATTTGAAGCTTCCAAAATAATCTAATAAATTACACATACATGTCCGGAATAAATTAAATGGGTGTTCAAAAATTCATGCATATTAGTAAAAATTTCAAATAGTATCCAAATATATCAGGAATTAAATTAGACCAAAGAGTGTGTTTACAGATACTNATGCTTGAATTTCATACTTTGCAGATCTGAAGAAAGGATGTCCCAAAATATTCCAATCGAGCCTTTCTCTCTCCTCTGCCGCGTCCTCTCTCCTCTGCGCGCCCCTTCCTCTCTCCTTTGTTCTCCTCTGCTTACTTGGCGTTTATGTGGCCTCCCTTCCTTCCGGCTCCTTTGTTCTCTCTCCTGCTGTGGCTTCGCCGCACCACACCGCACACCACCGATGACCACCATAGGCTGCCGCCGACAACTAAATTAGCGAGAAAACGGCATCTCCACCGTGGCCGATTGACGCCATTACCGATTTTGCTATATTTGTCGTCGTCGGCTTCTTTGATGGCTTCTCCTCATCGCCACCGACGCCGCCACCGGCCAAATTTTCAACCGCCGACAACCACCGGCACCGTGCCATCCTCGCCACACGTCGCCGTCGCTAGCCGCCTCCCTCCTTCTCTCTTCTTCCCTCTCTTCCTTGTGCCAAAACCCTAGCTCCCACTCCAACCACTCTAAGCCAAAATTATGAATTCTCTCTCTGATACTCCACTACTTCTGTTTCCCATCTTTATCTTCTTTTTTTTCATTTCTTTTTTTTTTGTTTCTTTTTCGTTACATATATATTATTATTATTATTATTATTATTATTATTATTATTATTATATTTTAGTTTTCTTTTATTTTAAAATCCGAATCAATATTTGGGCGGCAACACGGGCGTACCCTAGGCGCCAACCCAACCGATCCAAATATCCTCCCAAAATTTTTCAATAGTTATTTAATTTTGTCACGCCTAATTTGCCCAAATTTATAATTAATATTAAATTAATCCGAACACAAAATTCAAGGATATTACAAAAGAAGGCAATTTTGTGGAGAAGAAAAGAGGAAGAGAAGAAAGAACATCAATCTAGGCAAATAAATCTCTACATTTTTTTTTTATACAAGTGACCATTTTTTCACTCTTTGTATAATCATTACTCAGCTTATGCATGCTCTTATATAAGCAATTTTGTGTATCGTGTTCCTCTTCATCATATATTTTGGATCATTTTTAGAATTTTGCCAAATTGTTCAAAAAATAGTATCTTTATGACTTCTCTTTTTACTTTTGAATTCATGATACAATTTCTATATTTTTAAACATAAAAAATAAAGCCTTGTTTATCCAAAATGCGAGTATATGTCATAGTGAGAGAATTGGGTGAATATTTCATAGTCTTAATTTTTTTGATCATGTGGTTAGTATAGTAAAATTGAAGTTTTAATTATTAAATATTGTGTATATTTAGTATATTATGAAAAATCTACATTGACCGCGTGTCGAGGAGATTATGTTATAGTAAAAAGTAATAGATGAGGACTTTTTTTAATAAGAAAAAAATCCAGCATTTATTTAGAAAGTAAAAATATAGGCTACTTTAAAAAAAATTCTAAAAATAGAAACATTGAGAAAACCTAAATAGAAAAAGAAACCTAAATATCAGGCACGCTCTTGAATATTTGAAGTCAGTAGGGGACATGGCCTACACTAGGCCCAAATGAAAGTGATGAATCCATGTACTGAACGCCCACTTAATAGAGTAAAAAAGCCTTGAAGGGAAGAAAGATTCTTGACACACCATTGATTTCTCATTAGTGTATGGGCGGTCCGAGAGTTGTATGCAAGTTAGATATTGAAGGTGTATGACCATGTCCATCTGGGCATGAAAGGCAAGGGATTTAGACATTCAACGGTGCATATCCACTCAAAGACTTCCCATTATTATCAGTGAAGTGGATGAATATTTTGCTTCCCTTGGATGCTTGACGGGTTTTGAAGTTCTGTTGTTGCTGTGGAGGCTCGAGGCCAGGCGATTCTCTCCCGAAATAAGAACATCCATGCCAAATTGATAAACTATTCATAAAAAGGGTCATTTTTGTTCGAAAGTTCCGCCTCATGCTTAGTTTAGGGTCTCCTTCAAACCCTTGTGATGTATAGCAAAAGCATAATTGGACTTGAATTTCTATGTTTTGGAAGTACAGATTACCCATGCAGGTTATGCCAGAGGAAAGAAAAACAAATTCACTCTAATTTGAGTGGTGCTTGGAGTTATCTTTTAGCCAACCATGTGACATCTTTAATAATATAATATTTTATCTATTCATCCATACTAATGAGTTTACATAAAAATAATGGACGAATAAGTATTACATTATTTAAAGGTATTTTTAAAATAACTATAAAGTATCTCCAAATATATATATGTATATATATTTTGCATTTATGCCCAATAATTGCTACTTGAATATAATTTTATTTTGCTATATTTGTCAATTTACTTGCATTAATTTAGCAATGAGTGTGTACCCTTTAGCTACTTTTTGGACACCTTTTATGATATGACATTTTATTAAAAAAAATTATATAAAAATAGATAAATTAATAACCTTCACATTATCTAATGACACTTTAGAATGTCTAAAGGGTATATATTGATATTAAAACTAATGGTTTTAATATTGACAGAACTAACAATGCGGAGACTTTGGTGTCAATTGTGTGTTTGCCGATGATACTCTCATTTGTGCAATGCCACTGGAAGGTAGATTTTTATCTTTGCTGCATTTTCTTCGTTCCCACTTGCTCTCTGGTTTGGAAATCACCATCAGCAAATCTGACATGTTTCTGGTCGGTGATACATCTGCTCGCTTCTCTATTTTGGATGTAAATTGGGTTCCTTCCCAGCTAATTAACTTGGGCTGCCACTCGGAAGCATATTTAGTGACCAGTCTGTATGCGATCCAGTTACTGAAAAATTCCAAAACACAGATTGTTGCTATTAGAAAAAGGCAATAACTTTCCGAGGCGGCAGACCCATGCTTGCAAGACTATGTTATCAAGTTTGCTAACTTAGGCTCTGTTCTCTCTGTTCTCTTGCATACTTAAACTTTCTACCACTGAAAGACTCAGCACTTAATGTTCATTTTTATCTGAAATTCATCGCCTCTTAAAATTTCACAATCAATTTTCGGCACCCACTTTTCTCTCTCTCATAATTTTTGCATAATCTTGCACCTCGAAAATTTCAGCACCTCTTAAATTTTCAGTGTTTAACAAATAAGATTTGAAGAGGACAAAGCGTTATTTATCTCATTGTTTCCATTTTTTCTGAACTCAAAAATCGAATGAATTCTGAGTTAATGGACCTCCGAATGGATCGTCTGTTGGAATTAGAGTAGCCGCTGTTGGGTCGGGTCATCATCTTCCTGAAGCTGTTGAATTGCGTGCTAAACTTGGGCCATGAATTACGTAGCTTGAAATTCCTAGCCTATCGACAAGATGTCGAAGAAGTATTTGGGAAAGTCTTCTTTGGTTGTTGGGTAGAAGGTGGCGCTGTAAGCATAGTAGTGGGCGCCAAATGTTGAGAAGTTGTTGGTGCAGATAGTTGAGTAGGCGGAACTACAACTGGAGCTTTTGGTAAGGTTTTGGAGGCCTGTTTGAGAGCCTTTTGAATCTTTTGTAGGTTCTACAAATAAGCTTGAATATATGATTGAGTGCAGGTATAATGATCATATTTATCACATCATTTCACTTAGAATTTGCAGACTACTGATGATGGCGCATATTGATAAAATGATTGACAATTGAAAGTCCATACCATTATCCATGGTATTTCAAAATAAATACCGGAAGAAATTTTCTTTAAGTTAGGGGCAACGTCTTTATACAATTCATTGTAGTGATGACATGATTGTTGGAATTCTATTGGGTATATGGTTAGAATGACTCCAAACTAGATCTACCATCCTGAAAACTAATTTGGAGGATCTTTTGGATGTTACGTATCAAATCTACAAAATCAAGAATAACTAAAAGATGCTAGGTAAAAGGCATTGTACTAAATATCCTTATAATCCTAATAATTAAATCTTGGCAGAGAATAATTGACTATAAATGATTTAGTAGTCCATAAGGTCAAGGCAATTTTTGTTATATTTTAAGGATATAATACGCAGGTTAATAAATAAAATCCAAAATAAATATCAAAAGCCACGGCCCACAATACATAGTCCACGGCTCACAACCGACCATACACAATAACCAAATATACCTCTAAGAGCAAAAGCCTAACAGATATAAATATTTATATTTACCAAGTAAACAATGCCATCTCAGATCGAGTTCGAACTATTGCAATCGTATTCAATCCACTAGTCTAAATGGATAAAATATGAAAATGAGAACCTAAAGTCTAACAAGTATCACCATATGTGTAAAACAATACATATAAATTAGAGAAAAGGGATACCACATCACAATCGTGTAAAACAAACCACAAGGTTCATAAAATTTCTAAAAATCGAGGAATAATCTTGTACTAAATTATCATCTGTATCAAATCATCCATCCGAGATATAATCATAATAAATCATGATCCGGTCAATCTCATAGACTATTTCATATCATATTATAGCATATTGTAATCGGAAGTCACATTGCATAGGTTGTAACTGTCACCACATCCGTATGGGATACATACCATCGTTTGGATTTAAATCTCTTAATTTCATATGTAGAAATCCAAGAAAACTGAAATCAAAACATATAATCAAAATGTGTTCCGAGCCTAACACATATTCATATATACAAGACATTCCCATCGCTCAATTTGTGGGCCAATATGTATATCTCAAATCACAGTCTAATGCAAATCCATGCAGACTTACAAAGTATGTACGAAATTAGAGAACTAAAGATCATTAGACCAATTTGAGGAAGGGTTACATCCGTCCGATGACCTTAACTATATCGGCTATATTTTAGGCTGGCTGCTCAAGGTCCGACTGCGTTTAATCCAGCAGCTTAAGGTCATTTATGTATATTTTCTCCTATAGATTCGAAACTTGTTTACTATATTTTACTACCCGCAGCTTTGGGTGTAACTTCAAGTTTAGTTATAAATTAAGATGTTTAAATATATTAATTTTTGTTAATTTTTTATAATAGTTTTCATTAAAAATATACATTGGGGTAGGTCAATTACATTACGCTTCAACCTTCCTGTCAACGAAAATGAGACAACATATCACATATGACCTTGTCAAAAGCGGTACTAAAAGTCACATATCTTAGATCCATATATCAATGTCTCGGGTCTCGGACCGCCATGGTTTATGTAGTGACCCCGCCCTCGGCAATATGCATGTGGACTCATGTAAGGTCTGGTTTATGGTTCCATAATATATTCATATATAAATATACATATATATCGTCCTGGGTTTTCATAATTTACAAAATCCTTCGAAATGGTAAATGTTTGTGAAAAACCACCGAACAATTGGCAAAGCATACATGCATCTAAATAATAAACAGAGAGGTGCATAAAAATTATATGCATGTAAACAAAATCTCTGAATCGTATACAAATATTATCGGATACGAAAATAGACTAAGGATTTAGCTTAGAGATACTTGTATCAGCATTTTACTCAACAGATTTAACGAAAAGATACTCCGAGATGCCCGATCGCCACTTTCTCTCTTTCTCTCCCTCCTCTTTCTCTCTCCTCTTTGCTCTACAGCGTGAAGAATGGCAAAACCCTAACCCGTGCACCCTTTCATAACCCGCCTCGACTCAAGCACCACGTGAGTGCTACTCGAGCATGGCTATTCTAGCACATGCACTTGAGTGAGCCTCAAGTGCTGTTGAGGCACAACATCCTGAAATTTGCCCCTCTCTAGTACCAGTTAGCGAGCCTTGAGCATAGAACATCGAACCGAAATCCTTCAGAATTTCATAAAATACAATTAATTTAGCACATCTAATAAATCTAAAATATTAAATATAACCAAAATAATTCAAATGGGGATCCAGGTATTACAACTCTTCCTCACTTATAAAAATTTTGTCTTTAGAATTTACGTATTTCAATCCTTGAAAAGATAAGGATATTTTTTTCAAACTTTGCTCTCGCACTCCCAAGTCACTTCTTCGATTGCGTGGTTTCTCAAAAGTACTTTAACCAATGGAATCACTTTACTCCTCAGTACCTGATCCTTTCTGTATAAAATTTAAACAGGAACCTCAATGTACGACAAATTTTTATCAATTTTCAACAATTTAGCCTCAATCATATGGAACTGATCATATACATATTTCCTTAGCATAAATACATGAAAAAACATCATGATATTTTGCCAAATTTGCAGGCAAAGCCAATCTGTAGGCTACCACTCTGCCTCGCTCCAGCACCACAAACAGCCTAATGAATCTTGGTTTCAACTTGCCTTTTACTCTAAATCGTGAGATTCTATTCCTAGAAGATACCTTCAAGAATACGTGATCGCCCACTCAAACATCAAATTAGACTTTCTCTTATCCGCATAACCCTTTTGGCAATTCAGAGCAATCATCAGCCGACCCTGAATGATTCTAATCTTCTTCAACGTATCCTGGATGATATAGGGACTCAAAAGTCTACGATCGTCAATCTCCTTTCAATTAATAGGAGACCTACATCTCCGTCCATATAAAATCTCAAAAGTGGTCATCTCGATACTTGACTGATAGTTATTATTATAAGCAAACTCGATAAGCGGTAAATAATTGTCCCAACTTTCTTTAATCTACAAAACCGCTACCCTTAATATATTCTCCAAAATTTGGATGGTCCGTTCTGACTGGTTGTCCGTTTGCAGGTGAAATACCATACTAAACTTTAACTTAGTCCCATCTCCTTAAGCAAACTCTCCCAAAATTTTGGCACGAACCTTGGGTCTTGAACTGAAATAATTGAAATTGGAACACTATGTAGCTTCACAATCTCATTAATATACAAACGAGCCAACTTGTCTTGAGAATATGTCATTCGGACCAGTAAAAATGAGCTGACTTGGTCAATCTATTTACAATTACCCAAACTGCGTCCATATTTTTTGCTGTTCTAGGTAACCTTGAAATAATATCCATCAAAATGTACTCCGACTTCCGATTGGGAATCGGTAGAGGATGTAGAAATCCTGATGGCTTATTATCCTCGGTTCTCACTTGCTAAGATATAATACACCTACCCACAAGCGCTGCAATTTCTCACTTCATATTCCTCCACAAAAAATTTTTCTTCATATCTTGATATAACTTGTTAACTTCGGGATGGATTTTATACCTTGATCGATGGGCTTCGTTGAATATTTCCTCCTTCAAATCAATATTTAGAACACAAATTCTATCCCTAAAACAAAGAATTCCATCTACTTGCACATTAAATTACACACAGACCTCATTACCCAAATCATCGACAATCCCCTTCAAATACGGGCCATTTATTTGATTTCCTTGATTTTCTTTAAAATCACAAGTTGCTCCTAGAGATATGATAACATGATTCTCGACCCTTGTGAATACAATCGAACAATGCAACTATTCATTCCACTTAACATCTCCCACTCCTTAATCATCAAATGAGCTAGTAGCCCAGAAGGTTTTCAACTCAAAGTATCAGTGACGACATTAGCTTTTCCTAATTGATACTGAATATCACAATCATAATTCTTCAATAAATCCATCCATTTCGTTGTCATATATTCAACTTTTTTTAGAAGAACAAATGCTTTAAACTCTTATAATTTGAATAAATCATAAACTTTTCTCCATACAAATAATGTCTTTAAATTTTTAGAGCTGCCAACTTCAAATCATGGGTGAGATAATTTTGCTTGTGTATTTTTAACTGCCTTAATTCATAAGCAACAATCAGACCTCACTGCATCAGAATATAGCCTAAACCTCTCATAAAATTATCACAATATACAACAAATCTTCATGATCCATTAGGGATCGACAATACTAGTGCCATAGTCAATCTCCTTTTCAATTTCCGAAGACTACTTTCATAATCATCATCTTAGACAAACATTGCCTGCTTCTGTATCAACTAGGTCAAAGTCACTGCAATCATCGAGAAATTTTTAACAAGTTACTGGTAATACCCAACCAAACCCAAAAAACTCCACACATTCGCGACATTCGTTGGCCTCTCCTAATGAATCACCACTTTCACTTTCTTTAAATCTACCGATATGCCATCCTTAGAAACAATATGACCTAAGAAAGAAATTTTCTCAACCAAAATTTACATTTCTTTAATTTTGTGAACAATTGCCTCTCCCTTAACGTTTGGAATGCAATCATTAGATGAGTTTCATGATCCTCAAAGCTTATTGAATAAATCAAAATATTATTAATAAAAACTACAATGAACTAGTCAAAGTATGACTAGAAGACTGAATTCATAAAATCTATACATGATGTCGGAGTATTAGTCAATTCAAAAGGTATCACCAAAAATTGTAATGACCATACCTCATTCTAAAGGATGTCTTGGGCACATCTTCTTACTTTATTCTTAGCTGATGATACCTCGATCTCAAATCAATTTTAGAGAAAACCCGAGCTTCCTACAACTAATCAAATAAATTGTCAATCCTAGGGAGGGATACCTATTCTTAATTGTGATTTTATTTAACTTATTGTAATCCATATATAACCTCATAGACCTATCTATCTTTTTTACAAACAACATTGGAGCTCCCCACAGTGACACACTCGGCAGAATAAAATTCTTCTTTAACAATTTTTGCAATTGTTGGTTCAACTCCTTTAGTTCAGATGGGACCATTCTATAAGAGCTCTTGAAATCGGTGCTAACCCTGACACCACGTCAATGGAAAACTCCATCTCTCTGTCGGGAGGCACTCTAGGCAAATCCTTTGAAAACACATTCTCAAACTCGTAAACAATAGGGATATCCTCAATGACCACTGACTGACTTCCAAAAGTGGTCACACATACCAGATAAGCTTGGCATTCTTCTTGCATCAAATGGTTCACATGAAGAGCCAAAATCAACCCCATTACTTCCTTTCTGATCCTACTTTGGAATTCAAAACACTCATATCCCAAAATATAAAATAACACAGATTTGTGGAAGCAGTCCATTGTAGCGTGATAGCAAGTCAACCAATCTATTCCTAAGATAATATTAAAATTTGACATATTCAGAAAAATCAAATCTGCTGATATCTCATAACCACAAACCCAAACCGAACATTGGGGTTAAAGAATATCCACCATCAATGATTTATCCATAGTGGTCGATAACATCAAAGCATCCTCTAAAAATTGAGGTGGTACACATAAATTACACACAAACCTAGGGATCACAAAAAAAAATGTATAACCTCATAGTCAATCAATACATGAGCCATGGAATTAAAAATTTGCAACGTACCTTCCACCATAGGTGGATTTGCCCCTACCATTTTGGGTGTCACTACAAAAACTTTCCCAGAAGCCATTGGCCTTTTATTTGGATGCCCTTGCCTTGAAGACTGATGACAGTTCTTTGCATGATGGCCTTCCTAGCCACATTTTTAGTATGCCCCACTCTGTTAGAAACAAACTCGCCCGGTATGGTTATTACAACATTATTCACTTGCAGATTTCGTAAAACAAAACTTTGGAAGAGGCATCTTTTTAGTCGCCTTTCCTTTATCTCTGGCTTTAGATTTTAAGTGTGAGCTTCCACCCTGAGAACTTTGGCCTCTATGTTGTGATCTCTTCTTAAAATACTTTTCTCTGAGCTGCTCCTACTCAATCAAAGGGCCCGATCCAATACTTTCACTATATGCCTTCAGCCAGAAGGGTACCAACTGCTTTCTAATCGAATTATTTAACCATGACAGAAACTTTTGAGTTTTCAAAGTTTCATCCCTAGTAATATGTGGAGCAAATTGGGACAGCTCTGTAAATTGCATATCATACTCAACCACTAAAATGTTTCCTTACCTCAATCGATTGAACTCATCCACCTTAATGTCTTAGATGTTGGATGGCAAGAATTTATCCAAAAATACCTCATGAAATATATCCTAAGAGATCTCTTCGTTTTCTTGCCCCAAAGTGTGGTGTTGGGCCACCCACCACTTGCTAGTCTCACTTTCTAGTCAGTAAGCAGCAAATTTAACATTATCCTCTTCGGAGCAGTCAATCACTTCAAAAGCCTTTTTCAATTTTTGCAACCAATTTTTTGCCTTTACGGGGTTGAACTCTCCCCTAAATTTTGGGATATGCACGTGTGTCCCTAGGCATGAGTAATCTATCTAAAATGTGCATGAGCACCAATCAAGCGTCTTTCAAGATTGTCCATTCTGCCCAAAACCCATATGTATGTGCATCAAAGTTTATCGGGTGTCATTCAACCTAATGTAATCCAATCAAAAAAATTAATTTTAACCCAAAATTTTCATTTGATTTTAATAATTTTATTATCTTAACATAATTAATTATGATAAAAATTATAAATTAGAAATTCGTACTTTATATATTTCTTATTGGAGTTCTCCTATTATTATTTGTTTGAATAAAGAATGTGATGGATATTTTTCAAATATTTTTGGTAAACAAAAAGGTTTAGGATTTAAATACTTCATCTTTTAAGCTATCAAGTCTTCTAATTTGAGAAAATATTGTGTCATATCATATTATAGATACGATAATTTATCCATAATACTAATGAGAAATTCTCTCTCATCATTTGTGCTAAGCATATGTACTTGTTAAATTTATAATCATATAAGTGTTGAATTTCATTTTGCTCAGGTTTTGAGTAGGAAGAGGATGAGTAACTTGATTCATTTTCTTGCATTTCATATATTTGATCATCTTCTTGGTTAGATTGTTATTCAGGTTCTTTGAAATCACCTAATACTAAATTTGTTAAATTGTTACATATTTGTTCATCATATTTATATAATTCATAGTTATATATTTTAACTTTATACTTATTAGGTTTGTAATTAGGCCGTTTACATTTTCAACATATATTTTTGGATGATTGATAATTTTGTCTAGTTTGTTGACTATTTTGTTGCTGATGTCTTTTATGAGTTTGATAGTTTCTCCTATGACTTCAATAGGATAAAGATGGTTGATTTTGGCTAGGATGGTGCCTTCTATGTTGATGAGAGGGCTTAGATCTTGATGGATCTCTGATTTACAATATTATTGACAATAAGCATCCATTTGTAATTTGAATTTTTTATTATCTTTATAGAATTTTGATTGCTCTATATGCTTTTGACATATTACGATCGTTCTTTTTTAATAAATATAAATAATTATCTGTAAGTTATTTCTGTCTGAGGAATAGTTTGCCCTCCAAATAGATCAGGTAATTTTGTTAAAATTATTTTAAAAAATATAGTAATTCTATAATAAATCTTTCTTTCTGTAAATATTTGTTAAAATCATTTCTTCTGAATATATAGATTATAAATAAATGATTATACCATATGAAATGTTGAACTGTTAGGCATCTTACATTAGATAATACTAATTTGAAATGAGATAATTATACTTTGGAATTTCCTATTAATACCCGAAAGATTGTTAAGATTAGTATTTTGATGGCATTTTGACACTTTTTAAACATAATGGTATCATCATCTCCGGCAGTTTGAACTGTCTCAATATGATTTAATATATAATATCTGTTAGCCGAACTAAGAAAATTTTTTACCAAAATTTAAGTGTGCCTGAAAATTCAGCAACTATGAATCGACAGGTTTGATAATTAAATATCTTTTAAATTAAACAGATGTCGGCTGCCATTCCTACTTCATGAAATACATAATTTTATATTTTAACTTATATCAAAATTCTAATCACAATTTGATTCACGATTGAATTTTTTTTTATCCAAATTGATTTATTTCTTTAAATTGAAGATTAGGTAGAGTAGGTCTAAGATAGTAATTCCTACTATTAAATGTTCTGGGTGGATTTAGAGCACATCTTTTTCGATATTGAATCTTTGATATTTCTTGATTTTCATCCTGGGATTTGATTTCTTCATTATATATATCTATAGTTTGATCAATTTTCATTATTGCACTTAGTTGAGTACTTGGTTGAGATATGGAGGGTTTATTAATGTTAGTTTGTTGTAATTTCTGAGGAATGATTTCTAATAGTCATTTATTTTTTTGAGGTAATTTTATTATTTCATTGGTAGGTAGAGTGGAAGGCAAGTTAAGGGGTGGAGAAATATTGTGTGAAAATTGATTATTAATATTTGATTATTTTGTGCAAAAAGTTTTATACGATCTAAATGTTTTGGTATAGTTTGTAAATCTTGAATTGATAATTATTTTATTTAAATTTTTTAAATATCTTCTAGAGTTGCATTATCAGTAAGATTTTGATCAAATCTCCTTTTAAAGACAGTGACCATAAATTTTGTACCATCTATATGGTGGATGGGTTGAAGTAATATTTTGTCCATTGAAGTAGTCCATTGATTATTGACCCTAGTGTTTACATTAATTTGAGATTTGATTTGAGATTAGATTAGAGATTTTGGCAAAAAATTAATATTATTCATATTTAAAAAAAAAACATTTGAAAAATGGAATTTTACTTTTTAATTTGTTCATTATTTGTTTCCATAAGCCTTGATGCGTCATGGATTTAAATTTGAATAGATTTGGATAGAATGATTCGTCGGATTTCAGTATCCGTTCGCTTAGTTTTGGGTCATACACACCACAATTTTAAATAAGAGGTTAGGTGACGGCGGAGTTTGATCCCATCGAAAATACTCCGACGTTTAATTTAGTAATCGGCCTTCTGAAATGAGAAGGTGGATGCAGTATGAATGCTGATGAGTATTTGAGTAGATGGGATGAGTGACTTATGTAATTGCTTGTGAGGAGCAGAACCTCTCAATCCAGAGTTCGTTGGGAACTAGTAACTAAGAGAGAGAGAACTTGAAGGCTCGAGAGAGTTAGAGAACTTTTGAGAGTTTGAGATTGCTCGAAGGCTTTTTGCGGGCGTTTGAGAGCGTGTTCGGGAGCTTGCCTTTCCAGGGAGCTTCCAAGGTCTTTTATGGCCATGGCCCTGAGTTGCTTTCCTTACGTAGAAGGGCTGGATGCCCGTGCTCTACTAAGGATTGTTGCCGTCCTTGGCGTAGGTGTGAGCGCCTTTTTGGATGTAACGATCTAAAAGATGAATCTCCTTCATTTTGTATTTTATAACTATTAGGGTTTCCAGCAGACAGCGTACAGATTCTGGCGCATTCCTCTTGGGATACGTACTGATTCTAGAGGTGACCGTTATAGTGGAGCTTGCCTTCTTAGAGATGTAAAAAATTAGGATAGATGACTGCTGTGACTCTGAGATGGACACGTGGACCAATTAGTACCTAGGCCGCGTGTTTCTTGGGCCCCAATAGGTCTAATGGTCACCTCTCCGGTCAAAGAAAGTGTTGACTGTTCTAGACTTTAATGGGCCGTCCTGCTCTTAGACCTTCGCCAGTCAACTTGCTCTTCATCTGATTAATGGCAGCGTTGACCGTCTAGGCAGAATTAGACCGTTGTGGATTTAGACCGTTTCCTCATTCATGGGCCAGCCCGATACTGGCGTCACCATCACTAGTCCCCCTATGCTGATGGTCAGGGACTCTAGCCTCCAGCATGTTCATGATGAGACGTTTCTGGTTGGGCAACTTGCTCGAGACAGCTTGAAATTGGCAATGGCATTTGGTCTACTAGTTGTGTCGCTTGCACTGTTGATCATAACACCGAGATATGGAGAACTGAATTAGAGAAAACATTAATCGGATTCGTTGACCATTCTGCTAAGAATCCGGAGAACTTGGTGGGAACAGAGGCGTTGACTGGATTTCTTGACTGTTTTGGGTAGAATTCGGGGAACTAAATTGCGAAAAATATTGGCCGGATTCATTGACTGTTCTGGTCAGAATCCGGAGAACTTGGTAGGAACAGAAATATTGACCGAATTCGTTGACCGTTCTAACCAGAATCCGGAGAACTAAGAGCAATGTTTATTGGATTCATTGACCGTTCTGGCCAAAATCTGGAGAGCTTGAAAGGAAAGCAATGTTGATTAGATTCTTGATCGTTCTGGCCAAAATTCGGAGAACTTGTGGGAATTAAAATGACACACCATCATAACGTCGGACTGTTAAACGAAAAGTTTTACCATATGTCAACATGCAATGAATTTCCAATCCCAGTAATTAATTCCGTAGGAGATCTAATTCGACTGCTCCCTTTCCGGATGCGACACATGTCCGCTATAATGGGCGTGCTTTTTTGAGGCATTGCCTTACTAATAGTTGCGTGCCTCTACAAAAACCAGTCTGTTCGTTCAACTTTTCCACACTAAAAATTTTCTAAGTCTCTACTACTCTTCTTACTCTCATTTCCACGGCTTCTTTTATTGTTGAGATGGCTTCTGTGATTACCCCTGCGAGGTGAGAGAGCTGTACGTGGAGTTCAACATTCCACGTGCGATCGTCCCCGTGATGTCCAACGAGCACAATAGGGCTTGCTTCCCTCTTAGGGGCTGCATCATTGTGTACAAGGCTCATCTAAGGAGTAGGCTTCGCATCCCCGTCCCAGAAGAGCTACTGGACATCTTTACAGCACTCAGAGTTTCTATCGCACAGCTCCACGCCAATGCCGTGCACTACCTCTGCACGCTATGCATCTTCCTACGCCACAATTCATGGATGCTAACGAAGGAGGCGGTTAGGGTGATATTTCGATTCACCCAGAGTGGGAATTAGATCTCTCTGTCCTCCCAGAGACCTTCCCGTCAGCGAGGTCATCTATGATTCGCTGAAGAATTGAAAGGACCACTACCTCTTCGTGTGTGTCGGTGACTCATGGCCCTTATCTCGATATTGGGGCAAGGTTTCTAATGCTTTCACCAGGACACCCAAGAAGGTTGAAGTGGAAGCTGTGGAGCCACTGTTAGAGCTGGTGAGGAAATACCTTGACGAGTTTAGGAGGGATCATGTGGTTTCTAGGGAGGAAGCCAAGAAAGCTTATTGGGGACCTCCTTCTCCAGTCTAGAAGATAAGACCACTACCGCTGGATGCCTCACAGTGCAAGAGGAAGGCTGGCCATTTCCATTGATGCGGCCAGCGCACCTTCTACCAGCGATGCTCCCAATAGTCCAAGGCAGAAAAGGGCTACGACGATAGTGCCTTCTTCCTTATCCTCCACAGAGCCGGAATACGTAACAACCAGACAACTTGCTAGAGCCGCGGAGCGCTCCTGAGTATGGGCGGTTGTGGAGGAGTATGAGGTCATGCTGCACAACCGATGGGCTTGGCGGCGCAAACCGCGCCGACAGAGCAGCCGCCTGTAGCTGCTAGGATGGAGTTGCCTGATGAGCCGCAAGTTGAGGTGGAGGAGCTCGTCTTAGAGCCGCCTCCTATGCCTGATGAGCCAGCTACTGGAGTGCTTTTTGAAGCGGTTGACCTCAGTGCTGAGTTGGCGGAGGAGATTACTGTTGAGGTTTCAGCGGAGCATGCTGAGGAGGCTATCGCTCCCAATCCTCCGCCATCAGCCAAAGGTCACAGAGCAAGCTAGTAAGGAGGCAGCGAAAAGTCTGGCTGGTAACTTTTCGAAGCTTCCCTTCTCTTCTTCCTTTGTCGTTTTGGTTTAACTCCTTTAATTTTTGGCAAGAGGCAATGGTTATGGGTGCAGTGGGTAAGTGACTGCGTCAATGGGACCTGGTGATCTAGGATCACAAGAAAGAGATTGCCTGGTTCGATGAAGAGGTGGATCTACTGAGGGCCCAGCACTAGTATGAGAAGGCCGCTCCCAATTGGAGTTGTCTAAGCTGAAAGTAAAAACTACAAGACTGGAAGAGGAGGCTGTCAGGGCTATGGGGCATACTGACAAGCTTCTGAGAAAGATCACTTCGTTAGAGAATGAGCTATCCACTTGCATACGCCCTCATAAGGTCTCTCAGGCACTGTGGGCACTGTTATGGGAAGGCATCAACATCAGTCACCGCATTGTCCATCTAGTGGATCACAATTTTCCTGTTGGTATCATTGAACCAGTGAACTGTACTGCCTGGTGACGTGAGAGCCTTGTGGATTAGTCCCAATGTATGCGGGGGCCTCTCCCGCCTCCTCTAAGGAGCTCTGCTCCTTAGATTTTATGCCCCTTGTTTTTTACCTTCTGATGTAACTATTAGTATAATTTTATCATTAATAAAATAGTTATTTTCCTAACATATTGCATTCCATGACTTTATTTTCCTTAGCTGTTCCTTTAGCTATTTACCATTTGTATTAGCCGGCCTAATCTGTGCACTTCATGCAAGTTGGCTATCCGTCTCACACATTGAAGACACTTGCTACGCTCTCAGATAGACTTAAGTCCTCAAGGAGATATCAGGATGGATCCTGAAGTCGTATCAAGTTGATCGTGAGTTGAGGCTTGAGTGGCACTGCCCACGTTTGATTTAGGGCGACCAGCTTTTGGATAGAGCATTTGCTTCTAGGATGTTGACCGTCGTAGATTGACAGCGCTAATTCCTGTTGGAGGAAGTCATCACACATGCCACTTAAACCCCCTAAGGTTTGAAATTAGACCGCGAATATGCCACTTGGGTGACCAAGGTTTTATTCGACTGCCTATGGGTCGCCTGAATGACTAGGATTTAATTCGATTGCTTATGGGTCGCCTGATTGATCACGGTTTAATTCAACCACTTATGGACCGCCTGGATGACCAGGGTTTAATTGCGAACGGGTAAAAATTTGCCCGACTTAGTGCAGTTTAGGTTGTTTATTTTGTGTAACCTGCAAGCAAGCATTCATATTGAAAAGAAAAAGAAAAAAAAAGGATGCATAGCACAATGCAAGGGGAAAAGAGTTTTCTTTTATTAATGGCAATATAATGTTGTAAGCACGCTTATGCCATACAAATGACCTACTTGAATCTTCACTAGAAGTAGTGCTTTAGGTGGATCGCATTTCACGCCTGTGGGACCAACTTGCCGTTCTAGATTTGGAGTTTGTACACTCCATGTTGCAGAACGGCTGAGATTAGAAATGTGCCTTCCCAATTAAGGGAAAGCTTGTTCTAGTTGGTGGTCTTGCCCTCGTAAGACCAAGTTCCCAACTTCGAATTGCTGCGCTTTCAGTTTCTTATTGTAATAGTGGGTGACTCGTTGCTGGTAGGCTGCTGTTCGCATCTTAGCTGCGTCACAGGCTTCCTCCAACAAGTCTAGGTGTTCCCTGAGCCTTCGGAAGTTACCAAGTGGGTCGAAAGCTTTAAACCTAAGACTTGGGAGCCCGATCTCAACCGAAATTACCGCTTCAGTCCCGTAGCAGAGATTGAAGGGTGTCTCATGAGTTGGTTCCTTAGGAGTCGTCTGGCATGACCGTAGGACGAATGGCAGCTTGTTGACTCAAGAGCTCCCTGTCGCCTCCAACTTGATTTTCAGACCATGGAGTTGCGTATAGTTGGTGACCTCCACTTGTTCGTTTGCCTGGGGATATGCTACCGAAGTATGGACCAATTTGATACTAAGATTGGTGCAATACTTAGTGATATATTTTCTCAAGAATTGGGTTCCGTTGTTGATTACGATGACCTCAGGAATGCCAAATCTGCACATTATACTATGGCGGATAAATTCTAAGGCATTGTACTCAGTGATCTTGGCCCGTGGGGTGACTTTAACCCATTTGGTGATGTAGTCAATGCCCACGATGATGAACTTTCTTTGCCCAGTCACGATGAAAATTGGTAGAGAATATCGGGCCTCCATTGCGCGAAATGCTAAGGAGTTTGGAGGGATCTTAACTCTGCAGGTGGCTGGTGGTGAAGATTGCCAAGAAGTTGGCAATTCTCACACTTCTTCACAAACTCCAGGGCGTCCTTCTTCATCGTAAGCCAGTAATATCCCTGGCGCATAACCTTGAACGCTAAGTTCTTGCTGCCGATATGTGATCCACATATCTCAAGGTTGACTTCGCTCAAAGCGTAGTCGGCCTCCTCGAGAGTGAGGCACCGTAGGTATGGAGTCAAATAGCCATGACAATAGAGCTATCCATCGACTATGGTGTCCCAGTCGGCTGTCTTTTTCATTCGTTTGGCTTCGTCCGGATTCTCTAGTAATGCTCCATCTGTCAGATATCTCCAATAAGATGTTATCCAATTTTTAGCGTCGGAGACTTGTATCGATTCTTGTTCCTCTATACTCGGAGTACTCAAAACCTTCCTTATGTCCCTCGAGTACTGCTTTGGATCGTCAGCCATCACTACTCTGGCAAGTTGATCAGCCTTCCCGTTCTCAGTTCTAGGGACGTGGACTAGGTTCAGCTTGTCAAATCTTCGTATGGTATCCTTCACCTTGGTGAGGTATTTGGCCAAGAGAAGATTGCACGCCTCGAAACTCCTGTTGATTTGGTTAACAACTAGCTCTGAGTTGCAGTAGACGGTTAGCCGCCTAGCTGAGGCCTCCTTAGCTAGCCGTAATCTAGCAACAAGGTTTCGTACTTGGCAACGTTATTAGTGGCTAGAAAGTCGAGTTTAAGGGAATACTTTACCTCAAACACATCTGGGTCCTTAGGACCACTCCAACACCGTTGCTTGAATTTGTAGACGAACCGTCCACGTTAAGAACCCATTCTAGCTCTTCTGGGTGGTGATCAGTATCCTTAGTGGGGTGCTCACTAACAACTAGGGTCGTGGTCGTGGCAATAAAGTTCACTAGGGCCTGCTCCTTGATGGCTAGCCTAGGCTAGAATTTGATGTCGAACTCTCCTAACTCATTGGCCTACCTAACCAGCCGTTCAGGAATGTCAAGTTTCTGGAGGATTCCTTTCAGTGGTTGATCAGTCAGGACAACCACGTGATGAGCCTAAAAATACTGTTTCAACTTACGGGTTGAGAAGACAACTGCCAAAACTAGCTTCTCAGCGTGTGGATAGCGTGTCTATACACCAATCAATTTCTTGTTTACATAGTAGACTGGCCGTTGAGAGCCAGAGTCCTAGCAAATGAGAACAGAGTTAAGAGTCACCTATGACACCTCTAAGTAGAGGTATAGCTCTTCTCCGTCCCTGGGTAATGTCAGCAACGACGGATTGGCCAAGTACTGCTTCAACTCATTAAAGGCTTCTTGGCACTCTGCAGTCCACTGGAATCCGTTTGCTTTAGTCCCCCTCAGAGCCTTAAAGAAATATTGATACTTGTCCCCCAACTTGGCCAAGAAGCGGAACAGTATTGCCAGTCGTCTGGTTAGCCCCTAGATATCTTTGATGCTCTGCGGTGGAGACATGTCCGTGAGGGCTTTGATTTTCTCTAGGTTTGCTTTGATCCCTCACTGAGAGATGATGAAACCCAGGAACTTTCCTGAGGATACTCCGAAGACGCTCTTTAAAGGATTTAACTTCATCTGGTGTGTGCGGAGTACCTCGAAGGAATCAACTAGATCACGAGTATGGTCATTGGTGGTCTTACTCTTGGCAAGCATGCTGTCAACGTATACCTTCATATTACGGCCGATCTGCTTCTCGAATATCATATTCACGAGCTTTTGATAGGTGATACTTACATTCTTCAAACTAAAATGTATGACCTTATAGCAATAGGTGTCTTAGTCGGTTATAAACGAGGTGTGCTTCTCATCCTCGGGGCTCATTCGGATTTGATTATAGCTTGAGTACGCGTTCATGAAGCTCATTAGCTCGTATCCAGAAGTCGAGTCTAGCAAGAGGTCGATTCTGGGTAAAGGGAAGCTGTCTTTTAGGTAGTCTTTGTTGACGTCGGTAAAGTCGACGCACATTCACCATTTTCCATTGCTCTTCTTTACCAGGACGACATTGGATAGCCAATTTCGGTACTGGACTTCTCTAATGAAGCTGGCATCCAGAAGCTTCTTCACTTCTTCCCGGATGGCGACGAGCTTCTCCATGAAATGGTTCCTCCGCTTTTACTTGATGGGCTTACAGCTGGGAACGAGGTCTAATTTGTGGACCATTACTCCAATTGGAATCCCAGGGATGTCAGCAGGTGTCCACGTGAGGATATCAGTGTTCTGTCTCAAGAATGCTATAAGCTCGTCACGCAGTGGTTCAGCGAGTGGGCCCCCAATCTGCACACACCTCTCCAGGTCTTCCGGATTTAGCGGTACTAGGTCGGTTGCCTTGCCGGGTTGTACTTGCTGCAAGGTTGTCTCATCTCGGTGGTCCAACTCTCTTGTAGCCGTATGCTACTGTTTGGTGCAATCTGGGATATGTAATATATTCACCTATTCACTTGATCACCTAACACTTCACTGATACTGCATGTTGTTAGAAACTTTATTTTCAAACGCGGCATTAAAGTGACGGCTCTGAATACTGCAAGCATGGCCTGCTTAGGATAGCATTGTACACGGAGGGCAGGTCAACGACCAAAAAGGTTAGTGTATGACTCACTGTTTTAGGGTACGTGCCAAGGGTGACCTTCAACTGTATCGTTCTTTGGACGGCCACGGGGTCTTTGTCTAGATCGTATAGTTGCCCTTCGGCAGGTTTTAGTTAGTTCTTTTTTAATTCATGTTTAAAGAAAGTATCGAGATGGTGCAAATCCTTGGAGCTTCCATTATCAATGAAATCATATTTCAGTTGATAATCCACGGTACCACCTGAAATGAGTGCAGATACAATAAGGGGATCAGTATGTGGAAAAGTTACATGATTCATGTCACTATCACTAAAGCTAATGACATTTTCTTCTGTCTTCTGCTTCTTCATCCGGCTTGCCGTTTCTTGTGCTCATGTTGACCACGTCAGCTGCCAACCAGTTTCATGGCTGTGATGGATTTGGTACTTCCGTGCCTGAGAAGCCAGAACTCTGCTCAGGGTTCTTGACAAACCTAGTGAGATGGTCTATCCAGATGAGCTCCTCAATCTCCCACTGCAGCGTCTTGTAATCTTTCATGGTGTGTCCTAGAGATCGATGAAAATTACAGTACTAAGTTGGATTTCCTCCCTCCATGTTTTTCAGTGGTTTTGGCCACCTGAGGAACTTTTCACCATAGATTTGCATGAGGACGTTGGCCTGTATATCGTTGAGGGGAGTTAGGTTGATTGGCCTATATTTCTTGCGGTCCATTGCTCCGGTCCTGTGCTGCTTCCAGCGGGGATTGTTGCCGCCACTGTTCTTCCTCTTTCCATCAGTCGAGAAAGAGCGAGGTTGGTCAGTCCTCTTGGAACGTTTCACCTCGTTAGCCTCCTCAGCGACTATGTAGACCCTGGTGATAGACTCCGCTTTCCGTAAGGTTTTCAGGTTCTTGTGGGCCAGGTGCTTGAAGAAGTCTCCATGTATCAGAGTAGAGATGAAATCGCCAAGGTTTATCTTCTCTGTGAGCCTGAGGATTCTTCTGGCCTTTGCTCAAGTAGGTGAAGAACGATTGTGGAATCTAGTGGGGATGGTAGTTTCTTGGATAGAGTTTGGGTTGGGATTTGAAGATGCGGTAGTGGAATCGTGGTCGAAGATGGGATGAACACAGTGGTGGTGGGAATTACTCACTAGTTTTGCTCGATTCGGTTGAGTAATTGAAGGATTCCATCAATAGAGTATCAGATTTGTGCTTTGGTGGAAGCTTGGGCAACCATAACTGCTGTGTGTTGTTGGACAGTCACTTACACCTTCTTCAACTTCGTTGAAAGCTTTGCGATGGAAGTGTCAAGTGCGTCAAGTGCATGTTCTTCAGTTGCAAGAGCCATTTCCTCTGCCTTGTCTCAATGAAAGCATTAATGATGCATGCACGATCGATGACAGCCCCGCAAGAGTGGAATGATGGCATAGACAGAGAAGAGGACGGCGGAAGGGGAGATCAGCAGAGGCAAATTAAAGGGAAATAAGGTGAAGGAAAATGATCGAGGTGTAAAAGGCCGAGGTCCTCAGGGCCGTGATGCGAAAAGAGAGAAGCAGGGAAAAGATAGGGAGAGAGAGGGAAAGAGGAAAACGGAGAAAGGGGGAACCAGGGAGATGGAGAGAGAGAGCATAGAGTGCAAATATTTCCTTTCTTTCTCAGCATAGTATCAAGTTACTTATATACAGTAAGACTAGTTATCGTGGTCCAATAACTAAAAGCAAAACAAACAAAACAAATATAACAAAAAATAGAAAATCAAGGGCACGTGGTTGAGTTGGTAGCAGTGGACTGATGTGGCCGCGATGGTTCTGCGGTTGAATCGATGTGCCTGTAACAATATCATTACGATATCTTACTCAATCTTCGTTATGAAGTGCTGGTGGGGTTCTTCAGAGGGGCATAGGAGCTTCGTCAAGGGGATCTATTTCCCCTTATTTCTTTGTCCTTCCCATGGATGTCCTCAATAATATCATTGTGGCTAATACCTGCAATAATACTAACTTTAAGTACAATTGTAGATTTTATTTACTCACCTAGTGGTATGCTTGCCTTTTCTGACAAGTTACTTATATACTCAAGAGGTGAGAAATCTTCGGCCTAGGTCCTTGAGCTTTTCTTGGACATCTTTGCCTCTTTGTCGGGTCTTGTTGCCAATAATATGAAGAGTGAAGTTTTGTTCATTGTAAAGAACCAGCCATTAGCAGCGTGGTGTTGGAGGTTGTGGGATTTTAGCTCAGCAAACTCCTGATTCAATACTTGTTCCTCTAAACACATTAAGGCTATCTGAGATGGATTGTGATGTTTTAGTGGAAAAAATTGCTAGAAGGATCTTCTCATAGAAGAATAAGTAGCTCTCATTTAAAGGTTGGCTCCGACTTATTTCCTCTATCCTCTACACCCTCCATGTTTATTAAGCTATCATTTTATCCTCCCAAAACCAGTTTGGAAGATGATTCAGAGTTATATTTAGAGATACATTTGGCGAGGATTGATTGATGGGAAGCACTCAACCAAGGTTGCACATAAGGATCATTATATTTCTACGGAGGAAGATAGTTTAGGTATCAAAGATATATATACTTGGGACCTTTTCTTGTGCAGTGCTCCTTCTTTAGAGGATTATCTTGAAACACTCAATATCAATACGGATCAACTGATTATATCCTTGATATCTCAAGAATAAGTGCTCTGTGACTATTAAAAATCTCTAAAAACACTCCTTAGTGCTTTAATAATATCGTGAAAGTTTGGCATATGTTGAGGTAATATGTTAGCTATCATATTGGAAATGGAGGCAATGTGTTCTTCTGTGCCATCACTAGCATCTGTTGGAGAGCCTAGTCGATGGGGAGTATTCTAGGCCTGCTTTGATCATTAGGCTTCTAATTTACATGAAAGTATAATCCATTACTAGTTGCAGAGTGGCAATACTTACAATAGGAATATAAAACACATTATTGAGCATATGCCAAGATGCCTTTGTGTGAAAATACTTGGATTCAGACTTTATCACCAAATAGTAAATTTTTGGTTTGCTCTATTTAAGATATCTTTATTGAGGTATGGCTAAAAGTTCGATAGGTTGGTTTGATTGAGGAACAAAACATAACCCTCATAATGTGTTCATCCATTGGCTAGCTATTCTTGAAAGACTGAGCACAATTAACCAAATTAAATATTTTGCTAACAGTTCTCCATTGCGTGTTTTGTGTCCCAATGAATTCGAATTTCATGGGTACCTGATCTTTGAATGTCATTTTTTACATCAAATATGGATAATTGACTAAACCTCAATCGGCATTGTTCCTTTTATCCTTACAAGTGTACAAGGATTAGTATAATTTTTTCAGTAAGTTGAGTATCGTATTTATAAGGAATTAATTTTCTATGCTAAGCTGATTTCATAACTATTTTATATTTTAAAATATTAATAGATAATTAAAATATTAAATTAGTAATAATCGGAATGACCATAATAGTTATAGTGTAGCCATAAAGTGAATTAAAAGATATAAAAAGATTAAATGATGAAAATTTTAACTATTGAAAATTAAAATACTTATGGTGGATATACCATCCAACAATGACAAAAATTGAAGTATATGAAATTAAATTATAAAAATATAAAATTAAAAAAATAAAGATGGCTCAACCATCTAAAACTCAGAATATAAAAATAGTAACTAAAGTGTAAAAACTAAATGATAAAAATTTAAAATTAAAAAAGTGGCATTGGTGTAGTTTTTCAAGGTTTAAAAAAAATAGCAAATAAAGTGTAAGGACTAAATGATATAAAATAAAAATTATAAGAGTGAGGTGATTTAACTATCTAAAACTTAAAAAATAAAAATAAAATAAATAAAATATAACGTAATGTGTTTATTCCTACAGTATAGTGCAATGTAAAATTGTAATACTCTAATATTAATTTAAAATTAAATCAACTAGTGAAAATAAAAGACAAATAATATAAAACTTGATGGGTCCAGTAACCATGGGTCTAATAGGCTAGTCCCCACAGCAAGCCGACAATTTAACATAATTCTTCCAAATTAAAAGTCCCACATTGCTTTTTAAGAAACAATACATCTGCAAATCCCACTATAAAAGCAAGCATCCTCAACCATTGAAAGACAAGTTGAAGAAACTTGAAGAAGCTTTATAAGGCTCCATATAACTCGGAGAATGGCATAACCGTTACTAGCCAATCTCCAATCAAAGCAAACTAGCGGCCAGGAGACCCTCGACTCTCATCTCATCTAGGAGGCCCCTCGGCTCTTCGCCCATCCGGGGCCCCTCGGCTACCTTAGTTCTTGAGGCTTTTAGTCCTTTCATTTAGAGGCTGTCGGACCTTTGCCGCCAAGAGGCTCTCAGCCCTCCTCCCATCCAGAAGCCATCAATCTTCTGTTAGTTAGGAGACCCTCAACCCTCTGCCTGCCAGGAGGCCCTCATCCCTCCTCCGGTTCAGAGGCTCTAGGCCCTCTGCCTCTAAGGGGCTCTCAGCCCTCCTTCTGTTCGGAGGCCTTCATCCCTCCACCAGTCCTAGAGGCCCTCAGCCATTTGCTTATGTAAGGTCCCACATTGGATTGGGGAGGGGAACGAAGTGTCCTTATAAGGGCATGGACACCTCCCTCCTTGTAGACGCGTTCTGAGAGCCCATGGGGGGTTCGCCAGGAGAAAACCTTGAGGCCTGTGTTTGGCTTGGGACGCCGTGAAGTTCCCAGGCCAAAGAGGACAATATCTCGCCACGCTGTGCCGCCGCTGCGCCACTCTGGGAGACGCGTTTTGGAGGCGGCTGAGGCCGTCTGCTATGAACAAAACCGTGAGGCCTGTAGGCTTGGAGATGCCATGAAACTCTCCCAGGCTGCGGCCTATAGGCTTGGAAACGCCGCGAAGTTCTCCCGAGCCAAAGTGGACAATATCTACATGCGGATGCGCCGGGGACGTTACAGCCTATCAGGAGGCCCTCAGCCCTCTGCCTACTAGGAGGCCCTTAGCCCTCCTCTAGTCTGGAGGTTCTCGACCATCCACCGCTAGGAGGCTCTCAGCCCTCTTCCTGTCTGGAGGCCCTCAGTCTTCTATCCAAGAGGTGTGGAGCTCTCCTCCTTCCAAGAGCCACGGAGGCCATCAGCCCTCCGCCACTAGGAGGCCCTCAGCCCTCCGCCAGCTAGGAGGCTTTTAGCCCTTCGTCTCGGAGTCGCGATCCCTCTATCCCGGAGTCAGGAGCTTGTTGTCCAAGAATTAATCCTCTACTCAGGTAACTAAAATGTTTATTCACCAGAACAATTTGGTCCTTCTCCTCTAAGTCGTCCATCTACCGGGTGCACCTATAAGCCACCCACTGTAGGCGCACCTATAAGCCGCCCTCCGCGGATGCACCTACAAGGCGCCCTCCGCGGACGCACCTACAAGCCACCTATCTGCCGGGTGCACCTTAAAGCTGCCATTTGTAGGCGCACCTATAAACCGCTCCTCTGCTGGGCGCATCTATAAGCCGCCCCTCTATCGGGCGCACCTCAAAGTCGCTCTCCACGGGCGCACCTCAAAGTCGCTCTCCACGGGCGCACCTATAAGCCGCCCATCTGCCGGGCGTACCTCCAAGCTGCCCTCCGTAGGCGCACCTATAAGCCGCCTCTCTATCGGGTGCACTTATAAGCCGCCATCCGTAGGCGCACCTTTAAGCCATTCCTCTGTCGAGCGTACCTCTAATCCACCATTCGTGGGTGTATCTATAAGCCGCCCTCCATGGGCGCACCTATAAGCCGCTCATCTGTCGGGAGCACCTATAAACCGCCCCTTTACCGCTCATCTGTCGGGCGCACCTATAAGCTGCCCCTCCACGGGCGAACCTCCAAACCGCCCTTCGTAGACGCACCTATAAGCCGCCCCTCCACGGACGGACCTCCAAGCCGTCCTCCGTGGGCATTATAAGCCGCCATTCACGGGCACACCTCTAAACCGTCATCCATGGGCGTACAGGTCAGCCGCCCCTCTGCCAGGCGCATTCATGGAGCTCAAGCCTCCAAATACATCTCTCTCACACTCCCCTCATCACTGCATCTTTGCATTCTCATCACGTTTATCTTTAAACGTGCATTCCTCCATTTATTACGGAAGATATCTGACTTGAGCGTTGGAGTGTCAATGGGGGATACCCGTATCCTCTGACCTCTTATTTGTGGTTCGTGTTGTGCAGGTTCTTAGTTATCGGCGACGGAGACTGATCCAGATCCAGATCAACCCGCAACGGAAGATTGGAAGGCTTTCTAATCCGTACAACAATCGGAGATCCGGGACGTAACAAAACTGATAGAACCAAACTGATTTAAAATAAATTTGATATTAAGATAAAATTTAAAGATATAAATTGACAAATCTAAAATAAAATCTACAATAATAAAACGTTAAATTTTTAAAATAAAAACTAACATCCTAAATTTTCATTACCTCACTCTTTTTTCATTCCCTCTCTCTGCTCTGGCCTTCCCTCACTCTTTTCTTCTCACTCCTTTCCCTGCTGCGCTCGTCTCTCTCTCTCTCTCTCCTTTCTCTCTCTCCACTGTCTTTCGGCAGACCCACTATGCCCTCGTTAGCCTCACTCTCCTTTATTTGTAAAGCGGAGAAAATATACTTCTACACATAGACTTCTAGTCTCCCACCTTTTTTTTTTTTTTTTTTAAATATATAAATATATATTTATATTTTAAATATACATGTATCTCAACCCTTTAAAAAAAATTAAATTTGCGTTTTACTCTGTCTTTCTTTAATCATGTGAGTAGGTGGACAAAATAAAAATTCAATACGATTAATTTGCATATTTTTATTTTAAAATTATTTATTAAAAAATAAATTTATATAATTAAAATATATAATTTAAATAAAAATTATTAAAAAATAATAATAAATAAATATAAAATTATAAAAATCAGTATTAATCAATAACCTTGTACAAGAGAGTAAGGACAAGATGGCTATATAAAGAATGCAGTAGAGATATCGAATAACCCCCTGAAATTGATGAGTATAGAAATATATGTTGTCCAATAATTAATTTAACAGGCAGTGAATTAAGTTATTATTAATGTTAATAATTTTAGTTTTTTTAAATATTAGATATCTAAAATTAAGAAAAATTATAGTAAATAAATAAAGAGTAAAAAAAAGTTGATACTCTTTCTATATTTGCTTAGTGTATAGGCTCCAAAATTGTTACACAAGATTTTTAATTATTAATTTTGATATCATCAATTTATTGTAGACCAATTTAAAAATAAGTGTACAATAAAAATTTAATAAAAAATCGGATACAGGTATTAAGCCTGGCGCTTGACATGTGCTTGATACATGCTCAGACGCACTTCACACAGAATGTGGGTACCCGAGGAGCGCCTTGAAATGTTTATGTGTATTTTGGGCATAATGTTTGCGCTTGAGCCATGCATTTTGTGACGCTCGTGTGCCGAGTCATTGATAAAAAGTAGTGCCTACATTGTTCAAGTCATTTTTTGCCAGCAAAAAGAGATAAAGGAGAGAGAAAGAGAAGAGGAAGAAGAGAGAGGAAGAGAAAAAAAGTGATTTTGAATCATTATTTTGTCAAAATTGTTAGATTTAAATATTAAAATATTTTTAAACTTGATTTTTAGTTTATTTTAGATTCCCTCTAATTTTTGTTATGTTTCGTAGTTTACTACATATGCGTCCAATATTTTACTTCCTTATTTTGAATACGTGCACATACATACGGTTTTATTAGTTATTTTAAAATTTTATTTCATTTTACAAATAGAATTGAGAATTTGTTCATTTATTACTTAATAAATAAATATTTTGATATAATATATTTGTAAATAGAAATATTTGTGAAACAAAAGTCATGAAAAATATGCATTTTGCCTTGTATGTAGTCGTCTGTATATGTGTTTTGGGTCAAACTCTATTTTGTTATTTGTTTTAATATTTGTATTTTTTTATAGAGTAGAAACATTTTTATTTTTAGAATAAAAGTTTTGTATTTTTCTTATAGAGAGAAAATTTTAGACATTTTTTATAGAATCCCTCAATTTGATATTTTATTAAGAACTATTGCAAAAATATAATACCCGGATCCTTATTTAATTTATTTTAATATTAATTATTATTTTGGATATTTGGATGTATTAAAAATTGATTGAATCTTGTAAAATTTTAAACGATATTCGGATAGGTAGGGTTGACGCTTAAAATGCATTTGAGAGGGACCTAAGCATCGATTCTAGTAGGCTTGTGCTCGAGGCACACCTGAGGCTAGGCTCAAGCGTCGATTCTAAATTGGTGGTGTTCGAGGCATACTTGAGATGACGCTCGAGCACTATTTTAACTATGTAAGGGGGGAGCTACACACTGTTGCTCATTCGCATGGGAGAAAAGGCAGAGAGGAGAGAAAGAGTGGGAGAAAGAAGGGAGAAAATGTGACAACCCAAATCAAAAACACTAAACATAACTTGAACCGCTCATGTCGAAAAATATAAAAATTTTAAAGCATTTATCCTTCAACATTATTATGACATCACTCAATTAAACTACTACTAAATCTTTAAAATATCATACATATACTCCAAAATAAAAGTTATCCAAGATTACAGGTCGCAACTCGAAAGAAACCACCCAACTTCTATCAATAATAGATCGAGTCTGACTTCCACTGAAAGATAATAGGTAGCCTCCAAAATCTTATTTATCTGAAAGTTCTGTAGTAAAAGTAGGATCCATTGGCCCATGCTATACAATCAACTGAATTTGGAGATAATAAAATGTAATGTGGCCCAAATGCCCAACAAATAATAATAAATTAAAAACATGTAATAACAATAAATATATCGGATATACATTAAGCAATGGATACCAAAAACTAGAACTGTAGGGTTCGGGATCCTAAAATATAGTATATTTTGGTGATTGAATTGATGTAATTAAGTTTGGGGATAAGTGAAATTGGAAAAGTAAGGGAAATAGCCTTAGTGCAGTAAACTGTAGGGCCGAGCTGTTGCAGGCTCGAGCGCAAACGGAGGCGCCAATTCCAGTAGGGTTGGGCATGTTGTGGACTCGATCGCAGAAGTGGGCACCAAAACCAGTAGGCTCCGGGCTCGCCATAGGCATGAGCCCCGATGGTGGCGCCAAAACCAGTGGCGAGGATGCCGCAGCGTGTTTGCTAAGCGCTCGAGCATGCCGCGCTCGCCTAACTGCTGCTCAAGTGCCAATTTGTTTTAAAGCCCAAGTAGGGCGTTCGCAATTTTCATTTTCGTGTGCAACCAAACCCTAGATAGAGAGAGCGCCGAACAAGAGAGAGAAAGGAGGAGATCGAGGCCGTCGAATTCGAATTCGTCTGAGAGCTAGTTATAAAGGTTATAGATCGGGTCGAGGCAAGTGCTTTCATATTCTTTTTATCTCCTCTTTCGATTTTTATTCGTTTTCTTTAGAATATTTTCATCCCGATACCCACTTAAATCATGAAGAATATGTAGCTAATGATTATTACTCAAAGTATTTATGGTTATTTGTCTAATTTACCTTCTGTTTGGCCCAGTTTGGCACGCCAGATTTGGGATTTCCCCCTTCCCTTCAATTATATGTTAAATTGCCCACAAAATATGAATCACCATATTCCAATTATGCATATATATCAGCCGGGCATCTGATATTACAAGTATCGACCCATTTGCGACGTCCGAATACTCTAAATTGACATTATTACTGTTCACCCGAGAATAAATGGAAAATTTGCATACTTCCACCCTAATTAATTATTATGAAAGTATGATTAATTACATATGTTTAATTATAAGCTCCGAAAAAATATGATTATACTTCATGTGTGGGAGAAATGCTTTTTGGAGGCCCCCAAAGTGATAATTGCCTAATATGGTAAGGAATTCTAACTTTTTCTATGCATTGTGACATCCATGCATTCAATTTGACTTATAAAACTTATACTCGAAGAAAAGATAATGATCATATATGTAATCAAAGGGAAGTCCACAATATGATATGTGATCGAATGGCTCTCTCAAATGGAGATATTGTGAAATGAGGCATGGTGGACCTTTTCTTAAATAAATAAGAAACTATAAAATTAGGACCACGGATTTATATTACAGAAGTAATAACCTTAACCTGCCACTAGCATTACAGTAGTGATTCAATGACTATCCTAGCAGCGTATTATAGCGAGTGATACTCTTAATAAGCCTTAGGATATTATTGTGAAAGGACGAAGACTGTCTTTGGACCCTGGGAAACGTGGGGGCATATGTTTATGGCCTATTTACAGGCAATATGTGATGGCCCACCTCCGGGTCGATAATAGGAGCTTACGCCTTTAGGTCATGTAGATGACATGATCATTTCCTCATTTTTTCGTACATTTAGTTAGTAAGGCTTACTGATCTTGGTCCACGAAAATGAATAATCATACATAAAGTATATCCTAATGAGAAGTAAATTGTATTCCAAATCATATGTAATCATGTTCCTAATTATGCATCCCTTTCATGATTATGCCTCTTTTCCTCGTTGATCTTTGATTATATTGTCTACTGCTTTTGTTTATGATATACTTGCTGAACTGTTAGCTTACCCTTACCTCTCTTTCCTTTCAAATGAGCAAGCCATTATACCCGATGAATCTGAATTGTCTGTGAGCATAGGATAGGCAACTGATACGGATTGGAAAGCTTTCGAGGACTTATTTTTGTGATTTTATATAAGGCATGGATATTGTAATAATTATTTTGATACTTATGGTTATGTATATGTATGTCATGATGATGATGGACCTTTAGTTAGTTTTCGCTGTTTATTGATGGATATAGTAATTTCTGCAGGTATTTTTTAAGGTTGTAATTGGTTCCTAACTGGCATCCTTTTAAACCAGCGTCGTACCGGAGTTACGACGTGGACGCCACCCGTGTGTTTATTGTGGCATTTGGGGATCCTATATATATATTATTTGTATTTGTGGTTTTTGTATAGGATTTTGTACAGGTTTATATTTGACAGCCGTTCGTTTTATAGACAAAACTCTGTCGAATTTTCGATAGATTTTTTGGTCCGTCACAAGACTAGTAATATAACATCCAACAGATAAATTTATCCGGGAATCAGTATTCGTTGTATCTACGATTCAAAAGCAAAAGTAAGGAAGGTCACCCCGGACCAATACGACACAAAGATAATAAGATTTACCAACAACATGCGACAATCTCTTAAAATCCGACATCACGAGAAATAAAAGGATCTCTTGTTCCAAATGTCATCGTGAATGACTTGAATATCAAATAACAATGAACAACATAAATTCTATTGAATTTGGATATCATAAATCTGACACATTGATTTTACTAAATACAACTCGTAGATTCCATTAAACTCTAAACTCAAAAGGTATTAATAACGAGTTATTATGAAAAATGTCTTGGACCTTATTCTGTCACCGTGAATCAAAGGCTGTGTATTTATACCACCAACGGCGGGTAAGTGACACAAGGTTATTTATGGTATCATCACTATCCCCATAGTCCTCTCAAAGGTTGTGCCCATAGTATACTCATACCATCTATGATACTCCTTGCCAATGATATTCTTGATATCATTTTCTATAATGGTCACATGGTTATAAGTATCCATTCACAATAACAATATACATTATCACCACCATGATAAAGAAATCAGTATCGGATAAGTGTAGTCACACTAACGTGTGGTAACCTCCCATTCATTAGATACATTAGTGTTTTCATACGATTTTCTTAACATTGATTGTAGGATGCCAATAACTCAAATACTCACGCAATCAAGTATAACGCAAAGAAGGCTTTACAATTATAACAATAGAAATGTCGTTTAGTACTGATAAGGACCGTACTCATACAATTAAAACTAATACAAAGAAATTTATTACAGAATAAAGAAAGAACAACAACAAACCGGGAATAATTTATTTTGACCAATTTAGATATTTATCTAGTCTTCCATTCTATTCTAATATGTGAAATATATTACTAAAGTCATAATTCAATTATCACTTACGGACAAATCTACTATCATGAATCATTCCAAATTTATCTAGCAACATCCAAATGAAACTATATAATAATTTTAATCATATTCTACAATTCGACTTGTATTCTAAAATATACACTTGCACATTTATAATCACCATAATATGTCAATATTTACCCTCTGCTAATCTTATAATATTATACACATACATTTATCTACAAATCGGTTCCCAAACTATACCCATACCTTAACCGAACACTGTCAATTCACACACAGTTCCAATACTCACACACTGGTTTACACACACACCCACAGCAACACACAGCCTCACACATATACACCCACCCACACACAGCAGCACATAGCCGCACACATTTACACCCACCCACATACATACACACACACACACGACTACAGCACCCACACACCTCGCACACACACTGTGACGGAACGGATTTTTTTTTTTTTTGCATTTCGCCAACGATCTCCCGGAACTGATACCAAGTTTTGGTGGTCCGATCTGGGCTGATCGTGTCTTCCAAAATACAGGATCACAGATGCCGTCTAGGACTCATACATATTAGTCATCAACATATAGCGGAAGTCAATCTATTATTCAACAGAAGCATTTACATTCATTCTCATAATAATTCAGTCCAGAATACATATAGTCATGAACGCCTAATCACAAAAGTTAATCAATTCTAATGGATTATTACATTAATTGCTTCTTCGTAACAGTCGTCCAAAAGATGCTTCTGAATCCTTACAAACCCTTCAGATAGGCTCTAATCACTCCGTCTCGTCAGGCATGAGTTCTAAACTTTCATCTAAGGGGGGAGGAAAACAAAAAACAGAGAGCCAGAGCTCAACAAGGTACATGCAGATATTCCATAAAACGTTCGTGCTTTCAACAGTTACGGATACATATGCAGAATATCATTTGGTCGAAATCATGCAGAACACTTAGAACGGTTAATGCAGGAAGTCAAGCATCATATATACATAGTATTTGGCGAATAAAAACTAAATCAGAAAATCGAAACAGATAATATTTGAGCACAAAATAAGGTCGGTCACATTTTATCTTCTTTTATTTCTTGCTTAACGGAAGGGGGCTCTAGTCGAGGATAGATTGTGCACATCTCCTCACAATCACGGCAATACGTCAATATACAAAGCCCCGGGGACGGCTCTCACTTCCTCCTTGTACAAAGCCCCGAGGATAGCTGTCACTACCTCCTTGTATAAAGCCCCGAGGACGGCTGTCACTACCTCTTTGTACAAAGCCCCGAGGATGGCTCTCACTTCGGTTATCCTCGATTATCACCTTAATGTCCTAAGGCATGTCGGAATACCTTATCTCCCAAGGCTAAGGTCTGAACTTATTTGTTTTATCATAAAGTCGATTCACATTTTCTTTGTTTATTACAAGCCGGTTTCAAAGTTTTAGTACAGATACCGGTTTCAAATCATAATACAAGGTCGATTTCAAAAATTATAATGCAAATGCCGGTTTCAAAATCACTATGCAAGGCCGGTTTCAAAATCACAGTACAAATGCCGGTTTCAAAATACGATATAAGGTCGATTTCGAATTTACACTACAAGGCCGGTTTCAAAATCGCAGAACAGATACCGGTTTCAAAATTTCATTACAAGGCCGGTTTCAAAATTTTAACACAAATGCCCGTTTCGATTAAGGCCGATTTCAATTATTCTATAAGGCCGGTTTCAAAATCACAAGGCAATGCCGGTTTTAAAATTTTAACACAAATGCCGGTTTCGGTTAAGGCTGATTTCAATTATTCTATAAGGCCGTTTCAAATCAAGGCCGGTTTCAAAATCAAAGGCAAATGCCGGTTTTAAAATTTCAATACAAGTGCTGGAGGTCTTTTTACTCATATCAGATATCTTAAAAGCTTATTCGTGGCCAGAATCCATGCAAGTAAGATAAAAACGAAGATCTTTATGAAAACACATAATAGAGTTTCCTTTAAACATGGCATTAATAGAAATTCAGAAAATCAGAACAAATATCATGCATACCGTAACATAAGTTCATAAAAAATCAGACATACTTATATTACAAACATGAACTATAGAAAGATGAGTACGCTTATAGTAAATCATGAATTTAAGGGGGGTACACTAGCAATATTCTTAAAAACAGAAAGAGTAACGTTCGAAGTACACTTACAATATTCTGAAATTAAAAACAGAGTGTACACTTGCCTGACAGCCGTTCACCCACCCTTACAGACTGGAAGCTTTCTCTCCTCTATTCTTTACTATTCTTCTCGCTGGTTGCTCGTGCCAACTTTCTTGATCGAAGCTGAGTATTTATAGAGGAGGGGTTAGGTGGGGTAAGTGGGGGTAAGCTACCTACCTCGTACTTCTTCTCAGACGTTAGGTAAGAGTAAGTAGTGTAAGCTACTTACTCTGGTACTTCATCGCAGACGGCCAACGAGGTGGTTTACTTAATTTAGTTAGGGCCTAGTTGGTTTTTAACTAATTGGTAAAGTTGGCCCTTGTTTTTAGTTGCCATTAATTTAGGAGGTCGATTCTTTGGTCGGTCGCTAGATGTCATGATCGTTTCACTTCTTTTATTCAAGTCCGGTCAACTTATGCCGGTCAATTCTTTGGGTTTGTCAACATTCGGTCAACATCACAGTTTTCGGTAAACCCTTGTTTAAGCCGGTCAACCTTCCAAGAAGTCGACCTTTTAAAAGTAGTCAACCTTCTAAAGTTGTAACCTTACAAGTTCCTAATTATCTATTCCCTTTCATGATCCGGCCTCTTTAGCACAAAACGATCGGTTTAATACTTTATTTCAAATTTTAAGTTTTCTTTTGAAGTTGGGATCACACACACGCGCGCGCACACACACATGCACACGCGGTTTAATACTTTATTTCAAATTTTAAGTTTTCTTTTGAAGTTGGGATCACACACGCACGCACACACGCGCGGACACGCGCGACTACAACGGCTGTAACATTTATATACATCCCTGCATGTGTATATGCATACTAACACATATATTTTCTACCCAAAAACCTATACATGTATCACACGTAGTCGCATAGTCAAAACATAGCAATATGCTCTGTTTCTTAGTTGTTTCACAATAAATTAGAAAATCCCCAACTTTTCTCTTCCCATGTGAAAAATAAGGATTGAATATTACTGACCACAATTTTCGCATCCCAAATCATCATGTAATCCCAAAAAGTTTGGGTTTTTCTCACCATAGAGCTAATACCCTATTTTTTTCAATTCTTTACTTTTACAAAATAATACAATCTGATTCTCAAAATCTACTTACAGATTAACATCAATGAGGAGAAAGGAAGGAATTTACTTGCTAGAAATTAGGAATTCTACTTGCGAGAGAGTCACAAATTAGCTTGCCTGATTTTTCTCACTTTTTCGACGATAAACAACGACGATGGCGACGACGATGACGACGACAATAGCATTCTTTCGGAAACCCTTTCTTACTCTCTATCTCTCTCTCTCTTTACGATTTTGCCAGGTAACCATGAAGAAGGAGACAAAACCAAACTTTAAGGAAAATGAGAAAACTGAAGAGAGAAGAATGTGGCTTGTGACCGAGAGAAAGAAGGGAGTTTGGTTAGCCAACCATATGGCTTGAGAAGAGGAAGTTGCTGCGGAGCACAAATCGGCTGAAAGTTTCTCTCTCTCTCTCTCTGGAGCCTCCTACTACTCGAATGTGGAAATGGAGTGTGACGGAGAGGAATTAATATATTTGTATATTATTATTATATATTATTATATATATTATTATTATTAGGTTATTAATATTTTATTATAATATTATTTAATATTATTATTTATTATTTATATTCCTATTTATTATTTATTATTATTAACGTTTATTAATACCTATTATTATTATTATTTATCATTTATTAATAATTATTTAATATCCATTATTATTAATAATATTTAATAATATTAATATATAATATTATTTATTACTATATTAAATTGATAACTAAATAATCTGAATTAAAATATTATGGTATCACAATTCTCCCCTTTAAAAGAATTTTATCCTCAAAATATAGGTCTTGATTCTCAAATAATTACTGGTACTTTTACCTGAAGAACCATTTCTATTTAAATCAAACATTCATTAAACCTTTACTCCCTTTAAAACCAATGGCATATAATTTCAACATACAATAGGTCATACACACACCACCAAAACATTAATATTAAAAGAGTCTCTCTCTACTTAGTATTTACACAAGTTGAGTTTATAATCTTTCTGGTCTCCAATGTCCTCACAATCAACTAGTAATTACATCACCCACTCACAACAATCACACTTAAACTTATCCTCCTAATACAACTCCAGTATAATCATGGTATATAGCTTGAATCGTTAATTGAATCACTAGCATCACACTTTATTGCATCATGTCGTCAAGCTCTTGATTGTCCCATAAAAGTCAACTTTACAAGCCATCATTAATCGCATAATGTCAAACACTCTTATTGAATACCTCAAATCTTTAATATAGCTTATCATTAAAGTATAACAACTTAGAAATATTCTATGAATTAGAGAATCTTAACCTTCAAATGCATCAATCATAAATTAATGGTTACTTCTTATTGGGAGACACATGATTGCCATCACATTTTAATAATGCTTCATAACCCGATAAAACTTCAAAGTTGCATATCTTACAACCTTTAAAGGATACAATCTAAAGTTATAATTATCTTTATAACCTTTAACTAATACTATCGTTTTCTAACCCATGCAATGACCATATTTAATTTTAATTCCACTAGCGAATTTCTCTGTACCATCCTTTATCACGTTTTAATAATTCATTTCATTTTCTGGCTTAGACTGAATTCTTTCAAAAATGACAATTCCTAAGAATTAGATTTTTAAGTTTCAAGATCCAAAATCCTTAAATAATTGTAATTATCACTAACATCGATCATGAATTAATTACTTTAAGTTTTTTGATCTAACTAATTGAATTCAAAACTTTATTTTTCCATATAATAGTCGAGCACAATCCAAGAATTGTAAATACAGGTGTAGATAACCTCTTTCAATCATTTAGAAATAACAACCAAAATCCACAAAACTCTAACCTTAGGGCATTGATAAGGGCAAGTCCAATTGATAGCTGCTTCGACTATTGATAAATTCATAGATATGCTTGATATCTAAATAAAATCATCTAAAATTGGCATCGTTTAAACCTAAAAATTATACCATAGAGTTGATCATTCAAATATACACCTCAAATTTCGACAAACAATTTTTAAATTCTCTCTCTCCTTTTTTTCCTCATTGATACTCTCAAAGCTATCCCTAATGTCCCAAATACTCATAACACTGCCTAAAATATCGCACAGCCTTTTCAATGACGGATCAAATTATAAAGGATGTCCTCGATCACAAATTATCTTCCTTGGCATTATACACTTATACTGAATAAATATCTAACGAATAATACTGACCCTACAAATATATACCCTTAAGTGTTTCTGATCGATACTAGATGAATAACTTCTATTGTTTGTAATGGATACTATTTGTGTAAGGTCTCAAAATTTCGAAACAGTTTTTAAACGATAGATAAAGTGAAAGGAAGGAACAAAATTTTAAAAATATATATTGAACTAAATTTCAATCATTGTAGAATATAGTACCTAAGATATATATACTATCTCTGTTATAGGAGACAAAGCTTGTGCCTCTCGACCAAGAATGGTGAAAACTCCATTTGGGCTCTGAGATTGTCATCAATCATTCTAAGCTGTACATTGCTTGTTGAAATATCCTAGCTAGTGGCTATGTAACATAGTCAAGGGATCTTTTGGCTTGCTAGAGATACAGTCACTGTAGCTGTTGATGTAGATGTCTTACAATATTCGACGATATAGTCGGTCTTTCCACACTTAAAACAACGTTGCCTGTCGTAGGGCTTGCAAATCTTTTGCCGCTTTATTGACGAGGACGGTGATGGCTTACTCCCAAAGTATGGAGTAATCAGTTTTGACTGTCCGTTCGTATCGTGTGTTAGAGCAATAGAAGCTAATGTCTCTATCATTCGTAATCCGCAAGTCACGGTGTAAATGGCTTGATCTATGAGTTGGGCCACTTGTTGGAGTGCCCTTAAAACTTCAAAATTCTCTGTATGTTTACTGTTAGAAGTTCAACGTTAATCTACCGTATTCTTAGTTTGTTATCCTGACATCTTATAAAATCAATTAACTAAAAATAAATCCATTTTAATGTATTGGATTCGTCGATAAACTGGTGACCTAAGACATCTACTGATCCAAAGCCCCTAACCAATTCATGGACAAGAACCCACCAAGATATTATAAGTCCACGATTCATTTAAAGAACCCCAAAATTTCCTCGAGCATCTATGATTCCTAAGTTCTCAAATCACTTGACGAATAATAATTCTTTGTGATACCAAATCCTCTAAAAGACCTACTGTCCTTTATACAATCTTAGAGCTTTTAGAATTAATTTAAATTCATATATCAGATTGAATCACTTAATATCCACAAATATTAGCAATTCCTAGAATATCCAAGTGTTCCTACAAAATCTTGATTCTTTGGTATCATAATTGTAACGATCCAAGCCCTAAACATTAAACATAACTCAGACGGCTCACTCTAAAAAATATAAAAATTTAAAATCATTCATCCTTCAATGTTATTATGATATTGCTCAATTAACTCACTACTAAATTTTTAAAATATCATACATATACTCCAAAATAAAAGCTACCCAAGATTATGGGTTGCAGCCTGAAAGAAACCATATAATTTCTGTCAATAATATATCTAGTCTGATTCCTACTAAAAGATAATAGTTAGCCTCCAAAATCCTTTCTATCTGAAAGTCCTATAATAAAAGTAAGACCCCTCAGTTTATGCTATATAATCAACTTAATTTGGAGCCAATAAAATATAAGGGTGACCCAAATGCCCAACAAATAATAATAAATCAAAAATAGATAATAACAATAAACATATCGGATATACATTAAGCAATAGATATCAAAAGTTAGAACAGTAATATAACATCTAACAGATAAATTTATCCGAGAATCTATATTTTGTAATATCTATGACTCAAAAGCAAAAGTAAGGAATATCACCCTGGACCTGTACGACACAAAGATAATAAGATTTATCAATAATATGCAAAAATCCTTTAGAATCTGACATCACGAGAAATAAAGGGTTCTCCTAGTCCAAATATTAGCATGAATTACTTGAATATCAAATAATAATGAACAACATGAATTCCACTGAATCCAAATATTGTAAAATTTGACACAGATTCTACCAAATATAATTCATGGATTCCACTAAATTTCAAATTTAAGAGGTATTAATAATACAAGATATCACAAAAAATCTCTTGGACCTTATTTTGCTACCATGAACCAAATACTGCATATTTAAGTCCCCAACAGTCAAGTAAGTTATACGAGGTTATCTATGGTATCCTTACCACCTCTACAGTCCTCCCAGAGGTTGTACTCACAGCTTGCTTATACCATCTATGATATCCTTTGCCAATGATATACCTAATATCATTTCCTATAATGGTCACATGGCTATAAAAATTCCTCCACAATAATAATATACCTCATCACCATCATGAAATAGAAATTAATATTAGATAAGTTAGAACACACTAATATGTCATAACCTCTTATTTGACTCGATACCTTAGTTTTTTCATACGCACTTCTTAATCTTGACTATAGCAGGCTAATAACTCAAATACTCACGTAATTAAGTATAACGCAAAAATGCTTTATAATTACAACAATAGAAATATCGTTCGCTACTGATAGGGACCTTACTCATACAATTAAGACTAACACAAAGAAATTATCACAGAATGAAGAAAGAACAAGTAACAAATTGGGAATAATTTATTTTGACTAATTTAAATATTTATCTATTCTTCCATTATGTTTCAATATGCAAAACCTATTACTAAAGTTGTAATTCAATTATCACTTACGGATAAGCCTACTATCACTACTGATCCCGAATTTGTCTAGCAACATTCAAACGAAACTATATAATAACTTAATCACGTTCTATAATTTGACTTGTATTCTAAAATATGTACATACACATTTATCATTATCATAATATGTCAATATTTACCCTCTGCCAATCCTATAATATTATACACTTATATTTACCTACAAATCGGTTCCCAAATTACACCCATACCTTAACCAAACGCTACTAGTTCACACACAGTTCTAATAATCACACACTGGTTTACACATACACCAACAGCAGTACACAGCTGCACACATTTACACCCACATACACACACACACATAAATTCAGGGGGACTGCGACGCGCACACATAGCAGCACACGGCCGCACATATTTATACCCACGCACCGAACCACCCACACACACACACAAGACTATAGCAGCCCCACACAGCTGTAACATTTATACACATCCCTGCATGTGTATATACATACTAACACACATATATATATTTTCTACCCACGGCCTATACATATATCACACGTATATTCATACTTACATCATTTTATACTGGAGCCCATACACCCATACACGTATATACCATCAACAATTAGCATATCCTCATCTACTAATCACTTTTTATTGCCATTGTTCTACTGTGTTTGAGCCGCACAGTCAAAACAGAGCAATATGCTCTGTTTCTTAGTTGTTTCACAGAAAATTAGAAAATCCCTGACTTTTATCTTCCCATGTGAAAATAAGGATTGAATATTACTGACGACAATTTTCGCATCCCAAATCATCATGTAATCCCAAAAAGTTTGGATTTTTCTCACCACAGAGCCGATACCCTGTTTTCGCCAATTCTTCACTTTTACAAAATAATACAATCCGATACTCAAAATCTACTTATAGATTAACATCAATGAGGAGAAAGGAAGGGATTTACTTGCTAGAAATTAGGAATTCTACCAAAGAGTGTAACGACCCAAAATTTGAATAAGGAAATTTTAACCATCGTGTCCAGTCAACGCGACGATAAACAAAGGTAAAGAAGTCGGAATTTTCATTGAGGAAATTGCTGTGATTTCCGACGATTCCCAAAATAAAAGAAGTCTTTCGTTGGGTAAATGAAGTCCGGATTTCCTTGGTAAATGAACTCGATTTCTGAAAAAGCAGCGTCGGATTCGGATTTCCAAAGTAAAAACCAGTGAAGACTTGTTGAAGAAGTCGGTCAAACTTTAAGGAGAATTTTGGGAAGGAGCGGCATTAAAAATACGTGTTGGAAAGCAAATTCTCATGGGAAATGTAGGATGATTTATAGCAACGTTGGAAAATAGGAAAAATGATAAATAAAGGCCACTAACCCGGGGGCCTATAAATAAGGGCTTAAGATGGCAAAAAAAGACACTACTAGAAGCTCTCTAGTAGAGAAAGAAATCAAAGGTTAAGGCAACGTAAGAAAAGAATTCAGGCAAGATACTCACCTCTATTTATAAAGTTCATGTTTTATTTATGTTACTATAAAATTATATGAAATTCGAATAAGTGTGCTTTTATTATTTTATTGAAATGCATGTTTAAAGGAAATTTATATGCATGATGTTGGATTGTCATTATGATCTCCAATAATTATGAACTTTGCCCAATGCATGTTTACGAAAAGAAAATTAGGCCTTAGGTTGAATTATTTATCATTTCTACGGTAAAAGATCTCCGGCATTTGTACTCCGTCCGAACTTATCCAAGAACTCCGGCCTTTTTATGAATAATGTAATCCGTTCCTTGAAATGTACTCGCTATATATAAATTGAACTCCGTCCAAAATTAACTCCGGCCATTGAGCTCCGGATTTTAAAAGAAAAGCCTCTCCGGCATTTGAGCTCCGGAATTATGAAAGGAAAGTCACTCTGGATTTTAGAGTTTGAAGAAAATAAACTGATTTGGTACTTTTTGAAAAGAAAGTATTTCTGAATTTTACAAAGAAAGAACTGGAAAATCTATGAAAATCACTCCGTCCTCTTTAGAAAAACCAATGGTCCTTTTATTTCAAAAAGAACTCCAATTGAAGAAAAACAACACCGGTTTTTTTTAAAAAAAACTTAATTTTGAAATACGTCCCTCGGGAAGAGCTCCGGCCTTTGAAACTAGTCTTAATAAAAAGAACTCCGTCTCTGAAAAGAGCTCCGCCATGAAAAGCACTCTCTCCGATTTAAGTAAAGATGCAGTCCATTTTAAGAAATGGCACTCTGTCCCTTTTAAAGAACTCCCGACTTTTAATGATGACATAAATGTACTCAGTCCTTCATAAATAAAGAAGTCCGGTTTTGATTAAAAAAAAGAACTCCGGTTTTAGATTAAAGAAAACGAGCTCCGGCTTTGAAAGAAACGAATCGGCTAAAGGAAATGAACTCCGGCATAAAGAACGGTTTGGGACTTGCCTTCCGTTTTAAAAAGAACTTTAGAGATTCCTTTTTGAATAAAATTTGGATTTTGCTTTTGAAAGATGAGCTTTGTTGTAATAACATGGACTTCAATGAATAAAACTATATGAAAATACAGAATGACAAGTAGAACTTATGACTTTTGATCTATGATGAATGGCCAATAAAGAACTTGAAATAGAACCAAGTTTCCATTAAACTTATTTGTTAAAGATGGATGAAGAATATTGGAGTGACACTCGAGAATGCCTCCCGGGCCACGGGAGGGGACCTTTTGGTGGCATAAGAACTCTGGATTATGGCCCGTATGCCGGGTTAAAGGCATTACCTAACCCGGGAGCATAATGAGGGAACGGCTTTAGGTTGTTCGATGTTGTCCGCTTCCGGTCCCTAAAGATGATGTGAACGAATGATTTTGATGAAAATTTAGAAGACAAGATAAAAGGAATATGGACCAAGAAGAAACGATATGATGATCTTTTTATAATATGTTATGATCTATATTTGATTATATGTATGCTTGTGTTTTTGCATGTGAGTATCCTGCTGGGCTTTGTAAGCTCATTCTTACAATTTTAATTCGACAAGCTTATGGAGGATGAAGTTCTAGAGTCCTATGGTGTATGGAAGTTTAAGCTTAAGCTGATTTTGGAGTTTTGTTTATTTTGTTTTTAAGGAAACTTGTAATATTGATTTTGCTTATGAATGTTAGAATGTTTAGTGATATTTTGGGGATTTAATTATTATCAATATTTAGAATGCATAGGTTTGGAATAAAGAAAAGAAAAATTTTTATGCTCATTTATTTATGCTTTAATTAAATTATATGATTTAGTTTTACTTTTGATGGTAATAAAAGTGATAAACTGATTAATATCGAGAGAAAACTGAGATGCTTTAGGATAGTTTGAATCAACACGGAAGCTTAGGACAAATTTATCAAGAAGAGTGTCATCCTTACTTAAGTTTGGGATAAAAGACTATTATGATAGTAAATTTTTTTAACTAACAAAAATTATTATTTTTTTTTCTACAAAACTCTGACCATGTTTAGAGGAAGGAGAAATGATCAGGATAACAACACTCTTGATCGTGAGGCAAGATATGCGAACCTCTTTTAGAATGGTGTCATAAAGCTTTGACTACCACTACTCCGGTGACCACCCCGATTCCTGTCCATGAAATATCGGTTTACCAATAAGCGGATCATTCCTAGGGGAACCCGATCCATTGAAAGGTTGAAACATGTAAAATGAAGAAGGTATTTCATAGTAATCAAATGGATATGGTGCTTTATGCCACTCCTGGCGGGGAAGCAATGGGAGACGAAAAGGGTTTTTAACATTCGGATCGGGAGATTTTTGGGAGATGTTTGAAGTAGCTTTCTTGGAGAAATACTTTCCTACAAATCTTGTAGGCGGAAGAAGGAGGATGAATTCCTTCGCCTAAGGATGGAAATCGCTCGGTGGCATAGTATGATTCGAAATTTCATGAATTATCTCGTTATGCCCCTTTCATGGTGGAAGATGAGGAGAGGAAGGACGATTCTTTCAAGGATTACGAGATGATATCGGAAGACACCTCTTCACTCGGCGTTGACAATTATGGAGAGGTGCTTGCAAAGGCGATTATCTATGAGAAAGAATTGGAGGGGAGCAATGTCTAGACAAAAGACTTTGTTCGAGGCATAAGTGCTAGTGAAGGGCCTTCTAAGAAGGCGAGACCATCAAGGTTCGGCGGGGAACAAGCGTCGGTCGGTGCAGAATTCTCGCACTACGGCTAATGATGTATGTGACCATTGCGGGGAGATCACATGGTGGAAAGCCACTATGGGAGTTTATAATGGGCAAGCGGGGCATATGATCGGAGATTGTCCGGTCGCTAAACAAGCTCCAGGAGTTAAGTCTCCTAAGAAAGTGTTTACTATTTAAGGAGGCAAAAGTCTACGGAGGTAGTAGAAGGTACACTTCTATCTGTGGCATCTCTTGTCACGTACTCTTTGATCCTCGGATCCACGCATTCTTTTATTTCCCATGAATTTTCGAAGCATCGCTGACCCTTTCCAAAGTTCTTGAATACCCATTAATGGTTGCCTCACCAAAGTGCGTCCTAAGTAATATTAAGTATAGCATTTTACGAATGCTTGATAAAAGTAAATGAATTCTTTATGCCTGTTGACTTGGTTAATGAAATGAAAGACTTTGATGCGATCTTGGGGATGGACTAGTTATGAGATATCATGCCCATTCTAGGAAGAGAGTAGAATTCACCATTCACGAAACAAGCCTTTGTAAAGGAAGCATCCCGCTTTGGCTCTTCATTTCATCGATTAGTGATGGATGCCAAGCCTATCTAGCCTTTGCTAGTGTATCTACGAGAAAATCAAGAATCTCACGGCTAGAGAAATTCCGGTGGTGCGGGAATTTGAAAACGTATTCACCGATGAATTACTTGGATTGCCACCCAACGAGAGCTAGAATTTGGAGTGAAATTGATACAGTTCGTTCCCGATATCCAAACCACCTTATCGGATGGCACAGGCTGAACTCAAAGAGTTGAAACAAAAACTGCAGGAGTTGCTAGATAAAGGTTTCATCCGGCCAAGTGTGTCACCATGGGGAGCACCTGTTCTTTTTGTCAAAAAGAAGGACGGGACCATGAGATTATGTGTGGACTATCGTGAATTAAACAAAATCACCATCACGAACAAATATCCTCTGCCGAGGATTGATGATCTCCTTGATCAGCTACAAGGAGCTTGCATATTCTCAAAATTGATCTTAGATGGGTATCATCACTTCAATCGCAAAGAGGATAGTACCCATTTCAAAACTTCACTATGAATTTGTAGTAATGCCTTTGGGTTGACTAAGAAGTTTTTTATGGATCGATGAATCGAATTTTCCAACCATACATGGACAAGTTTGATTGTATTTATTGATGATATCTGTACTCAAAAGCTCAGAAACACGAGGAACATTTACGCACTACACTTGATTCTTAGGGAGCATCGGTTGTTCGCGAGTTGAAGAAGTGAAGTTTTGGTTGGAAGAGGTAGGATTCCTTGGACATGTCGTCTCAAGGAAGGAATCTCGGTCGATCCTATGAAGGTGGAAGCAGTTGTAAAGTGGAACCGGCCAACTTATAAGTCAAAGTTTCTTAGGCATGGTGGATACTATAGAACGATTTGTGGAGAACTTTTTCAAAGCCGTGCCACTCACTCAATTAACTAAGAAGGATGCCAAGTTCGAGTGGACCAAAGATTGCGAAGAGAGCTTCGGACGCTTAAAGATTTCCTCTGACAATTCCAAATGAGTCCTGAATTGCGATGCTTGAAGATTGGATAGGGCTGTGTTCTAATGCAACACGGTAGAGTAATTGCCTATGGATGTTGAAGGACCATGAAAAGGAATTGCAACTCACGATCTAGAATTACTCAGTGGTGTTTATTGAAAATCTAGAGACATTACTTATATGGTGAAAGATTTTTTGTCTACTCGAGATCACAAGAGTCTAAAAATTTGTTCTTCAGAAGGAACTAAACATGCAGAGGCGATGGATTGAATTCCTAAAGGACTATGAAAAATAGCCGGGAAGGCCAACGTGGTTGCCTTGAAGCGAGTTAAGTAGGCAGCCTAGAATGCTAGCTAGAATGCAAGTTGATGGAGAATATTGTCTCATGAACTATGATGTCCAGCGCTATGTTCATGGGAAGCGGATGAGCGCATCTAAAAGTTCAGCCAAAATTGATTAATGAGGTGAAAGGGTGTCAATGAATGATCCTAAAGATCATGGGTTGCGTTTGGATAAAGAATCTCGAAATGAACAACGGATGGAATTTGAGATTTAGAAATCGGTTATGTGACGGATAATATAAATTAAAAGAGAAAATTCTTAAGGAAAGCCCATCGACCCGTTATACGATCCACCCAGAGCCAATAAGATGCATCGTGGATTTGAAGAAAATATTTGGTGGAGAAATATGAAAAGGGATATGCTTATGTAGAAAAGTGTCTTATATGTCAACAAGTAAAGGCGAGAGAAAATAGGTTATTACAACCTTAGATCGAAAATGGGAGGATATCGCCATATTTGGTCTACCTATGACGCCAAAGAAACATGATGCTATTTGGGTAATTATTGAACTAACAAAGTCAGCCCACTTTCCGGCAATCCGGATGACTTACCCCCTTGGTAAGTTATATGTGAACGAGATTGTCGACTTCATGGTTTATTATATCCGATAGAGACCCTCGCTTTGTTTCACGATTCTGGAAGAGTCTACATCAAGAATTGGATACTGAATTAAAATTTAGTACTGCTTTTCATCCTCAAATCGACGGCCAATCAGAACGGACTATCCAAATTCTCGAGGATATGTTAAGGGCCTCAGTCTTGGAGATGAAAAGGACTTGGGATGATTCATTGGCTCTAAGAGTTTGCATATAATAATACAGCTAAATAACATCGGCATGGCTCCTTTTGAGGCGTTATATGGGAGGAAATGTAGATTGCCAATTCATTGGGAGGAACACGGAGATAGGAGAATTTTGGGTCCAGACATTATCAAGGAGTCAAAGAAAAGATAAAGATATTACATGAGAATCTTAGAGCAAAAAGAGCTATGCAGACCCGAGAGGAGATCGGCATTAAAGTTTGAAAAGGGCGATCGTGTTTCTAAAGGTATCACCATCCAAGGAAAATACAGAGAGGTAAAAAGAAAACCAACCTCGTTTTATTGGGCCTTTTGAAATCCTGGAAAAGATTGGAGAAGTAGCTTACAGACTTGCATTGCCTCCAAACTTGAAGTACATGATGTGTTTCATGTGTCTATACTTAAAGTATGTCCATGATCCTACTCATGTAATTGAGTATGAAGACGACGGTCGACAAGGACTTATCCTATGTAGAAGAACCCGGTGGAAATTTTGGATCGTAAGGAGTAAATTACGCACCAAATCAATCGCTCTAGTAAAAGTGCTGGAAGAATCACACAGGAAGAGGCAACTTGGGAACGAGAGGAGGAGATTCGGAACAAATATCCAAATCTATTTTCTCAAGGTTAGTGACTTTATTTAAAATTTCGAGGACGAAATTCTTATAAGTGGGGGAGGTTGTAACGACCCAAATTTTGAATAAGGAAATTTTAATAGATCCGGTCAAGCGCCGTTGACCGGAAATCAAAAGGTAAAGAAGTCCAGAATTTTCATTGAGGAAATTGCTGTCTGGATTTTTAATTCCGATTCCCAAAATAAAAGAAGTCCGGATTTCGTTGGGTAAATGAAGTCGATTTCCCTTGGTAAATGAACTCATTTCAGGAGTAAAACGTCCGGATCACTCCGGTTTCCAAAGTAAAATGCGAGTCCAGGACTTGTTGAAGAAGTCGTCCATGATTAATAGCAGAATTTTGGAAAGCATCATTGAATGTCTCAGTTCCCGATACGTGTTGGAAAGAAAATTCTCATGGGAAATGTAGGATGATTTATAGCAACGTTGGAAAATAGGAAAAATGATAAATAAAGGCCACATAACCCAGGGCCTATAAATAAGGGCTTAAGATCAGCAGAAAAAGACACCACTAGAAGCTCCTAGTAGAGAAAGAAATCAAAGGCTAAGGCAACGTAAGAAAAGAATTCAGGCAAGATACTCACCCCTATTTATAAAGTTCATGTTTTATTTATGTTACTATAAAATTATATGAAATTCTGAATAAGTATGCTTTTATTGTTCACTGAAATGCATGTTTAAAGGAAAAATATTGATGTTGGATTCTTGATCCACTTTGCCAATAATTATGAACTTTGCCCAATGCATGTTTACGAAAAGAAAATTAGGCCTTAGGTTGAATCATGAAAATTATCGTATTCTTGTTTCTACGGTAAAAGATCTCCGGCATTTGTATCCACAGTAACTCCGTCCAAGAACTCCGGCCTTTTTATGAATAATGTACTCCGTTCCCTTGAAATGTACTCCGGCCTTCAGTATAAATAAGGAACTCCGTTCAAAATTAACTCTAATTTGAGCTCACGGATTTTAAAAGAAAAGCCTCTCGGCATTTGATCTGGAATTATGAAAGGAAAGTCACTCGATTTTAGAGTTTGAAGAAAATAAACTCGGATTTTTGAAAAGAAAAGTACCAATTTTACAAAGAAAGAACTCTGGAAAATCTATGAAAATCACTCCGTCCTCTTTAGAAAAGTATTTATCCTTTTATTTGAAAAGAACTCCGGCCTCAAGAAAAACAACTCGGTTTTTTTAAAAAAACATTTTGAAATACGTCCCTCGGAAGAGCTCGGCCTTTGAAAACTGTCTTAATAAAAAGAACTCCGTCTCTGAAAAGAGCACATGAAAAGCACTGTCCGATTTAAGTAAAGAGTCCATTTTAAGCTGCACTCCGTCCCTTTTAAAGAACTCCCGACTTTTAATGATGACATAAATGTACTCCGTCCTTCATAAATAAAGAAGTCCGGTTTTGATTAAAGAAAAGAACTCCGGTTTTAGATTAAAGAAAACGAGCTCCGGCTTTGAAAGAAACGAACTTGGCTAAAGGAAATGAAAAGGACTTGGCCTTCCGTTTTAAAAAGAACGGAGATTCCTTTTTGAATAAGAATTTCGCATTTTTCTTTTGAAAGATGAGCTTTCCCTGTAATAACATGGACTTCAATGAATAAAACTATATGAAACATACTAACACACAAGTGGAACTTATGACTTTTGATCTATGATGAATGGCCGATAAAGAACACGAACCAAGAACCAAGTTTCCATTAAATATTTAAAGATGGATGAAGGATATTGGAGTGACACTGGAAACGGGAGGGGACCTTTTGGTGGCATAAGAACTCTGGACTATGGCCCCGTATGCCGAGTTAAAGGCATTACCTCCGCCCCGGGAGCATAATGAGGGGATACGGCTTTTTGTTAGCACAACCCGTCCCTCGATATTGTCCGCTCCGTCCGGTCCCTAAAGATGATGTGAATTCGAATGATTTTGATGAAAATTTCTCAAGACAAGATAAAAGGAATATGGACCAAGAAGAAACGATATGATGATCTTTTTATGATATGTTATGATCTATAATTTGATTATATGTATGCTTGTGTTTTCGCATCCCAGTATCTCATGGGCTTTGTAAGCTCATTCTTACAATTTTCAGGCGACAATATGGAGGATGAAGTTCAGTAGAGTCCTATGGTGTATTTGGAAGATACCCTGATTTTGGAGTTTTGTTTATTTTATTTTTAAGGAAACTTGTAATATTGATTCCGTTGCTTATGAATGTTAGAATATTTCCGTGATATTTTGGGGATTTAATTATTATCAATATTTAGAATGCATCTCAGGTTTGGAATAAAGAAAAGAAAAATTTTTATGCTCATTTATTTATGCTTTAATTAAATTATATGATTTAGTTTTGACGACGGCTTTTGATGGTAATAAAAGTCGGGTCGTCACAAAGAGAGTCACAAATTAACTTGCCTGATTTTCCTTACGTTTTCGGCGATAAACAACGACGATGGCAATGACGACGCCAGCAATACCAGTGTAATTTCGAAAACCCTTTCTCACTATGTATCTCTCTCTCTGCGATTTTGCCAGGTAACGACAAAGAAGGAGACAAAATCAAGTTTTAAGGAAAATGAGAAAAGTGAAAAAGAGAAGAATGAGGCTGGCAATCGAGAGAAAGAATGGAGTCCGGTTTGCCAGCCATATGGCTGGAGAAGAGGAAGTCGCCACGGAGCACAAATCAGCAGAAGTTTCTCTTCCTCTCTAAAAAAAATGAAAAAAATATAAAAAAAAAAAAAAAAACAGGGGCTGTCCGAGGACAAATCAGACGGCCCCAAGAGGGTCAGAGGGGCTGCGACGCCCTCCCCGCATTGCAGCCGCCCCCCCCCCCCAATATCTCCTTCTGCTACTCGAATATGGAAATGGAAAGTGAGGGAGCGGAATGTACATATTTGTATATTATTATTATTATTATTATTATTATTATTATTATTAATATTTTATTATAATACCATTTAATATTATTATTTATTATTAATACTACTATTTATTACTAATTATTATTAACATTTATTGATATCTATTATTATTTTTATTTATTATTATTATTATCTATTATTTATTATTAATTATTTAATACCAATTATTATTAACAATATTTATTACTATAAATATATGAGATTATTTATTACTATATTAAGTCGATAACTAAATAATCTGAATCAAAGCATTGGGGTGTTATAGAAAAGGTGGAGTTCAGTATTTCAAATATATTTTTGCCAGGTCTACTTGTTATGATATTAATACAAGTATCAAGAAACTCTATCCTTGGTCTTTTTTGTGTTCTGATAACATTTGCTTACGTTTTAAAAATTTTATATACATGTATGTTATTTTTATTTACCGTATTTATTTTTTATGAACATGCATGTCATATTTACTAGTCGTTCTAGAGTTTTTGTTCAGGTTTTTTTATTTTGAGGGTCTTATGAGTTTATGGAAACCTCTACCTGTATAAATATTTGAGATCGTATATATCCAATATTAGTATGTTTGTATAAAAATGAGTATGAAACTTGTATAGGCTATGCACTAGTATGGATGCATGCTGCTAGTGATGGGGTCATTACCTTGGTATTCGATATGTGATTTAATTCGGATATGTGATTTGTGGCACCTCTTCCGATAGGAAGACGTTGTTTTAGATGGAAAAACACTTGTAACTCCCTCTTTCACTGATTGGAAGAGGCATTGTTCATAGTTGACCTATTCAATTTGTGTTTTAATGACAATTATCGTAAGGTAATTAAAGAAATTAATATATTCGGATGTCCAAGTAAGTTTGCACCCAATATAGTGGGTGGCAAAAGATATTGAGCTTGTTATGTATTTATGAGAAACAGTGTCCATAGATGCCTAACCGACTGACCTAAATTGCAATTGATATGACTTAAGATTATCAAAAGTATATATAATCCTTCCATAAAATCTTTGGTTTTTTAATTTTGTATATATTTTATATTTCTATATGGATTTGTATTTAGATTTTGATTTGAGATCTATAGGTTTGCCAATGGATAAGAATTCGGTCAGTCTCATACTTATGGTTATGTGATTTGTCTTAAAATATGTTTTGATTTATATGATTTCGTTCCGACCTTTGTTTATTCGTATGTGATTTGAATCCGAACTTTATTTCGTTTAGTATACGTTTCATTTGGATATGATGTCGGATCACAATTTATTATATGATATAATTTGAATTATGAGATTTGACTCCGGATCACGTTTTGTTATAAGTACCTATTGATGGGATATTATTTTGATATGATATACGATTTGAGTACGAGACTACCATCATGATTTTTAATTTTAGATTATAATTTGGATTTGTGATTTAACTTTGATATTTTGTTTTTAGATTTGTGATTTGCCTTTTGATTTTAGATTATGATTCGGACTTGTGTTTTGGTTTTCAATATGGGCTTTCGGATTTGTGTCTTTTACCCATTTTGAATTGTGTTTATGGACTATTCCTCTGATTTCAGACCCTATTATTTTTTATATCCACATATAATATTTGCTGAGTTTTAGGTTATCATTTTCTATTTCTTATCTTTTTAAATTAGTGGGCTTGAATACCGTACAGAAGATAGACATAATCGATCCGCAGCATTTGTCTATTTGGGTGAGTATTAGCTTTGTTTCAGGTTAGATTCGTATCCACTATATTTTGGATATTCGGATTGGCCAAGCGTAGGATTTCGAATATGTATTGTGACATTTGGGTTATGGTTTGATGGACATGTATATATATATTTGGTTTGCCCTATCTTATGACTATTTGTAGAGTAGGTCATGTATTATGTGGTCCGAATGATTATCCAATGAGATCCTGTGATAGGTTTTGGATTTCGTTTATTATTAGTATTTGATAGTAAAATTTTATGATTCATTTGTATTGTCACTCCCAGATTTGGGATTTTATATTAGTTTTTTAGGATTTTTAATTTTGTGAATAATTAGACCGACTTTATTTCGAATTTGTGATAGAAGTAGTATTAGAGAAGAGTCAAAAGGAGTGATATTTTGGATTATTTTTGATAAATAATTAATTAAATATTTAGCATGATAAGTACTGTTTATATTGGATAATAGAAATTTTGGTTGTGGAGGTTTAGGTTCGAATCAAGAGGTTGGTAGTTTGGCTATAGTGGGTCGCATGAGTGACACAATGGATTGTATGATCCAGTAGCTAGATAAGGATTTAGCTGCTATGCGGAGGATGGCCGATTGGTGGCAAGGTTGAACACCCTTTGAACGATTAATAGTGAGCCTGCTTCAGAGTTTTGGAAAAGTTTGATCTAATTAAGGCTGATAATAGACTTCAAAAGGTGGAAAAGATGTTTGAGGTTATTAGTTGCTTGGGTAAAGGTGAAGTTAAGTTTGCTACTCATAAGTTGGAGTGTGAGGCAAGTTAGTGGTGGCCTGCTAGCATCACATTTTGGAAATGAAAAATGAGGAGATTTCTTGAGACATTTTGTGAAGGTGGAAATGAAAAATGAGGAGATTTCTTGAGACGTTTTGTGAAGGTGTTTATAGAGGAGTTTTTTCCTGTCTAGCATTCAAAAAATTAAGGAAGGTGAGTTTAGTCAGTTGAGGAAAGGGAATAAGCCTGTGGCCCTTGAATTGTGTGCAAATTATGTATGCCTCTCCAATTTCTAGAATATGTTTTGATAGTGTGTACCTCTGGTGTCTGGTTTGGGTTTATAGATATAAATTATTGGTGAATTTAATTCTTGCTTGATATGCCAGACTTTGATGTCATATAGGGAATGAATTGATTGGCGTGTTATCACGTTAGTATAGATTTTTTCAGCAAGTCTATTATGTTCTGTATCTCAGGTTATCAATCTTTTGAATTCTAGGAAGAGTTGTTAGGGAGACGACGAGATTGATTTTGGCTTTACATACGAGTTATTTGATGAAGGATGAGTGCTAAACTTATTTGGCATATGTGGTCACATATGAGTCATTCTATGGTTATTGAGGATATTCTAATTGTATGTGAATTCGAGTATATTTTTTGAAGAATTTGCTTTGACTACTTTGTGATCGAAAGGTTGAGTTTGTTATTGAGGTTGTGCTGGGATTGGCACTGATTTTGAGGACTCTGCACAGAATGACCCTGTCTAAATTAAAGGAATTGAGGCAATTGGAAGAATTATTGGAGAAATGTTTTAGTCGGCCGAATATTTCACTATAGGGTGCTTCAATACTTTTACTGAATAGGAAAGATGGATCGATGAGGTTATGCATGGATTATTGAAAAATTAAATAAGATGATTTGTTTAAGAGATGATTTGTTTGATAAGTGATTATTGGAAATTGATAGATGATTTATTTGATTAGCTGTAAGGAGCTTGGATATTTTCTAGGATTAATTTGGGTTCAGGGATATTACCAATTGAGAATCAAGTGAGATAATGTTCTTAAGACAACTTTTAGGATAAGGTACGTCCATTATGAGTTTTTGGTGATGCATTTTAGGTGTCGCCATCTTTTGTGGACCTAATGAATTGAGTCTTTTAGCCATACTTGTTTCAAATTTTGGTGGTATTTACTGATAATATTCTAATTTATTTGAGAAGTTTTAAGGAGTATGAGACCATTTGAGGATAGTGTTGTAGATTTTGAGGGAAAGGCAATTGTTTGCCAAGTTAAAGAAATATGAACTCTGGTTGGAGGAAGTTTTATTCTTGGGTTATATTATTTCTAAAGACGGCATAACTGTAGACTCGAAAGATGTTGGAGTAATGGCAAATTGGGATAGGCCAACAAATGTAGCAGAGGTGTGTAGTTCTAGGGTTTGGTTGGATATTATGGGTGATTTGTTTAGGATTTCTCAAGGATTGCAGTATCTTTGGTGTACTTGATGTAAAAGCGATTGGTGTTTATTTGGAATGATGATTTTGAGAAGAGTTTTCAAGAGTTGAAGATCAGATTGACGATAGTGTCAATTTTGGTTGATCCTTGATGGATCAAGTAGATTTATGGTATGTTGTAATACTTGTAAGAAAGGTTTGGGTCACATATTGATGTAGCGTAGCTAGGTTTTTCTTATGGTTCAAGGTAGTTGAAAGTTCATGAATAAAATTATCCCACCCATGATTTCAGGCTTACGGTTATGATATTTGCCTTAAGGATTTGGGAGACATTATTTGTATCAGGAGAATTTTATAGTTTATTCTGATCATAAAGGTTTGAGGTATTTTTTTCTTACAGAAGATGTTGAATATGTGACAGCGTAGGTGGATGAATTTGCATAAGGGTTTGTATGATGAGATCTAGTGTCAACCAAGGTAGGCGAATATGATTGTTAATACTTTGGGTCAAAAATTTTCGGGTTTGATGGTGCATTTGATAATCAAGGAATGAGAAATATTCGATAAAATAAAAGCTACACTATTTGATTGTTTTTCCAAGGGTTGAGGATAATGTTGTCGTGTCTCCAGGTGCAGCCTATGATTTTGGAAAAAGATGGATTTGGGTAATGAGTTGTATTTGATTAGCGACCCGTATTTGATAGAAATTGCCAAAGTTTTGGGTAGCGAGTCATGAGCGGATTTTAATGTGTGGGTAGATTAGATTCTTTGCTTTTGAAAAAAAATTGTATTTCGAATATTGAGGAGGAGGAGGAAATTTTGAATGAGTCCCGAAGATCAAGGTATATAATTTATCCTAGAGTGAATAAGATGTATTAGGATATAAGGAAGAATTTTTGGTGGTGGAATATGAGTTGAGGAATTTGGGTCAATTGGGTGATTGCAGATAAGTTGATAAATTCAGCTCATTTCTTGCCAGTGAGGATGTCATTTTCAAAGAATAAGTTAGCCCGTTTGTAAAATGAGAGTGTGAGGTTGTATGGTATTTCGGTTTTGATAGTCTCCGATCATTATTTGAGATTTGTGTTGAAATTTTGAAGAAAGTTTGTACAAGGAATTAGGTGCTTAGTTGAAATTTTATGTGGCAATAATTCGTAGATAGATGATCAATCAAAGTGGCACAACAAAAGCTTGTAGGCCCATGGCCATAGGTCACAAAATCAGATTTGAGATTTGAAGTAGGAAATCTGACTTGAAATTTGATTTGAGATTCGATGTGGGTGATCATATGTTTCTAAAGGTGACTCCAAGGAAAGGAATTTCAAGGTTGAGATAAAAGGGTAAATTGGAGTTGAGATTCATTCGACCATTTGAGGTTTCTAGCGAATCGGAGATGTGGCCTATAGGTTGGTATTACCTCCGAGTTTGATGGATTATTATGATGCATTTTATATATGTATGTTGAGAAGATATGTCTATGATCCTTCTTCTCATATGATCAAGTGTGAGCTGTAGCTGATAAACAAGAATTTATTTTATATGAAAATTCTATTCGATTCAGATTTTAGGATAGAAATGATTAGGTATTGAGGAATAAGACGATCTCATTGGCTAAAATGCTTTTGAGAAATCTTTTTGATTGAGGAATTGATATGAGAGTGTAAGGATAAGTCAGAGAGGATCTTCCTATTTGTTTGAGGATTGAGGTATATAAATTTTGATACAGAATTTTTTATAAAAATGACAGAATTATAATACCCGGAATCCCCTTTAATTCATTTTAGTATTAATTATTATTTTGGATATTTGGATGTGTGAGAAATTGATTGAATTTTGTAAAAATTTGAAAGATATTCGTATCAATAGGACTGGTGCCTAAAGCGCAATGTTTCTAGTGGGCTTGCGCTCGAGGCACACCCAAGGCTGCACTCGAGTGCCGATTCCAGATTGGTGGCTCTTGAGGTCGCCCGAGGTAGCTCTTGAGGTCACCCGAGGTAGCACTTGAGTGCAATTTTGGCTATTTAAGGGGAGGAGCAGCGCACTATTGCGCATTTGCGTGGCAGAAAAGGTAGAGAGGAGAGAGTGTCGGAGAAAGAAGGGAGAGAAGGTAGAGTTCAGATATTTTGGAATTTCTTTTTATTGGATTTACTTGGTATAAGGTTAAGGAAAGTATCTAGAAACCCTATCCTTAGGTTATTTTTGTGTCTGATAATGTTTGCTTACGTTTTGAAGTTTTTATAAGAGTTTTTTGATTTTATGGAAACTTGTATAAATATTTGAAACCGTATATATTTAGTATCATTGTGTTTGTAAGGAAATGGGTATGAAACCTGTATAGGCAGTTCATTGGTGCATATGCATGCTGTTGGGGATGAGGTTGCTTCCTTTATGATTCGATATGTGATTTGATTTGGATATATGATTTGTCACTCCTCTTCTGATGGGGAGACTTTGCTCCCGATGAAAAAATATTTGTGACTCCCTCTTCTACCTGTAGGAAGAGGTTTTATTTGTAGTTAACCTATCCCATTTGTGTTTTAATGAGAACTGTTGGAAGGTAATTTATAAAATTAATATATTCAAACGTCCTAATATATTAAATAAATTTAAGGATTGCACCTAATACAACGAGTGGTAAAATATAGTGAGCTTATTTTATATCTTTGAGAGATAGTGTTCATAAATGGCTTAGTCTGCTGGCCTAAATTGCAATTGATATGGTTTAAGATTATCAAAAATATGTATAATCATTCTTTAAATTAGTCTTTTAAAGTCTTTGATTCTTTAATTTCATATATATTTTATATTTTTGCATGGATTTATATTTGAACTTTGATTTGAGATTTACAGGTTTGCCCATGAATAAAAATTTGGTCATTCTCGTACCTATGAATATATAATTTGTCCCGAAATATGTTTCAATTTATATAATTTCATTCCGCCTATTGTTTATTCGTATATGATTTGGATCAAAATTTTATTTTGATCAATATAAGTTTCATTTTGGCATAATATCGGATCATAATTTATTATATGATATGATTAGGATTATGAGATTTAATTTTGGATCATGATTTGTTATGAGTACGACCTGATGGTACTATATTTTGATATAATATATGATTTGAGTACAAGACTACCATCATAACTTTTAATTTCAAATTATGATTCGAATTTGTGATTTAACTTTCGATATTTGGTTTATGGATTTGTGATTTGCCTTTCGATTTCGGATTATGATTCGAACTTGTGTTTTGGTTTTCGATATGGGCTTTCGGATTTGTATCTTAAAATCCTAAAATACATTAATAATGATCAAATCAAATCCCAAATTCGGTTATGACAAAACAAATGTCCTCATGACCCAATATGACAACCATAATAATAATAATAATAATCCACACAAGATCTCATTGGATGATTTATCCGGGCAAATAAATATGACCTGCTACACATGCCGTAAGGGAGGGAAAAACCAACCATAAACAAGCCCAATACATATATAACACCCCAACTATTCTCAATACATAACTATAAGCCTACATCAACCAATCTCAATACCCAAAATATATCTGATACATATTCAGTCCAAAAACGAAACTAAATTCATCAAAATAGGTGAACTGTGATCAATCTTGTCCAAGCTCATATAATGTATCCAATCCCTCTAATCTAAAGGGATAAAAAGTAAAAATATGAGTAGAGAATTTAGCAAGTATCTATATAATATAATAAATAATAATATCCGAAATCAAAGGATCCGTAAATAAATCCAAAATGCGTAAAAGACACTAATCTGAAAGCCCGATATCAAAAGTTTGAAGTAATCTCATACTCAAAATATAATTCAAATCAAAATATAATCTAATAGGACATATTTTGAACAAAATATAATCCAGAGCAAAATCACATACGGACAAAATATAATCTTGAACGAAATCACATGAGATTGAAATATGTTCCGAAACAAAATCACATATCCAAATGGACAATGCTGACCAAATCCTATTACGAATCTCAAATGAAACTCAATACAAATCAATGCAAAAAAATACATTAAAATCCAAAACTTGCAGAAATTAGAGACCCAATGACCAAGAGATTGATTGGAGGAAGGGTTATATATACTTTCGGTAACTTTGAGCCATATTAACCACTATTTAGATCTATGAGTAGGGATGTCTATATACGCTCTCATGTTGATAAGAAACATACTCACTATGCCTTACCACTCATGACATTAGGTATAGTTCTTAAGTCTATCTAATATATTAGGACGTTTAAATATATTAACTCTATTCAGTTACCTTACGATGATTCTTATTAAAATACAAATGGGAAGGGTTATCTATATCACAAAGTCTTTTCTTATCGACGAAAAAGAGAGTCATAAAGCTTTTTGCATCAAAAAAGGGTCACAAAGTTTTTTCCATTAGGAAATGGTCACATATTGAATCGAATCACAAAGGTAGAAATTTCAAGCACCAAGTAACGAACATGTATACCAATACACAGCCCATACAGATTTTCATGACTTTTTTTATACAAATATATTGATACATAAATATAATATCTCAAATATTTATCTATTTTTTTATATAATAAATAAAATCTTTAAATATTTGTAAAACCCAAACAAAACCCGAAAACAACCGGTAAATAAGATATGCATATATAAAGAAAACAATTAGGATAAATAAAAATAACATGCATGTACATCAAACCTCCAAACATGAGCAAAATTTATTAGATACAAAAACAAATCAAAGATATGGTATAAGGATATTTGTCTCAACTTTCAATTAAGTAGATTTGACAAAAAAATATTCCAATCTACTTCTTTTCTTCTTTCGCTCTCCTCTTTCTTCTTGTCTCTCTCTCCTCTCTTCCTTCTTCTGCACGAAATGCTAAATAGTGGCACTGCTACTACTTTAATAGGTGACTTGATGCTTGAGCACCACTTAGGTTCGCCTCGAGCACCATCCCCATAGCAATCAGCACTCAAGTGCTGGCTTCAGTGCTCCTCGAGTGCCAACCCCACGGCTATCTACGCTCAGGCGCATGGCGGGTGCGTCTCTGGTGTTTGCCTGTCTACTCCAAATTTCTTCAAAAGTCCACAATATATAATCATTTTTTATACATCTAATTTGTCCAAAATAATATATATTACTAAAATAAATCAAATGAAAATCGGATATTATAATTTTATTATATTTAGATTTGTATTTGGATCTGTACTTGTATTTTGATTATATGATGGAGACATGTTTTGGATTTCCGTAGTATCAGAATTGTGGTATTATATGATATATGCAGGATCGACATTGTGATTTTGTAGTGTTGAATTGTCATTTTTTTAACATTTTGTGTAGCAGGTTATGGTTAGTGGTATGGAGTTTGGATATATAGTTTAGAAAATGGTCCTATGATCATTGTTATGATTGTTATTAGCAGTTTGATTTTTGTCAAGTTCGCTCGATATTGGATCTTGGATTTAGATTTGTTTCTTTTATGTTCAAGAAAATAATTTAGGATTTAAGTATTATTGTTATTTATTATTTACTTTTGGTTTGGAGTCATGGCAAAACTGCTTAGGAGTTTAAATCTATTAACTTGATATTCTTCTCTTGGGTAAATGTCAAATCTTACTATACAATATGAAAATTCAACTTTGGAGGTTCTTTGAAGAGTGATATTATTCTCTTTTACTCAATAAAAAAATATAAATTCTTTTTAAAGAAAATATAAGTGAACTATAATTTTTTTCTCAGCAATAATATAAAAATTTTATGTTCTAGAGAAGACAAATGTATTCTCACTATTTGCTCTAAACTTTTAGCCTAGTAAATTAAGGTTTTTAAGGATGAAGAAAGGAACTTAGAGAGAGAAAGAGATGGCAATATCTATGGGTATAAGTAGGCATCTCACCATTGAAGTATCAGTTTAAAAATTTTAAAAGTAGTTATTCTTGATAGTTAAAAGTATCATCATAATATCTAATTACACTCCATAATAAATAAAATTTAGATAAGTTTTCATCTAAGAGATAAACTTTAAATATTAGATGCATAGCTGTTTGATGGTTTGGTACCCATAGGCTGACCTAGAGTCAGGCCTGCTGGGGAAGAGTGCCTCGAAAGCCTTGGCTTAGAAAAGGCTACTCGCAGCCCAAGGCCCAGAGTGTGTCATGGAAGGTCTAGGCAGTGCAACCTAAACCTACCCAGTGAGATCCGGGCTCACAGAGACACACACCAAGTGCGGCCCAGAAGCACACCCCCAAGTAACTCCAGCTCGCGTACCAACCACGTGATTGCTACAGATGTGTGTTCCCCCATAGCCGCGAAGGAAGAGTTGGAGGGGGGCTCATGCCAACCTGTCACGCCTAGGCCGTCAAGAATGACATAACCTGTCAAGGAAACACAAAATTGATGCCCTCAAAAGGCCAAAAATCATGACACAATCAACGCCCTAACAACGGCTAGCTAGCACTCTATCTCTACAAATATATCTCTTTCTGCACAAGAAAGGGGGCTTTGGAATGGAAAAAAATCGAAGAAGGGAGAGACGGTGAAAGAGCATGACCTTCCGCCATAGAGCCACCCCTTAAAGTCGCTCCCCAGTTAGGCGCAGTCATTGAAACTCAATCTTGCGCTCCTAAGCTGCTCCTTAATCATGAACAGTCATCGAAGCTCAGTCATCCACCTCTAAGCTACTCTCCAACTGAGCACACTCATCGAAATTTAATCCTCTACCTTTAAGCTTCTCTCCTATTGAGTGCACTAATTGAAATTTAGTCCTTCATCTCTAAACCGCTTCTCAGTCAAGTGCAGTCATTAGAGCTTAGTCCTCCTTCTCTAAGCAACTCCTCAGTCAGGCGTAGTCATTAGAGCTCAATCCTTTACCTCTAATCCGCTCCCTAACTAAGCATACTTATCGAAACTCAGCCATTCGTCTCTAAGTTGCTCCCCAACAGAGAGTACTAGCTAGAGCCTAGTCCTCCGTTGACACTAAATTCCCCATAATATGTATTTGCGTATTATTATTTCCTCCTATCTTTTTATATGTTTGAGAAATATTTCTAACTTGAGTGTTGAAAGATATATAAAAAATGAGTCCTGCCACGATTTGATCTCTTGTTCTCTAATTGTGGTGTGCAGGATCTAAGTTTAGAGTAATGAAGACCAGACTCACTTCAACTCGATCTCCTAGGAAGATCAAATTACTCCTTAACTTATTCAATTATGCAGATCTAAGGATGCATCATTGGTACAATCTGTGAAAATAACTGAAAATTCTAACCTCCACACCTACGAAGGCATGGTTAGCACCCGGGTGCAAGCTAAAGCATTGGGTAGTGACGTCTTCCCCTGTGGTGATGACCCCTCTTAGGGTAGTTACACAAAAGGACGACTGGCCCCCAAATGTGTAGGCACTTGTCATCCAGTTGGGTGTCCTGTCCCAAGTGGCCCCAGGCCGTCGATACACACTTGAAGTTTCGACGTGGGGGCTTCACCCTCCAACTCCTAGACCTTGGCGTCCAAAAGGAGAAATCGAAGGAATTAACATCCTCAGAGGATCCATTAGCCTAACAACCTCAAGGCTCAAATAGCCATGAGCAATAGGGCCTAAGTACAGCCACAGGGTCAACCGAGTTATAAGATGTGGGATGAAAGCCTAGAATGGCATAATCCACACCGCTCTCGTAATGATGGGAGGACCACCCCTACCCGGGAAGAAGCTTCATGTTGTGCCAGTAGGCACTTCGCCAACTTGGCAAGGTCATCATTTGTGAGGGACATCCGGTCATCACCATCTCCTTGCATGATCAGGAAATTCAACTTGGAGCCCTACAACCGAAGTTCCGATCTAGTGCTTCACCTAGACCACTTCTGTGCTTTGTTGGGCTCCTAGGGCCCCAAAGATTCCCAACACAATGTAGACAACAGGTTGGAACTCCCTTAGGGGTGGAATAGTCCTTGATCCCTTGCATGTGGCATTCCATGCTAGAAGACGTTGCCTGCGTGCCAAGTGAGGTCCTCCCTTGGTATCTACCGGTCGCATGTCAACAATAAGAGCTCAACATCCAAAATCAAGCAACAGGCGGCTATCAGTTGGCAATGAGAAGGCAAGGCTGCCCCTGTTCAGCATGACAAAACTAGTCCTTCAGAGTGTAGAGGTTGTAGGCATGAGGCTGCTAGCCAGAATGACTAGTTCCCCTGCTGATAGGGATCATTCCAAGTCTCGACGATCTTCCGAAATAGGGCGTATGTGCTACGACCTTAGATTAGAATGCTAGTCCCACTGGTGTGGAGAGTCATCCACCCTAGCAAATGCTACGGACGATTTCCCACCAAGCGCAAGTAAGTCAGAATGCATCCACGCGGGGTGCTTAAACGTCATTCATTGCTTGTTTTGTTTATTATACAGATCATTCGATTGTTTGTGTGCATGCATCAATTTTAAAACCTAGATTTCCCCTAAGTTGGGTGAACCTTTCTTCACCTGCTATCCAACCGGGTGTGACCCAATTTAAAACCTCGGTCCCATTAACTGAGTGGCCTAAAGACGGTAGAACCTAAAACCTTGGTCTCGTTCACCAAGCAGCATAGATGAGGTCAAACATTACGGCCCAGGAGGCTTGTGGAACAAGAGTCAAACCTCCCCAAATAAGTGGCTATAAAACCTTAGGGGTCTTTTTAGTATGCGTGTAATAACTTCTTCTAGTAGGAATGAGCACCATTAGTCAACAATGGTTGGAAAACTATGATAAGATATATAAAAGCTACAACATCCTCTAACAGGTCCAAGTGCCAATGGTGATGTACGGGTGATGGTTTTGACTTTGCCAAAGCCGGGCAACGGTGGCGGAAATGCCTAGTTGGCAGAGAATTTTCCTATGTCACGATCTCCTCCCGGCAAGAGTGAACACAATAGGACAAACACGTCCGCTCGAGCCTGGAAATGATAGTTGCAAGGCTTAGTTGGTAATCACATTTTCTCAGTGCCATGACCTCTTCACAAGATCAAGCTTGATCAGGCAAGTTTGTCCACCCAGTCCTAGGAATGATAACGATAACATTTAGTCGGCAAAGTAGAATAATTGTTGAACAAAGACAAATCAACACATGTTCAAAGATAACAGTAGCAATGGTTAAAGCAATTTTGCTGTCTTATTGAAGGAAAGAAGTATAAATTGAGGACATCCGAATGCCTCCAAAAATACAAAAAGCTGCCAACACCCATAACCTGGCTAGGTGGCTATCCTAGGGATGCCCCCCCAATGAGCATGAGCAACCCCCTCCTACCTCAGAGAAGTCAACCAAGTCGACGTGACATTGCGCTTTGGCATTCCTCGGAACTGGGAAGCTGACAGGGTAGTCCAAGGCCACCAAGGATAGAATCCACCAACTGATGTAAATGTCCTCTTGGAACCCATCATCCATGGCATGGCTAACTTCATCGGGGCAACATTGAGACCTTAGTTCTCCTTCAGGCTAGGTGCTCTCATTCTGGAGAACAATAAGCTGCTGATGCGCCGCTTGAAGCTGCCAGGACCCATAACTTGGCCAGGTGGGTATCCTAGGGATGGGGGCCCCTTGATGAGCATGAGCAAGCCCCCTCCTACCTCTGAGAAGTCCACCAAGTCGATGCGATGTTGAGCTCTGGCATTCCTCGGATCTAGGAAGCTAACGGGGAAGTCCACGGCCACCAAGGATGGAATCCATCAACTGAAGTAAATGACCTCTTGGAACCCATCATCCATGGCATAGCTAACTTCATCAAGCCAAAATCGAGACCTTAGCTCTCCTTTAGGCTAGGTGCTCTCATTTTGGAGAACAGTGAGTTGCTAATGTGCCTCTTGAAGCTCGTCTTTGAGCGAGGTGATTCGATCTAGAGCCTGAGTGTTTTCCTTTGGGAGCTCCGGGATCTCACCTCTAACTTGAGCTGCACTTGGTCCAAATTGGCAGCAAGCTCATCACTCCCTAGAGCCTCGGTGACAACAGTGTTCATTTGGCACTCTGCATCCTACAGTGTAGCAAGATCCATGCCCCCTTGGGATAGTAGCAAGATCTCAGTGCCCTTTCAATGCAGTGCCTTCTCCACCACTCAGAATACCTCCTGAACCTACCAGATAATAAGGTACGGTCAGTCAGGGATGGCAGCAAAGAGCAAGATATCAATACAAAGAATTTATGATGCAGTATCTCATGATAAAACGACCCTCCCCAGTGTGACGGGTCGAGAAGATCCTTAACTCTAACTTCAATGGGGATCGAAAAGGATCATAGAGGCGGCATGCCAAGGAAAAGAGGCACCTTGAAACTTGGAGGACGACTGAGCCCACCTGAGGTCCTCAGGGGCTTAGGCACCTACTCTTCAGGACGAGATGCCCTTCAGTAGCAGTACTAGCCTCTGAGCCATCTCCAATCACTCCTTCCTTCATCTCCAATCAAACACCCTCCTCGGCAGGAATAGTGGGAGAGGTAGATGCAAACGTCTCTGGAGAAGAAGCCACTAAGATTAGAGTCCCCCGCTTGGCTGCAGCCACGATGTCATTTGTTTGCCCGGCTCGCTAGCTAGGTAACCCCCTGCTCTGTTAGTAGAATCTACAAAGGGCTCATTAGACCATTTAGGTTAGTTGCTAAGCCTCGTGTTGTCAGACAAAGATTCTTCCAAGCTCGGCCTCATTAATGATTCGCTGGCAACCAGAGTAGATGTCCTCGCACAGGCCGCATTAATCCTTCGACACTTCTCAAAAATAGTGTGTGACGGAAGAGTTGCCTCATCAGAGATCCGCACAAGAGAGTCCTAGGAGAGTAAGACCTGACACTTCCTTTTGGGCCAACCACCTGGCGTGGCCGAGGTGCCACCCTCTACCATCCAAGCCTCCCACTGCACCTCATCTGGTGCACTCGGGGAGACTTGCTGATCAGTGCGACTCAAGCTTGATTGAATATTGACAACATCTTAGGAAGCCATTCAAGAAAATTGTATGAACCAGGAGTGAGAATAGCAAACCAGGGTAGAGATATTTTGATATCAAAGAGTTGCAGAGACGGCTGAGCACCAAAGCTTAAATGGCCAATACCTTAGCCCTGCGATGGCATTGTTTGAAGATATTGAAGGGGCGCGTCTCCATAATGGTCGCGACACATGCTTTCACTGTAGGGTGTTGCAGCGCGTCTATTCGTTGGCCTTATCATGATGATCGACACGACACCTCCCCTTGTAGTGAGTTGATAGCTCGCAGCCTTGACGCTTAGATCCGCAAAATAGCGGCATGGTGCAAGTAATGATGGCCCGATGCCTTGTTTTCCTAAGATCATCAACTGACGGTGCACGGCTTTGGCAGGCTTGAGGTTGATTCACCCGGCTTGTGTCTCAGCCCAGTGCTCGAGATGATCGACCGTAGGATGGATCGCCAAAAGACCAAGCCACCAACCGCCCGAAACTGTTAGAATTATCAAACATCAAGCAACATAAAATAGCATGCAAGTGCTTCAAATATTCACACCATGCAAAAATATTAAAGTAATGCAATATGAAGGCAAATGTTGCTCAGTAGTTCCATTCATTGATTCCTATTACAAAGTACAAACTTTCAACAGTGGACGTACATATTTAAAAAGGAAATAAAAAATATATGGAATAGCGACTCGACTGCATTTATTTGACCTATTTTGGGGAAGACAGTTCTAAGAGAAAAACATCCAGGCCTACCGCCATAGCATCCAGCCTTAAAAGCGGGTACGGGAGCATAGGACCAGTTCTCATCTGGTAGGCTACCACCAAGAATTGTCCGCTAAAATCGGCTATAGCCATGCAATCTGTGAGCCTCTGCATCTGCGCCAGACCTAGTACGGTGATGACGGTCAAATGTGCAACGTGGACTTGAGGAGGTTCCTCATCTAGCAGTCTGGTGGTCAGTCCTCCTGTGGGCAGCCTAGGATTGAGTTGCTCATCCGAAGTGGACGGGGTTTCACGCCCTCCCATCAAAAGGGCTGAGCCGCCATGACAAGGACCATCGGGACCCTACCTAGAAGAAGTTGAAGCTGGCCACCAAAACCCAGACCTCACCCAGTACGATGCGGGGTCGGTTTGGGCCTAGCCCAAAAGAAGGAAATCAACGCAAATTTTAGACACATCCTCAGTTCCAGCTTCGAATATCGGTGAAGAAGCTCCATTAATGCTGGCTCGTGGTTGTGTAGGCTCCATACCAACTTAGAACTTCTGCACCACTTGGGGGGTGAAGATGATTAGTGATGCAAGGCGTTGAGAGCTCCTCTACTTATTGCTGGAGGAGGGGATCATCTAGCATTAAACCAAGAAGATTATGCTGATGCTAGAAGATCGCCCCTTACAGCGAATCGCCAGCGACAAAGAATCAAATCGGCACATAATCCTACTGAACAGAGCAAAAATTTGCAGAACGCATTGGAAAGAAAAGCGTGCACAAACCTATAGGCAACATCTCATCATGGACATGTTGGGAGTTGACTAGTCAAGCCTTCGGTATAGAGGGCTAGTGATGGGTTTGGTATCCATGGGCCGACCCGAAGTTAGCCCAGTATGGAAAGAGTGTCCCGAAAGTCTCGGCCAAGAAAAGGCTTCTTACAACCCATGGCCAAGAAAGTGCCATGGAAGGGCTAGACGGTGCGACCTAGATCCACTTAGCGAGATCCGGGCCCGCGAAGACACCCACTGAATGTGGCCCAGAAGCACGTGCCTTAGTAGGTCCAACTTGCCATACCAGCCCATGTGACTGCTAGAGATGTGTTGTCCTGCATAGCTGTGGGGGTAGAGTTGGAGGGGAGCTCACACTAGCTAGTCACGCCCAGGCTACTGGGAATGGTGCAACCTGTTAGGGAAACACGAAATTGATGTCCTCAGAAGGCCAAAAATTACAATGCAATTAGCGCCGTAGCAATAGCTAGCCAACACTCTTTTTGTACAAATACCTCTCTTCCTACACTGGAAAGGGGGGCATTAGAAGGAAAAAAACTCAAAGAAGGCAGAGATGGCAAAAGAGCGCGACCCTCCGCCACAAAGCCACTCCTTAGAGCCGCTCCCCAATCGAGTGCAGTCATTAGAGCTCAATTCTCTACCTCTAAGCCGCTCCTCAGTCGAGTGTAATCATTGGAACTCAATCCTCCACTTTTAAACTATTCCCCAATAGAGCGCACTCATCGGCGTTCAATCCTCCACCTCTAAGTTATTCCCTTGCTGAGCACATTTATCAGAGCTCAATCCTCCATCTCTAAGCTATTCCTTAGTCAAGCGCAGTCATCAAAATTTAGTCCTTCACCACTAAGTCATTCCTCAGTCAGGTATAGTCATCAGAACTTAATCCTCCACCTCTAAACTGCTTCTTAGTCAAGTGCAGTCATCGGAAGTCAGTCCTTCACCTCTAAGCCGCTCCCCAGCCGAGCGTATTCATTAGAACTCAATCCTCCATCTCTAAACTGCTCCCAATAGAGCGCATTAGTTGGAGTCTAATCCTCTACTGATACTCAATCTCCCATAATATGTATCCGCACTTTATTATTTCCTCATATCTTTCTATCTGTTTGAAAAATATTTTCAACTTAAATGTTAGAGAATATATCGATGAATGAATCCTTTCATCTTCTGACCTCTTGTTCACTAGTTGTGATGTGTGAGATCTAAGTTTAAAGTAACGAGAACCGGACCTACTTTAACTGAACCTTTCAAGAAGATCAGATGGCTTCCTAACTCGTTCAGTAATCCGAATCCAAAAATGTATCACCATTTGTATTTATCGTTATGATATAATCTGTTTTTTGTTCTTATAAAACCATAATAAATAGATGATAAGTCTAAAAAACAATGAAAAACACCTTTTTTAAAGGTTTATCAAGTATATTTTTATTTGAATTTGAATCCAAATTAAGTTTTCAAATTGTGTTATGTGCAAAAATGCTACAATAAACATATTCTTTTATCGATTATTTAATTTTAAAAAATTATTATTCTAGCTATATAAGTTCAAATTTTTTATACAATAATATCCGTAAAAATCTTATAGTGCCATTTATACAAAAATATTTGTTATATTTTACAATTACTGTAGAATATATATGGAATTAAATACATAATATGTATAAATTTTAATTTTATGAAATTAGTGTACATTCACATAAAAAAATAATTTTTTTACGGAAAATTAAAGTGTCATTATGTATGAATAGAAATATATATGCGTCTACATTCAACTGGAAAAAAAAAATTATAGCATTTAAAATTTTTGCAATATATAATTAATTTAACAAAGAATGGTACATATATGAATTCATTTAAAAGGAACTTTTTAGAAATTCTTCAGTTTTTAAATAACTAACAATGAAACATGAAGATACTTAAAATTATGGACATGTTTGACGCAATTTAATTGATCCATGTACTGTCAAAATTATATCAAATTTGTAACTATAAAAGTTATAGAAAATATGATCTATTTTGGCATAAAATAGTTACTTCTATAGTTAGAATCTATTTGATCCATTATGAATATATTTATGATTATAACCCAGTATATATATGTTTATTATTATTAAAATAATAAATGAAATTTTAAGCTAATAATGTTTTCCTTTTTATGATGATGAACACTTCATACAATAGTATATATCCCTAAAGACCTAATATGAAGCATATTTGTTAAATTAATTAATTAATTAATATATCAAATAAAAAATTTTATCTCTTTTAAAATGTAAACATTTTGAAAAAAATTTAGGCATATAAAATACATCACAAATTAATCATACCTATTTTTCTTGTAATAATATAAAATTGCTTTACATAAACGAGATTTATAGAATCGTCAGCAATAAGTATCAATTAATTATACAATTTATGTGTAAATTTACCTTTTTATTTGCGATACATCAACTGATATTTTTAATCTAATTATAGATGTATTATTTTACATGATAAAATATAATTTTATTTTTAATTTTTTATTCTATTTCTTATTTGCATGGTATATGTCAAGCAAAAATATTTTCTCATTTTGACTTCACAATAAGAGTGTAATTTTACTATTTGCGGTTTCAACTTATGCAATTCAAGTTTACTATTTTTCTCAAATATTTAGGTCCATTTATTATGAAGGCAACTTGTGAAATCTGAGTAAAACATTGACATGACATAAACATTGGAAACTATGTTAGTATGAAGATATAAGATCTTCTCCATTATTTGGCATTAATAAAAGATAATCAACAATAACATTTAAGTACATAATTATAATTATTTTTATCCACAAAATATTCATCGAGGCCTTATCAAATTTGTGCCATTCAACCAATTTGATCCAATCAATTTAAAATTTTATAAAGTTTGCTTAAAATATAAAAATAATAAAGATGGATATGGTTATAAAATCAGGCCCGATTAATTTTTTGAGTTAGGTATGGTTATAAATGAAAGTTTCTAGTTAAACTTAACTCAGATTATAATTTTTTATATAGATATAATATACACTAAGTGTTAAAAAAATATTTCAATATATTATATATTTTTTTGTAATTAACAACTTTATATAAATATTTTTAATTAAAATATACACTTTTATAGTATTTTATTTTAAAATTATAATTTTTAAAATATTATATATTTTTGGTTGCCTTTATAAAAATATAAATTTTTAATTAAATATATTAAAAATATATATATCTATAAATCAGTTCTAAGTGGCCCAACTTGTTTTATAGATGAATACAATTAAGGATTTAGGCAGGTAATTGTGCATTGTCTAGCTTGACCCGCTTTACCATTTATAATTTTTTTTTAAATCTAAACTAATCCTATTCGCTTTATATCCAATTTTGGCTAGATTTATACTATCCATTTATTCGCTTCTTTCGGACTAAAAAAATGTGCATACAAGATTCGATATTTTAGGCATAGATATATATGTTATATATTATGTCTTGAAAATCTGTTATTGTGGAATTATTTCTATTTTCATGTACATAGATCTCAAATATATCTACCCAAGTAGCATATTTTATAATCAAAATTTGTTTGATTCCTTGAGGATTGATTTTCTTTGAAACTCAAACTTATTTATCTCTTTCATGCATTACCATATGTTTAATGCCTACGATAAAAACATATAACTTGCGATGCATTAAATTTTTTAGTTTTTATAAAAATAAATTTTAAATTATGTTTTTATCAAACATTGTTTCTAGATCAAAATTTAATTTTATCAAGCACAAATCCTTCTTTAACTAAGATTTTATCTAAGTTGTTTCAATTATTAGTGAATTGAGCTAAAATTACAATAAGATGATCAACTTTTTCTTTAACAAATTCTTTTTATCATAACAAACATTAATAGATTTACGTTCACTTTCAACCTCTTTGTTTTTATTTCCTAAATCTTTTTTTTTTAATCACGCAATACACTGTTTTTATTTTTAATGCTTTCTAGTTTTCTTCAAAGTGACATTTAAAGAGAAGTTTTGTAATTGACATATATATTTAAAACATACCCTTTAATGAAAAGAAATTTTATTTTAATAATTTAAAATTTGTTCTTTCTTACTATATAAAAGATATCCCAAACCATCATTTGACGATGTTATCATATTTCTAGAAAATATCTATGAATTTTTAAAAGAGAAAAGAGAGAGAAATTATTTTCTAATTTTTGAGATAAAAACAATTACTATTCAATTTTGATTTTGCATATTATTGACTAGTTAAAAATTAATATTTATAGATTTAGGTATTTATATTTATTCTACACATAATTGATTAATAAAAAAAATATAATAATAAAAATTTAAAGAATTAAATGCTATTAATGCATTCCTAAATTCGGGTTGTTATACGAATTAGGGAATTACTTGATCTCTCACGATAGGTTGAATTGAAGCGAGGCCGGTCTCCATTTTTAATAACCTAGTTTTTACGTAACATAATGAACAAATAAGAGGTTAGAGAATGGCGGAATTCACTCCTCAATTTATCCTTCGATATTTAAGTCAGTAATATTTCAACACAAGTGAGAAAGATGAAGGATGCAAAGAATGCTGATGCACGTGTGTGGGGATTGAGTGTATTAGTGTACTCGGCAGGACAATGGCTTACAGACGGAGGACTAGGCTCTGATGAGTACGCTTATCGGAGAGTGGCTCACGAGAGATGCGCTCGGCGGGGAGTCGTTTCGAAGATTCTCAAGGTGAGGGAATGCTTGAGGAATATGGGGTGGCTCGATAGGTGAGGTTGCAACTGCTTTTTTGATCGTGATAGTTTGGACTAGCTCTGCACTGGTATTTTCTATGTGTTTCTCTGTGTGTCTATCTGCAAGGATAAATTGATATTTATAGTGTTGCAATCGGTTTAGCCTTCCTTGAACCTTATGGTTGGTAACAATTGCTTGCGAGAATTCGCTGAACTCTCCCAACGATTTTGGAGGCTGGCTATGGCAACTGTGGCTGTCTGCGGGTATTCCTTCCCTTGTTAGGGCAATCCTTAAGATAGTTGTTATGTCAGTTTCCCACTAGGAGGATTTGTTGAGTTATAAATGCCATCGTGGAGAGATACGCCATATTAGGCAAGATTATGAAAATATTTTCCAAGCAATTCAGGCCAATTATGGGAGGTACCTCCTGCATATTCGTGCGGCACTTGTGATGAGCTGGAGGGCTTCTTGCGGGTTTGACCCAATTGCCTATTTTCCACCGAATGGTCCTGGCTCGCCTCGACTGGGTTGACTACATTTCCATTTTGTTCTTGGGCTAACGAAGCTGCACCATGGGCCATCACCTCTTGGGTCCTTCACTTGTTATGGGGTTTTGTACTTGGGCTGGCCCATTTACGGTAGTACCCATCAGTAGCCTTCCATGTTGGGAGGTTTAAATTTTTAACTCTTGGTATGTCGACTAATGGGATGCCAGTTGTTGTCTTCCTTGATTCTTCTTTCCCCAGGCGGTCTGTCAATTTGTCTTTCTGCTAGGTAAGATTTGATTCTCTCTATCTGGCGATTCCTTGTGGATAACGCTTGGCGCAAGAAATCCCCAGCATTTAACGGCCTGTCGATCCTTCTTTTTGATATAAATAGGGGGCTCTCTATGCCTTGCATCTCAACTCTTCTTCTCCCATCGAGTGGTGTGAGAGTTTGGAGTTGGCATGGAGCATGCACTACCACAAGTTAGGATTGAAGGTAGTTCTTCTCCAATGTTCGAATGAGAGATCTTGAGGTGTATATAGGGAGTTTGCCTTGATTATCCTCTTTTGTATGGAAAACCGCCTTGGTTTTCCTCTTTTGCCTCCATCCCGAAGCCAAGCCCTTCACCCCGCCTTCATGGGCAAGGCTTTCCTTCCACTATGGCTTATCCTGCAGGAGATGGCCTGGCTTTGGGATGGTCAACCTTCTGCTTCTTTGGCACTAGCAATCCTCTTGCACTCGCGGATGTTGCGGCGGCCTTCCTAAATCCATTCGGAGGAGCAGTCTTCTTTCTCTTTTTTCACTACTGAAAACTTGTACTTTATAAAAGAAAATAATTAATAGGACTGTCTGAGCATTTTTGTCTTTATGCATCGCCCCAATATTCCTGCATAATGTAAATAGTTGAGGCACTTGAGTGTTGCTTTCTGTTACTCGACACCTAACAAATTGACCATTTGAGCTGCTAGTAGCTCGGTCTTCTGGCGATCCTGACTCATAGCTATTCGCCCCGCACAGTAGGTTGAGACGTGAGCTGGTCGGATCAACCTTGGGCCTGCCAAGGATGCATGTTGTCTGTTTGTAGCCATAGAAAATGAGGCGTCTGGTCATCATTACCCACACCATGCTACCAACCTGTTGGCTTAAGCGTTGAGCGGGTAGCCATCAGCGGGTTGCGTGAGGGGATGTTGCATCTCTCATCATAACGAGGTCAATGACAAGACGCACTGCAGCACTCCATGGTGAGGGCATGTGTTGTGGTTGTCATTAAGATGCGCCCCTTCGATATCCTGGAACGACATCGCTTCAGGGTTGAGGTGCTGGCTATTTAAACTGTTAGCCTTCGCCATTTTCCGCATTTTCCTTGATTCGAGTCACTTGGTCTTGGTCCACCTCTTTAGCTTCCATGGCCTCCATGAAAGTTGATGTGATTCCATTCATCCTCACCTGTTGTGATGTTGAGTCTTCTTCTTCTCCGTACAACATCTTGATTGCCATCAAGTACATGTTGCCGGGTGAAGATGGCAGAGCATGTTCCCCATGGGAGGGATTCATCATCATCTATGCGGCCCATCTGAAGGGGGTCTTCGTTTTTTGATCGCGCAAGAGTTGTATGGGATCCTCTCATCCTTGGAATTCCAGTGGCGTGGCTACATCCCAATGCCTTTTGGTACCTGGTTTCTTTGTGTGTCTTCGTCTGCCACCATGATCATTAGTTGAGTGTTGTGACGGTGAAGGTAATCTTTTAGTTCAACTAAAGCATAGATTGGATCTCACTTTCCCCTCGCTTGGAGTTCCAACTGAAAGGGGAAACCCTAACTCAACGAAGACATGGAAGGACTGAAACTTTTATAGGGTAGTCCCTTTTAAATGGGCTCCTTTCAATAAATGGGGCAAGGTGCGTGTTGTTTTTGTCGGTGAAGTTGGGACTGGGAGAAGGGTTCGGTGAAGCCACTAGTAGATCTGATTAAGGTGCACACCGACACCTTCCAAGAGAAGGACCATTGGTTGTCTGTGGAGGCATTTGCACGAGCCAGGTGGGAATACCGCTCGGGGGAGACAAGTGTCACAGCCCTACTGTTTGCCAATCCCAAGAGGAAACTTAGGTCGTTGGACATCTGAAATTCCTCTGATAGAGTGGCCAAATGGTGGGCAGCATCATCTAGTTCCTCCTTTTCTAATGGTGGTCAGCCCATAATGTAGTTTAGGCGGAGAGTCGATGGGCCTTCGAGGGGGATGACCCCATCCCACCTTCTTCATCTTACCAGGTTGTTGAGGATGTTGGATCTGCTAAGGGTGGTGAGTCCTCCAACCATCCGCTTTGGCCATGGGCAACCTAGGGGCTGATACGCAGGACATGTCGATCCTTGCACTGACCCTAGCCCAGTACGGGGTCCTCGTCGTTGCTGCCTCGTCGCCTGAGGAGCCTATGCTTGGCTTCTTTGCTGACTTTGCTGAGGAGGTCTCTTGTGGATATTGGATAACTGAAGTCCCAGTAGGGGAGGTCAGTGGAGCTGGTGAGGTGCCAGAGACTAGCGGGACCAACGAGGCCGTGGGGGTGCCAAGGAGCCTTGCCTGGAGCCTTGCCTGGAGCCCTCGGAATCCGAGTTCCTGGAGGTTGAGGTGGCCGACTAGATGCCTTCTTCGGGGCCTCAGGAGCCTGAGTTCTAAGAGGTTTTGATGGCTTCATTGAGCTGTATGCCATCAATGGAGTCATTCTTTGTTGAGGTATCGACCGTGTATTTCCCTATCTTCCCTTCCTGTTTCTGCTTTTACTTGACTGATTGATTCCTTACTTGTAGCTACAAGAGGGGCTCTGCTAGTGCGTCGCCATTGCCAGCTGTATGTCCTAGATGTGTGCTAATCCAGCTGGCCTTTGAGAGATGGAGGATCGGGTGAGCGCTGTTGTTGTCGAGATGAGACGGAGTCAAGAGTGGGCCACCTAACTCGACTGCGAGCTGTTCGAGTCTAGAGGGAGGATCGCCTCCCTTGAGGATGCGCTTCGGGAGGTAAGAAACGCTATGCTCGTCTTTGAGATGATAATCTCTGGCTCAAGGGTGATCTTAGGGCTCGATTTTGTCTAGAAGAAGTCAGTCAGGTGATGGACGGCAGATTCTAGTAAGGTATCCTCCTTTATAGATGGATAGTGTCCCTAGTGGACCTAGGCTTTCCCATCTCCCTCTTTCATTCGAGGAACTCTAGTGTCTAGCTTTGATTAGAGCTGCTTGGTCCTTCCGAAGATGATGTGGAGTCTTCATCTCATCCCCCAAGGGGTTCCCAGCCTCAGGATCACCCTTCGCCTGAACAGTAGGTGTAGGCGGCTTTTTGTACTTCTTTGGGCAGGCCCTCCATGTATATTTCAACTTTTGTAATAAAATTAGCTAGACCATTTTGATTATTGTCACTGATGCTCATGTGCATATGTCGGGTCTTTTTTGTATTTCATGATTTGTTGGCTAATCAATACTGCCATTGTCATTGGGCTCTGGCAATGTCATAGGCTGTTGTCAGTATGTAACCTCTAGTGCTGGTCCTATTGGAGGACATCGTAACTTTTGTGCATCTAATCTTAGTCTGTCGGCCATGGTTGATCGATGGTATTTGTCCTTTTAAGAGGGAGTTGTCACACACATATTGAAATGATGGTGGCCACTTTTGCGAGGTAGTTCGACCTTCGTCGGCAAGTCTCTTGGGCCTCACATTCGACCGTGCATGGGTCACTCGGCTACGGGGTTGGGGTTCAAAATTCGATCGTGTATGGGTCGCTCGGTAACGGGATCGAGGTTCTTGACCATGGTGTAATTGGTCCAGGGGTAGGTGAAAGAAAGTTCACCCCACTTAGGGGTTGTTTAGGCCATTTGATTTTATGAAATGATATGCAAGCATCCATATGAACAATGAAGAATGAATAAATGACCATTTTATTAATCAAAATGTGGTACATCTTACAAATATTCCAGATGATGCACGCTAATGTTACATGGGTTCGGCGGAGACTCATTGGTAGTATTTTCTAAGGTAGGAGGCGTCCCATGTCATTGGGACCAATTTACCGTCCCTTTTTGCCCTGGCCCAGGTTCAAGTCCATCACCTCGAATTGTATGCACCGTATTGTACTATCTCCTATTGGTAAGGATAGGAGGAGACAAGGAAACAATCCCTCCCAATTTGGAGAGAGATTGTTCCTATTTGACCCAAAAGTTGGGCAACCTTATTTCGCAGTTTGTATGCACCGATCCGAAGGATGGCGGAGACAAGGAACAATCCCTCCCAATTTGGAGAGAGATTGTTCCTATTACCGTTTTTGCCCATTGCCTCTATACACCGTAGGACCAAGTCCATCACCTCGAATTGATAGGCTTTCACTTTTTTGTTGTAGTATTGTACTATCTGCTATTGGTAGGTTGTCGTGTATAGGAGCACAGCGTCTCAAGCTTCTTCGAATAGGTCAAGATGCTCTCTAAGCCTTTGGAAGTTGCTAAGCGGGTTAAAGTATTTGACCCAAAAGTTGGGCAACCTTATTTCTACTAGGATGACTGTTTCAGTCCCGTAGCATAGATTAAAAGGCATCTCACGGGTTGGTTCCCTTAGAGTAATCTTGTATGATCAGAGTATAGTGGGCAACTATCCGCCCAGGAGCCCCAGCGTCTTTTAGCTTTGTCGTCAACCTATGAAGCAGCATTTGGTTTGTCAGTTCCACTTGCCCATTCGCTTGTGAGTAAGCGACAAACGTGTGAACTAACATCATTCACAGACTCGCACAATACTTGGTGATGACTTTTCGGCGAACTGGGTTTTGTTGTTGGTTATTATGACCTTAGGAATCTCAAATTTACACATGATACTTTGTAAATGAACTTTGTTGTGTTCTATTCAACGATCCGTGCCAGTGGCTGATGCACGGGTTGTGCTCTCTCTCTTTAGTCTCCTCGCTTCTGCCCTTCTCTCTCTTCACGTTTCTCCTTTGCCGGCGGCGGCTTTAGCATGAATGACGATAGTGACCACGGTGGCAGCAACCCGATGATGGCATGGCAATGGACGGCGATGCATGCAAGCCGTCGATTCTCTCTCTCTCTCCAATGCGCCTCTTCCACCCATCCTCTCATGATTCAGCCGATTCCTCCCAAATTTGGTACATGCAGTCCCAAAATCAGTAACCACAAAGAGAATTGAAGAATTTACTTATCTAGATTTTATCTATTTCCTCCGTCAATGACAGTGATGGCAGTGGCTGTTTACTTCGATTCATGATTCCTTCCTCTACTCACAGTGGCGCACAACATGGAGGGTAGTATCACATAAAGGACATTGCCAGCTTCCGTTTTCGATGTTGACACCTCTGGCGATGGCAGCGCTAGCAGCCTTGTGCCTGCCCACTCTCTCTCCTCTTCTCTCCTCTTTTCTTCTTCCTTCCATTTCTGATTATACGATCCACTGCCTCCTAATTTCTTTATATATATATATTCTTTATTCTTAATATCCAATCGGTACTCAACGCCAACATCGGTGCCCATTGAATGGCAACTGACCGACCCGATTTTCTTTAAAATTTTATAATATTTAATTAATTTTTATTATATCTAAATTACAAAAAAATAAACATATCCAATTTAAATCAAATGGGATCCGGGTATTACAACTCTCTCCATCTTACAAAAATTTTGTTCTCAAAATTTATGCATCTCAAACTTTAAACAAATAGGGAGATTTTTTCGAACTTACCCTCGATCAAATGATTTCTCAAAAAATTTGACCCACAGCACTTGATCCTTTCTATCTCAAAATCTGAGCCGAAATCCCAATATAAAATAGCTACTGGAATTCAATAACAGCTCACAATATACGAAGAATCATTCGGATATCTTCTCATCATACATACATAAAACATATCATATTGATCCGCCAAACCTGGGGTAAAGCTAACCCATAGGTCATTTCTCCGAGCCACTGAAAACCTCAAAATTCTTTCCTTGAAGTCACCATAAGAGGCATATGGTTGCCCACGTCAAGCCTCAAATTGAATTGCAAATATAATCTTTTGCTTTAAATCTCAAATCAAATCTTTTAACTATCGATTGTGCCCACACGCTTCCATTGCGCAACTTTGATCAATTATTTACCTCAGATTATAGTCAAAAGCCTTGAAAGTGGAATACCTTTCAATCTCTTCATCTCGATAATATGCTAACGGCCTAACTCGGAAATGACACCCTAATCGAAAAGTAATGGGCCAACTTCTCATTGTTCGAGACTAACTCGAAAGAAAATCTCGAAGGCTTATTTTCCTTGGCTTCCTCCTTTAGACATGAAATGCATGATCAACTTGCCACTCCACTAGGTAGAGAATATTTGATATTCCTTATGAACTCGAACTCAGACCACTCTAACTCGACTATAGCTATTGATAACCTCAATTGCTCCTCGATTTTTCACCCAATCAGCCGAGGCTCTACTCGATCGCATCCAACTTCATGACGACTCGACCAAAAAGGATTTCATCTCTGAACTTCACAAGAGCTTATTCCGCAGATAGATTCTTGGTTCAGAGTCTAATCGTGGTAGGGGTTGTTCACCGCTGACTCCACAGCTTCTCTACTCAAAATAAAGAAAAAAGACATTATAGCGCAACTCCTAAGGCAACTTTGATTCCTAAACAGCATACGCATAGGTTGAGAATGGATCCACCTACCTACCTCTTTGTCAGTAAAAGTCTCCTACCTCATGAGATCTCATATCAACCCAACTGAGGCAGCCACTTCTCCAAAATTGTAGAAATCAGATTGAATCCTCCTCCTGCCATTATATTAGTTTGCCCAGACATTCAATCCATTATCTACCTATATAAAGCCTTAAAGGGGCCATCCAATACCTTGACTAATTGCCATTATCGCAAGCAAATTCGATGAGCTAACTTATTCCTCAAACATACTATCCGAATTGACAAGAAATGGGTCGACCTTGACAGCTAATCTACAATTACCCTAGCTACATTCATATTTCTCATGATCCTCGACAACCTCAAAACAAAATTCATGGAGACTTCTCATACTTTACTTTCTCTTATGGACATACGGCACATCTTGCCACATAAGCGCAATCACCTTACTCAATTTCCATCACCCGAAAATCATTCTTCATATCCTGATAAATTCGTAGGTCTCAATTCAATTTTCCTACTTTAGCTCTTTTATATTCAGAATATAAATCCTTTCTAAAAAGCAAAGCACCTCATTTGCTTTGACATTGAGATTCAACCGCAACTCACTACCCAAAGTTTCGGCAACTCTCTATGTAAGGATCGAGATTTTATTAATCATAATTTGATAAGTTAAATTAAATTATATTAAGATCAATGAATATTAAAGTTTTAAAAGCTAGGAATTCACACCGAATTTTGATAAAAATTTATTTGATGAAACCAACTTCATATTTAGTTAATAAATGATAGAATGAATGATTTGAAAATAATTCGGTTGATAAAATCACAAATTGATTAATAATTAAATTTATTTCGGTTGATGATAGGATAACCTGGTTATCAAAAATTTTACCCGATTAGTAACCAAACTTAATCCAATTGATTAAATATAGTGTAAATTAAATTAATTAAGTAAAAATATATGTATTGCAACCCAACACACACACGCACACTCAGCTGAATTCTCAAGAATTCAGCAAGAAGATAACAGCAACCAGCCAGCCCGAATTTCATCCGATTTTCCAAGAATTTCAAAAAGTATTCAAAACATACGTGGCCTAAGTTTCCTCCACACACATAGCAACATCATATTAAATCAGAAATTGAAAAGAAATCCAACAAGAAACCCCCACATATCCACGGCAGCCAAGAAATCACCAAGTGCTGATTCTAGCACATCCAAATTCCCTAAATTTGTTTACCAAGTACAATAATTAATTAAAATATGAAAATTGGCATAAAAAGAGAAGGGTCACGAGGCTGATGAAGGATCAAAAAAATATTAAAAATTAATCTCCAATGGAACACCAACAAGTGGATAGAAAAGGAAGCAACACATGAGTACTTTTGCATGGTTTGGAAAGTTAAAAATTTACCACCTTATGGGGCATGTAGTAGCTCCAAATTATTTGGAGGATGACTAAGCATGTTAGCAAGAAAATAAATAAAATAAAATAGAAAGAAAACCAGAGGAAAAGAGAAAAAATACAGATCAAAACAGAGAAGGAAAACAAAAAGCTAAATCTGAACCAGGAAGGAAGACTTGGTTGGCTGCTAAGATTCAAAATTGAATAAAAACTATTTTCAGGCAAGAACTCCTCTACTTCTTTGATTTGTTGGTTAATTATTGATGTTAAATTCAAGTATTATTGATCCAATGCTTGAAATCCTTATCGTTACCATGTTTGAATTGCCAAAATTCAGAAACATGAATCATGAAGTTCAAATTTTGCAATCTACTGTCATGCTTACTGATATACTAATTTTTACATACCGTTAATAGCTAATTTATCCCATAAATATTTTAATAAGATACCTTAATATGTTGGCTAAATCACAATATTTTTATTTTGGAACAATTCCTCATGAAACCGGCCAGTTCAAGGTGTTTAATGTCGACTGACATTTCGAACCGAGAAAATCAGGGGCTTGCTATGGGTGCTGATTTTCTCTATGATTTTGATCGGTTCAAGCCCTTTAAAAAATTATATGAATACTTTAATGAACCGTCTATGATTTCACGAAGATGTTATAAAAAATCCCTTGAAAATCCGACTGGTTTAGCCTTTGAAAAATTAAGTATCACTGAACCGGCCAGTTGCATCAGGATGCAGTTTTTTAGCACAAAAGCACTGTAAAACTTTGAACCGGGCACGAATAAAATTTAAACATTCATATGAACCGGTCCAAAAATATATTCTGATTATGAAAATATAAGGAAAGCAATTTTTCGTAGTGAATTGGTCACTGAACTAGGCCCATATTCAATAACATGCCAGATAAAATTCTAAAACTAGAATTAGTAGTTGAATCAACTACTTTCATCTGGCTGAACCGGCCCCCTAATGATTTCTAAACCGGCCCAAATTTGGTGACCATCACGATAATTGTCTTATCGATATTTTGACAAAATAGCTCATGATTTGATCTGAATTTTTCACTAAACTGGACCCCCCAATAACCTTTCCGACCCCTATTTTCTGATGCTAAAATAGGCAGTTTGGGAAATTAGGCCAAATCGACTACCATTCGACCACCAAACCAGCTCAAAATTGATCACCAATTAGTTAAGACCCTTATTAAGATCGTGTAAAATTTTCTCATGAAAGTGGGTTGAATGGACTATCGAACCGGATCCCCGAATGAACAGCAAAACTCCACTCTGCATCCTCGCTGATGCTGATGCAAATCTGGCAGTTCATTTTGGTGGACTGAACCAGTAATGAACTGGTTGAACCAGCAGCCGACCCGGACATATTTTCTAGTACTAGGGTTGAACTATCACTTTGTAAAATGGTTTCCAAAAATTCCTTGTTTTGGTCACTGAACTGGCCCCAGAACGAAAATTGCCACTAAACCAGCCGATTTGCACTAAATTGTCTATTTTGCTAATTTAGTGTGAACCCACTAGGAAATAGATAATAAACTGACCATATATGGTATGTTAAATTAGTAAATAAGTTATACGTCATGTGATATTGGTTGGCTATTACAAGAACCGATTGCTAAAGATAAGAAATATGTCGGTTCCTAATGAACCGGCTAAGTTGGTAAGTGAATCGGTTTATATTTAAAATGATGAACCGGCCACTTATTATGTGGATAATGGTGAACCGACTCGCGTGATATAACCAATAAATATTATGAAAAGTCGAACCGATCCATAAACCGGCTTTGTGATCCAACCGATTAAGGAGATAAAATAAAACCGAACCGGTTAGTAGACTGAAAAATTATGGAAACTATGGATTGGGAATCGAATAATATATTATCTAAGAATAAGTCCAGCATATATTAAAATATATAGGAACTTATATTATGCATTGATATGATTTTGTTATAGAAATATATGATGTGTTTTATCGTGATTTTATTACATATGTATATGATATGTTTATGCATGAGTGAAAGCCAATATGATATCAAGAAAATATGAATTTTCTCTAAGATGAAAAAATTAAAAAGAAGAAGTAAGATCATGAATAACGGCCTTCACTATGAAATTTTAAGAAATAAGAAAACTGAATTAAGGATTTTTATTTCTGCGGATAGTATCTCCTGTCATGCATTAGGATATTATAGTATTGATCGTTGTCTAAATAAGTATTGCTGTATTATACGATTTTAGCCTTTGATTGTGCGAAGTGAACACAATCTATCCTATATTCGGGATGTAAATAAGGAAGAAAGTATCGTTGTGTTATGCGATTTTGGCTTTTAATTGTGTGGAGTGAACACAATCCAAACATCGATTAAATGCTCCGTTAGCTAGTAAAGTCTACTAGCCCTAATTCCTCAAGATATGTAAGGTAAGAATGTGCTGGTAAGTAATAATAATTATGTACAAGAAAAAAAAAAAGCCAATTGTATCATGAAAATATTCTAAAAGTATATATGCATTTTTATATATATAATGATCCATATTCATCATTATGAATTATTTTAAAAATAAACATGCATGTCCTTGATTAATATGTTCTTATTGAATATTTGGCTCACACTCTTACTTTTTTCTTTCCCTCCAGATGTTTTCCAAAAGTTCAAGCCTGGTAAACAAAAGTAAAGAAAAACCAATAAGTGTACGATAATCTGTAATGATGTAACTGGTTTAATTTAAATAATGATGTAAGAACTTGTAACTTTATAAGTATCCCAAAAATGTAAGTTTTAGTATTGACAGTTTAGAAATATATATGCAAATTTTTTATGGTTATCTTATAAGTTTCGGTGTAATTTTCATACGATGAGTTTGAAATTTTAGTTGGCATCTTTCCTTATCACAAACTTACATTATATTATAGTCGAATGAATGTCACAGCCATTGATGGTTTGCCTTGTTTTGGATCATATGTAATATGATTTATTGTAATTTATCAAATTGTTAAGATAAGTATACGTTTCCTATGATTAAAATTGGTTTAAGAATGCGGGACGTGACACTCTCAAACACGAAACATTCATCAACTATGGTTCTTCACCAAAATTCATTTCCTCCAAAATTACAGACTGAACTATCACAGCCCTTATGCAGATCCACCCACTTACACTACCTCATGATCAACTCCTTTATGCAAAATAATTTCTTCAAACCTCTATGATTAAATTAAACCATAGCTCTCTCTTCATACAGATAACGCATCTAAATTTTAAAAGCAAAGACCTCAACTGCTAACTCCAAACCATGGGTGACATAACTCTACTCACAGACTTTCAATTGCCTTAACCCATAGGCAACCTTCCAAATATGCTGCATCAAAATTCAACCCCAGATCTTCCTCGAAAGTATTATAACCTATCACAAATTCACTTGATCCATCAGGGATTGATCAAATTAACATTGTCGACAATCCACCATTCACTTCTTGAAAGATCCCCTCACAATTATCATTCCAACAAACATTGATCGCTTTTAAGGCAAAAGCTCCACGAATGCTATAATTCTCGAGGAATCCTCCACACAAATTACTTAGCGAATTAAACCAAACCAAAGAAATTGCGCACCTTTACGATCTGCATGGCTTCAATCGGCCATGGCTTGAATCTTTTACAGATCCACAAACATGCCCAAATATAATATTTCCTTCAACAAATCTCGCATTTCCTCAAATGGGTGAACGGCTGACTGTCCTTCACAACTACGACACAATCCTCAGACAGACCTCATATCCCTCATAAATTTTTTAAAAAATCAAAATATCATTAAAGAAACCATCACAAAATTGATCCAAATATAGTCAAAAAATCTGATTCCTAATATCCACAAAAGGCGTTAACGAAATTGCTACCCTAAAAGGCACAACTGAAGTTCACAATAGTCGTACCTTTATCCTGGAGGCTATCTAGGGCATATCCTCCCAATTATCTTTAAATGACAATACTCCAAACGCATATTGGTTTTAGAAAACATCAAGCCCTTACTATTGATCAAACAAATCACCTATCAATTTTCAATACTTGTTTCTCAAACGATTCATCTTACTCATCCTAAAGACATAAAAGCACCCCACGGCAAAATATTCGGCCAATGCCTTATCGATTCTATGTGGGATCCTCAAAATTAATGCTAATCCTATCACAACCTCAATAATAATTTTAATTACCGATTAGAAGATAATATAGGCTAATTGTCTTATCTGAGAAACAGTCTCGGATTACCATACAACTAAAAAATTCTTAATGACCATGGAATGACTCTCAAATGTGGTCACATATGCCAAATATACTCGACACACATTTTCATTAAATAACTTACAGGCAAAATGATATCAATTTCGTCGCCTCTCGATCGACTCTTCCTCATACTCAAAATTTACAACCCATAATACAAATTAGAATATTCTTATTGAACAACCTATACTAACATGGTGACTCGCTAACCAAATCACTACTAATATCACATTAAAGTCTGGCTCATCAAATAAAATAAAATCAACCAACCATTCATATCTCCAGACTCAAACCGGACACTAGAGTACATAATCCTAGTAGACAATGATTTACCTATCAGGGATAAATATCCTCAAAGCATATTTTAGAAATTGTAAAACATACAACATTTACATACAATTTATAACAAATCAAGGGAAAAACCAATTATCCCAATTCCTTTACACCTAAAAATTGATGCCCTCGAAAAATATATATATATATATATATATATCAGAATTCGAATGATCCCCTAAAAACATCCCAAGAGCTCAACCTTGATCTTCTGCCCTAGAATAGGGCGCTACTTGGCCTACCACCGGTTAACTACGCCTTCTAGCCTGATGGTAGCAAGATTAACGCTATTGGCATCTAGGCCGCCAAAAACCTCGAATACTCTATCTTTCGCCACAAATTGAACTTATCATGCAAAATACTCGACCAATTATTTATCCAAAATGACCTAAAATACCTCTCCTTAAGACTTTTTCTTTGATGACATCGTTGTCACGCCCTAGGCAAACAATATGTAGGTTAATAATAAAATTCATAATACAATAAAATCTAATAAATCATCAACAATAATAAAACTCAAGTTAGGAGTAACAATCCATACATAAATGGACCCAAATAAAATATAGCCCTCATACGACCTCATCAGATATAAATCTGGACAATATAATTCATGGCCTACTATCCAAATATCCCAAGGGAGGTATTCCGATAGAACAATTCATCAACATAATATAACGACTCCAAAATAACCAATACATGGACCAAGGCCCTCATCTGACCATACATAAAAGCCAAATGCACTCCCAAGATCTAAAGTATAACCAACATAAATATCTCTACTCACCGATAGAGATATACCACGTCAGATTATGTCCGAACTTTTGCAAGTATATTCAAGCCACTAGTCCGAAAGAATAAAATATAAAAACGTGAGCACAGAGCTTAACAAACATTATTATTATATATATAACACATATAAATCAAAGGGAAGAGATAATGCAATACAACCATGTAAAAACAAAGCACATAGTCTGTAAAATCCCTGAAAATTGAGGAGATATCTCGTACTAAATCATCATCTTTATCAAATTGTCCATTTAAGATATAATCATAACAAATAACGATTCGATTAAATCTCATAGACAATATTATATCATACGATCCGAGGTCACATCACATAATGATAACAGTCACCACATCCGCATGGAACATATACCATCATTTGGATATAAAAATCATAATATCATATGCTAAAATCAAAGAACATCGAAACCAAATCATACAATCAAAATGTATTTTGAGTTTTACACATATCCATACATATGAGACATTAATCCACGCATATCAAATCATAGTTCACGTAAATAAATGCAGAAATACATAACATGCATGAAATCGGAGAACCAAATATTATTAGACCAACTTGAGGTAGCACTACACCTACTCCCGGTAACATTGAGCCATATCAACTACAGTATAGGCTAGCAAGTTATGCCATTTATGTACTCTATCACCCATAAGTAAGGTTACTTAATATATTTTGCCACTTGCGGGTTTGGATGTAATATCAAATTTAATTATATATTAGAAGGTTTGAATATATTAATTTTTGTTAATTCCTTACAATGATTCTTATTAAAACGTATGGGGTAGGTTAATTACAACATATAGAGATCACATATCATAAATGTCCTAGTAGGGAGAGGCGCCACAAATAGTCAATGTCTCGGATCACAAATTGACCTCTAGGGTCTCGGACCATCATGGTCCTACAAAGTAGCGACTTTGTCCCTCGACAACATGCATGTGAACCTATGCATAGCCTGGTTCATGGGTTCCATAATATACTGATATACAAAATACATATACATATACCGTCTAATATCCATAAATAATAGAACCCTCAGAAATCTCAAATATCAGTGTAAAGCTACCAAACAATTGGTAAACTTACATGCAGGTAAGTAATAAATAGAGAGGGTGCATAAAAATCATATGCATATAAACAAAATCTCCAAAATATATACAAATATTATCAGATATGAAAATAGACTAAGGATTTAGTTTATAATATTTGTCTCGACTTTATTCAAAATAAATTTGCCAAAAGGATACTTCAAGGTACTTGAATCGGACCTTCTCTCTCCTACTTCACGTGTGCCCCTTTCTCTCTCTTCGGTTACCTCGCCTTTGCCTCTCTCTCTTCACATTTCTCCTTCCCCGGTGGCGGCTCTAACATGGACAATGGTGGCGACCATGGTGGTAGCAACCCAATGACGGCACGACAGCAGATGGTGATGCATACAAGCCGTCGATTCTCTCTCCCACTCCACTACGCCTCTTCCATCCATCCTCCCACGATTCGGTCAATTTCTCTCAAAATCAATACATGCAACCCAAAATTAGCATCGACAAAGAGAATAAAAGGATTCACTTGCCTCAATTTCATTTGTTTCCTCTGGCAACGGTGGCGATGGCGGTGGCTGTTTACTTCGTTTCACGATTTCTTTCTCTACTCACACTGACGCACAAAATGGAGGGTAGTATCATGGAGAGGGTTTCGTCGACTTTCATTTTCAACGTTGGCACCTTCGACAATGGTAGCGACAGCAGGCCGGCGTCGGCCCCCTGTCTCTCCTCTTCTTCTCTCTTTTCTTCTTCCCTTCATTTCTCTTTCTCCGATTCACCACCTTTTGATTTCTTTATATATTATTATTATTATTATTATTTTATATTTTTTGTTTATTCTTAATATCCAACCAGTACTCAGATATCAACACCGGTACATCTTAAATGGCAACTGACTGACCCAATTTTCTTCAAACTTTCACAATATTTAATTAGTTTTCATCACATTCAAATTATCCAAAAATAAATATATTCAATTTAAATCAAATGGGATCCGAGTATTACATAAGTATTGAAATATATGGAAGAAATTATGTCACATAATGATATGAATTCGTCATGATTCGTATTTGTTGACTATTTGATTATAGTATTATTGTATCTAAATTATTAGAGGATTACAATGTCATACATTCAAAGTTTATTTTAATCATTTCAATAAATATTATTGTTATATATGCCAAGTGAAAGAATGTTAGAAAAATATTACACATGACAAATGATAAAATTAATTAATTTATTAAATTTTAATTTAATGATATAATCCTATATAATTAGTTTAGACATATTAATACTTTATAATTAATTAAAGAAAAATTTTTAAATAATATATCTATTTAAAAACTATTCTTTGATGAATAGGAATATTTTGATAATTTAAAAATAGTGCTCTCTCACTTTATAAATGGATATCCAAAACGATCATTTTGTGTTGCATAAGGTTTGTGGAAAATCTCAACAAATTTTAAACGGAAAGAAGAGAAAAAAGTCATATTCTAATTTTTTGAAATAAAAATGATTTCGGTGTGATTTAAATTTTGCATATTGTTTACAAGTCAAATATTAATATTTATAGATTTGGATATATAAATTTACTGTACACATAAGTAATTAGTAAAAACAAATGATTATAATGATATTAAGAATTAAAGTTCATATATTATAAAAGATTTCTTACAGTTTTATCATATTGCAGATTGCCCCTTTGGAGATTGTTTTTGATGTGTCATTATATTTGAATTGTTGTTTGGATTAGAGAGTCACTTGATTTTTCATAATGGATCAAATTGAAGCAAGTCTAATTTTTATATCTGAGAACCTGAGTTTTATGCAATACAATAAATAAACAAGAGGTCAAAGGATGGTGGGGCTTAGTACTCGATTTATCCTCCAACATTCAAATCAATAATCTTTTCGTAAGAAAAGAAAGATGAAGATGCAAAGGATGCTAATGAATGGCTGTGGGGATTGAGTGCATTAGTGCGCGTCGGCAGGAAAGTAACTTATAGATAGAGGACTAGGCTTCGATAGGTGCGCTTGTTGGAAAGCAGCTTATGAGAGGTTCACTCGACTGGGAGCAACTTTGTAGATTCTCAAGGTGAGGGAACACCTAAGGAATATGGGCTGGGTTGATAGGTGAGGTTGCAATTGCTTTTTTGGGCGCAATAGCTTGCGCGGGCTCTTCTTTGGTAATTTTTGTGTGTTTTTCTCTCTTTGTGTATGTATGTCTCCTTTACCCACAGGGATAAAGAGATATTAATAGTGTTAGAATCGATTCAGTCTTTATTAGGTCTTACGACTGGTGACAGCTACTTGTGAGGATTTACTAAACTGTCTTAGCGATTTTGCAGCCTAGTTATGGTAACCGCAGCTATCTTTGGTCGTTCCTTCCTTTGTTTGGGTGATCCTAGAGATTGTTGTTATGACAATTGCCTTTTGGGGAGATTTGCTCAATTGTAACTACCGTCCTAGAGAGATACGCCATCTTGGGCAAGATTCTGGGAATATTTGCGGGGCTATTCGGGATGGTTATGGCAAGCGTCGCCTACGTATCCATGCAGCGTTGATGATAAGTTGGAGGCCTCCCCGTAGGTTTGACCAAAGTACCTGTTTCCCGTTGAATGGTTTTAGGCTGCACTGGTTGGGTCGACTGTATTGCTTATCTAATCTTGAGCTTGCGAGGCCGCAGTGTGGACCGTCACATCCTAAGTGCTTCCCACAATTCCCGCGCCGGCGCATTCATGGCCATACCTATCAAATTTTTTTTTTATGGTTTCTTTTGCTTGTTTTATGAAATTGTTTAGTTTAGTTGCTTTTTAATTGGAGGTTGTCCCAACATCTTAGCTCTTTCTTTTAGACATTGGTATGTCAGTGATTAAGATTGCCTAAGCTTTATTTTGTATATTCATTGTGCACTATTTATGATATTAATTAATTACCAAAAAATGAGATGTCTTAGTTGGTTTCATATTTAAGAATTTATGAGACTAAGCCATATTCAAGATCATTGAATTATCATAACTCTTCACAATCATTGTGCAAAAAGACACAAATAAAGCACTTTAACCAATGCTTATAAGTTGATTCAGTGATATGTAAAATTAGAAATACATAAAAAACAAAAGATACAGATAATAATATATTACTGTGTGGAAGAACGAGGAGCAAGATTTTTCTTTCCTTTTCCATTTTTCTATGCTTTAATGAATTCGTAGAAAATCTTGTATCAATGATCCTTTTTCCACCCTCAACGTTCAAAGCAAAAATGCTAGCGAGGTAACAGCTTTTTTTTTTAGAGAGAGAAACTCTCTCTTCTCTCCTGAAATTCAAATTCAAATTTCCTCCTGTCGTCCGTTCGGCCCTGGCGGCGCCGATGCCGGCCATGGCCGGACTATTGGGGGCTCCCAATGTTCCGACATCGGTCCCCGATTGCCTAGGTCTTCCTGTTCCTTCTCTCCCTCTGAAACCGGTCGCGAATCACGCCTCCTAGTCTGATATTGTTCAAAACGGTGGTGAAAGCCTGATTTCAGATCTGAAGTTCTTCCCTCCTCAGTGTGCGTTTGGAGTTGGTGATTGCATCTCTCCTCCCCCTGAGGTTCTCGACCAAGGAAGACGCATATGGGGTTCCTCCTTATATGGGTATTTCTTCGATGTTCCCCCTCACTTTCGGGCGGTTTCCTCCATTGTTCGTTAGCTCTGGTCTCATTTCGGCCTGGTCCATTCTGCTTCCGCTGGCGATGGTTTTTTCCTTTTCCGCTTCTCTTCCTTGGAAAATATGGAGAAGTGCTTGAAGGCCGGGCCTTGGATGATAGCAGGGAAAGCCCTCTGTCTCAAGCGTTTTCAACCTGGTATGAAGCTGTCTAGGGATTCACATGATTCGTTTCCTATTTGGGTAAATTTTTGCAAAGTGCCGGTGGAATTCTAGTCGCCTTTGGGTCCGGGCCTGGATTGCAGTTCTATTGGGGCGCCACTTCAACTCTGTCCCAAAACTGCAAAAATGGAGATGCTCGAAGTCGCCAAAATTTGTGTGTCTTTGTAGATGATGTCTTTGCCTTACCCTCCAGGATTGCCTTGCATTCCTACGAATCCAAAGTTGAGGTGGAGGTTGAATACTCTTGGAAGCCGTCCAAGTGTAGGTAGTGTCTCCTGTTTGGTCATGTGGAGGCTAAATGCACTGTTGTGAAGAGCGATTCTGCGCGATAATCCTCTCAGTAAGATTGCCTTGCCTAAATGTCGTTCTGTGCCTTCGTCCAGTTCGGCTGATTTACCTTCTGAGGTTAATTGCCTGGCTTGGCTGAGGAGGTCTCTGCAGCTTCTGTCTCTTCTCTTGTGCAGGTAAATGCAACTAAAGAAATGACCCCTGCCCCTATGTTGATGGCTGAGGTTTCAAAGCCCCAACAAAATTCTTCTTCTCTGCCTCTGAATTCTGGTAGCGTTGTGGATGGTCTTGTCCTGCCTGAGGATGACGTGAAGATGAGACACGTTTCTGCTCCCTTTTCTGGGCCTAGCTCTGGCTCTGTTGGTGGTACTGCTGACTCGAAGGAGGAGGCGTTTGTCATCAAGGATCCGATGTTAATGGAGGTGGAATGCGGCTGTGCTATGCAGTCAGGCCCAGCTAATGACTATTCTGATGGTGTGGAGAAGTTCTCTCCCCTGCTGGATTTGTCTGGAAGGGTTGAGGGGACTAAGGCTGGTTCACCTCTGTTGATGATGGATTGCTGTGTAGTTGGGTGCAGCTTGCCCGACTCTGAATTGGATGTTGGCCCCCTTGCTGATGACCCCGCTGATGCCCCTGGCACCTCATATGATGAATCTGTGGATCCGGTTGAAGCTGATACAGGGCCTGGGGATGTAACGTATGATGAGGATTCCTTCTCGAAATCCACTTTGCAAATCCCTGCCTCGTCCCCCGCCGAGATCCCCGAGGTGGTATATGTAGTGAAGCCATCTTGTCGATGTCGCTCCCCGTGGCGGCAGGCTTTGCATCAAAGTTGCCCCTGTCTCCTCATCCGCTCGGTGTGCTCTGGTCCAGTCCCGCCGAGATTGATCCCCGAAGTTTACTCCGATTCAATCTCTCGGATTGTTCTAAACATTGTTTGATTGATCCGATCCACTAGATGTATTACTCCTACTTTGGAGGTCAACCGTCCAGTTTTCTCGGTTGTGGATTCTCATTGAAACAATGCCTCCCAATGAATCGGGGCATGATTCGATCGGGCTTTGTCCATTATGTACCCGGATTATGGTGCTGAGGACCCCTCTGCGGTGACCCATGCCTTCGACAAAGCATTTCATCCGAGGTCTCTGTCCGAGGGAATGAGGATGAACTATTTGCTAGGCAGGCTATCAATGGGTGGCAACGAATGGCCAGGCGGCGTAATTCTGCACCCAAGAAAGCCTGGTCTCGTAAACAATGAATTCCTGTAGTTGTTGGATCGTACCAGTGCCAACGATTTCGGTAGCTTATGTTTTGGTGTGGAACATTGGGCCATGGATGCTGTTTTCATTTGGTTTGTATGAGCCAATGGTAGATGGCTGTGTATTCTGTATCTTTGGTTTGAATTGGCAAACTCTTTGGTAGAGATGAGCACTACGGTTTCAAAAATCGGGGTGCACCGATGTTGTCTATTGCACTGGTCTCGGGGTTCTGTCTCTCGGTGGGAGTGAAAAGGTCCACGGCTGGTTTGACAATTCATTTTGGCGGCGTTGATGTGGTTGGCGACTTGCTTCACTCTGATGTCATTTCAGTAATTTCGGTTGAGTGCTATGGCGTCTTCTTGTGTGGACTCTGTCTTTGGTTGATTCTTGTTGTGGCTCGGCTTTGAGGAGCTGGTTGGGTTCTTGCTATACCCTTGTTGATTGTGTAGATGTTGATGTACAGCCCTCTTCGTAGGCCGGGATCTTTGGAATGGTCGTTCTTGTATTTGGATTCAATTTCTTTGTGCTCTTGCGTGGGCATGTGAATGGCGGGCCGGCCTTCTTTGTTGATGGATTTCTCTGGTAGCTTGCGGGCGATTCGCTCTGAAATTTAATTGGCATTACCTTTCTTTGATTGATTTGAATTGATGGAAACTCTGGATTGTGCGGCCGATGTTGTTTGCACTGCCATGTGCTGCTCCCCTTTTGTTGGAAAATTAGGGTGCTTTGGGTTGCAGCAGATCCGGTTTGATGTAGTAAGTTGCTGCGGGGTGATCGGATGTTGTTGTTCCAGTCGTCTCGGGAGTAACTTATTTTGCTTTAGCTTATGTATAATGACAGTGTTTTTTTTTTTTGTTCTTCTGTTAGATAGTTCCTCTTAGATTTTTTGAGGAATTATATGATGTCTGAAGATTCTTTAATTGGTATGTCATGCGTTTTAACTCCAAGTCAAAAAACTTAGAGTTATAACATAATTTTTGTAAAATTTTTCTCCAGTTAATCCAAAATACACAATTACTTACCAAAAAAAAAAGAGGTAACAACTTTTTGCAACTCCTAATTACATATGAGTGAGGAAAAAAAGACTAGTATAATAATAGTAACTACCTGTGTCTGATTGAAATTTGACTAATTACAATAAATAAATTAGTATCATATTGTGTGTGCAGGAATATTTATATGTATTAACCAAGATATAACAGTTATTAAAATTATCTCTTAGTTTAATCATTTATATATATTTTTAGTATTTTATCATCATATACATATATATATATATATATATATATACATATATTCTCGTATGACTTAAACAAGAATAATTTTGATTTTTCTCTTTTTATATTGAGGACTGTATGCCTAAAATATTTTAAACTTTTCAAAATCTTGTAAACATATTATGAACTTCTTTACTTATAAATCTATTCTCTATTTAAAAATCTTACAAACATATTCACATTGTTAAAATAAAATATTCATTATTTTGCTACAGCTTTTGTATAAAAAGCCTTATTAGATTAGCATATATACAAAATATCACTATGTATAAATAAATTACATGTTATACAGAATGGTATAATACATACAAACAAATATATGCACATACATATATATACACACAAATACATACGTACATACATATACACATATATATACACACAAATACATACGTACATATACATATACATATATATATATATATATACATATACATATATATTTGATACTTGTACGGACATATATTTATATATTCATATATTATATATAAATTTTTCTGTTTCGGTGCTTTTCTGCCAACTTACTATCAACATGGAGGTATCTGTCCTTTCACACAGCTTGTGCAACTAGTAAATATGCCAGCGATTGATGCAGCGGCAGAGGTAACGCCAAGAAGCTTGGACGAACGGGTATATTGAAAGAGGAAACCACCATGGCAGACGCTACTCATCTAACAAAGGGTTCAACTGCACTTCTGCTTCGTTTACCCCGCACCACCCTTAACTCTTCTTTCTCTTTCTCGCTGTTTAAGCGCTTCAGCAATTCTTTTCAACTCAACGCCACCCACAGTTCCAGACTCAACAGGGCCGGTAGTTTCAGGATCAGCGATGGTAACAAAAGAGAGAGAAACATGGAGGTTCGAGCTATGTCATCTGCTTCCTTTGGGTCTCGGCTGGAGGAGAGCGTGAAGAAGACAATTTCCGAGAATCCAGTTGTTGTCTACTCTAAAACTTGGTGTTCGTAAGCCACAATCCGATTAATTTCCGAAAACATAATAATTTTCACTCCTTCTCTTTTATAGGGATTGATTTGAATTGAGTTTCTTTTTCTTTTTCTTTTTTTTTTTCGATTTTACTTGATTGTGAGCGAAGGTACTCGTCTGAAGTGAAATCATTGTTCAGAAAACTTGGAGTGGAACCAGCTGTTATTGAATTGGACGAATTAGGTATGTTCCATTTACTGTAGATTCATATGCTTAGATATGTTCAAGACATTTAGTAGGAGCAATTTTATTGCTTCTGTAAAACAATTGAAAGTTCGTGAGAAAATTGATTAAGATTTGGAGATATAGTTATATCTATTGACAAGGTTAATGGAAAAATATAGAGGAAAGAAAAAAAGGGGGCTTACACATGGTTTACATTGAATAGGAAAGGTTCGAGATAAGTAAGTGCTATATGCAGAGGCCTTTGAGTTAAAAGGTTCAAGATGAGTTGAACGTCAACTGTTGAAGTGGCATGGAGCACATAATGTGCAAGTTTGGTAATACTAGACGGAATAAGACCAGGTCTATTAATGATAAGATGTTCCAAAACATACTAGAGTTCATTACGATTGATATGTAATAGATGAATGATGTGATGCATATTATTACAGTTTCTTAAAATGGAGAAATCAAACACAAGCACTATTTCATTGTATTATACCTCTAAAGGAAAGGACATCTTACAAGAGCACTATTGGACCATCTGTACTTTATGCATCATAATATTAGGCAATTAAGAAACAAATGTACAAAATTGAATACAACATAAATGAGGATGTTCAGATAGTTGAGTAGTACAACTCTAAAAGATGAAATGCGAAGACACAATCGGAGCATTGTAGAAGTAGCATCTGCAGAAAACATTGTGGGAAAAGGATGTGCAAGATGATTCAAAATCTGAAATGTACATTAGATCATGTACCAATGAGAACCAAAAGGTGATTAATTACGCTAAGGGTAATAAGAAAGCGAGAACTGGGACAAGAAATGAACTTGTGTGAGTTAAAATGGGATTTAATTTGCTTTTGCTTTTTCAGAGCATGTTGGTGGAAAAAAAAAATGCATGGATTGGTGGAAGAGAATCGTATATCTGGCACAGCATAGTGGGGATTAGGATTTTGTTATTTTTAGTATCATTTTGTTTATGAAGTTTAATGTGAAAGGTGTTTGATGTAGATCTGGGGGCTGTACTATCTTGGCGCTGAAAATGTATTCCATTTTGATCTTCTTTGGTCCATTATTTCTGATGAACATCTTCGTTTAGCCATCTAAAAATGGAAGAGAGCACATATAGGACCACATAGTAGTTACTTTTTTGTGTGATCAAAGAAACCAAGCTTCATTGTACAACCCACGTGCAAGACCAAGAGTTCTATTTACTTCTTCAAAATCCTAAAATTTTTAGTTTTAAGTATTTTCTGAAAATTAAGATTTTGTGAAGTTTCTTCATTGATAATTGCACTTACTCTTGGACTCACTCTTGAGAGGGATTTTGATAGGGACAACCAGGACTTGCACTTACTCTTGGAGACCCTAAGGCTAAATTTGGTATCTGCATTATTCAGGAGAGGTTGGGTGGAAGTTTTGTGAGATCCCGACCCTGAAAACGTGATAATTAGGGAATAATTATGTGGATGAAAATCATGCTAAAGTTTAAGAATGTGGAAAAAATGAGTTTGGAAGCAAAAAGAGGAAGTTAAGTCCTGTAAGGTACCGATTTCAATATGTGATTAATATGGGTGGTGAGGTTTCGGATTTCTAAAATAGGATAATTGGGAGGTAATTAAATTAAAATAGGCAAATTGTGGTCAAAAGGAATGGGAGGAATCGGATCGAAAAGCCCAAAGATCTGAAATTGGTAAATCGGGAATTAAAGTTGTAAACCGAGAAACGTTAATTCGTAAATAAGATTCTGAGCTTTAAATTATAATAATCATGGCCTATTAAGGTTATATAATTAAAATTAGGGTCCAAGGATGCGAAGAATTGGGTTGGAATGGTTAAAACGGGTTCGGATTAGCGAAAACGTGAAGTAGGCTTGCTGCAGGCTTGATGCGGGCCTGATCTGTGCCCGAGTAGCGCTCGAGCTCCACTGGGGTGCGAAAAACAGAAGCTCTCTCCCAAAGGGCGCTCGAGGCGCGGTGTTGGCAGGACGGTGCGCCTGGTTGGGGCTCGTGGACCGCTCGAGTGCCCGACTTGGTTTAAAACGCTAAGTGCGTTTTCCCTCGGCCATTACGGCCTGTTTCAGCAGAGAGCAGAAAGAGAGGAGAGGAGAAAGGGAAGAAAAGAGAAGGAAGAGGGGAAAATTCACCGATTCACTCCGATCCGGGTAAAAATAAATGTAGACTGACCTCAAGGTAAGTGTACTCGGACATTATATACCGTTTTTACAGTGTTTTAATTTCCCCATGTTATTGCTTATGCTTTGAATCTCTTGCTCTTTGATATTTGACATGAATAATGCGTGAATCTCATGACTTTTGTACTAAAGTTCATGTTTATGTATATATACTGTGATCGATGGCTCCGGTTTCATGATTTGGCTCACGATTTGCCTCCGTTTCGTGTTTGGACCGTATATCGTAAACTCTAGCTCGAAAATTGGGGGTTTTTGTTTTAAATGCATGATTTTGTATAGGTACTGGAATTATGGCATCGATTTTATGAAAATGCACGTGTTAAGTGTCCGTTTATCATCCGATAATTTTGGCAAAACCCTAAGCACGAAATTAAAAGGATTTAACTGTTTTTGTCCAAAATCTCTGTTATATAAAAGTGAATCTGCACTGAAATAAAGCTCATGGTGTAATCTGTTTCTGAAAATTTTACACGGACTTGTATTGATAAATTACTGTGGATTTCTGAAGCTAAACTGAATGGTTTTTAGATTGTTACTGTATATTATGAAACTGACTGAAGAGTTACTGTGAAATTCTAACTGACTCATGAGACTAAAAAGGGTTTTCAGTTAAGAAATAAGAAACTATTTTTGACACTGTTAATTAGGACCCAAGACTGACATACGATCTAGTAAGGTTCTCTGGCATATCTTAGGACATTACGATGGTAATCGAGGATAACTCTGTCCATGGAGTTATATGTGGTCCGCCATCCTCGGGGCGTTGCATGGGGAGGATACTGTTCTGGATCCCACGAGAAGGGATCTACTGTTGCTGTTTCTGGCCTTAAATTGTGTGGAGTGAATATAATCTATCATCGATTATTTGCCCCCTCGGCTAGTAGGGTACGCTAGTTGGGTCATTAGGATATTTAACTAGAGTTTCTGGCGAAAGCAAATGAGATTTGGAACTGTTTTATGAAACTGCTGCCTGTTTAAATAAAATCATGTTATACTCCTGTTTCCATGAACTGCTTCTATTCTTCTGATATGATTTTAAGATGTTTTTTTATCCTAACATGACTTATGTTTCCTGATACCTGTTTATACGGAAATTATGATTTCTTCATGATTATTGCATGTGTTTTTGCTCATTTGCACATATATTTCGTATGAAAGCATAAATAGTGATTTCTAAAACCTGTTCATGCTGAATCGTACCTTTCTCATGTTTTTTGTATATTGTCTTTGCTCTCTGATAGTTTATAGAACCATTTGTATCTATATTCTGCATAAGACCATTATAATCTGCATGTTTTAGTATCTTGTTGGGCTTCAGCTCACTGTTTTGTTTTTCCTCCCTCCAGATAAGGATATAGATAAGACACTGGAGCACCATGTGTAACTAGAGATTAATAAGGAAGGTTCTGGAACCTCGGTGAAGTCTCGAAGATTTATCTTGAAGCATTTTGAGAGATCTAATTGTTTTGCATGTGCCATAGAGTTTTGTAAAGGAAATTATGTATAAATGACTGTAGTAGTTCTGTAAACTATTAAAAACTGTAGTTATGCTTTCGCAGATTATATCTTAGATATAGATGCTTCTGCTATATGTTTTCTGGTCTCTGTGTAGGTCCTAGATGGCATCTCTCATACGAGTTCTGATATAGTAGATAGAATAATTGATCTAAAGCCATGGATGGTGCTTGAGATCCTATGAATGTGTGTTGTAGGAAAGTTGCGGTATAATTAGATAGTTGTGTGCATGTACTAGTTTGCTATGCATGTTTTGTACGGGTTTACATTTCTGTTTGGTCTAGTTTTAAGGGAAATTTTGCCCGTTTTTTCCTAGAATTTTGAGTGTAATATTGGGCCTCTGTTCTTGTTACGAATGACGGAATTATTAGTGGAAAAAAAAAAAAACACGCTCCGTCACAAGTTTTCCCAAGTGTTTATGAAGCAAAGAAAGGCGGAGAGGGAAAGTTGCTTTATTTTCAATTTAGGGAAGAGTTGTGAGGTGAGAAGGTGACGGTGTCAAAACAATTTTTTCATGTGAGCCTTTGGAGCCTGTTTAGTGTGACTGAAAATGTTGGAAGTTGTTTACTGAAGCAAAGAGTTCTGGCAAATATGGTAGATAGGCTTAGCCTTTTTGGATAACTGATTAGAAAACTCCTAACTGCAACTTGGACATTCAAATTTGTAAAGATTGGTTCCGGATTGTTGAGAAATGAAAAGTTTCTTATGGTTGGAACCACTATTTGATGTAGTTTTAGCATCAGATTAGAGAAATTGTACTAAAAGTTGCACGAAACCAATATTTAGCTGGAAGGTTAGGAGCATTTGGACATGCATCGACTATGGAACAGTTAAGCATGTTTTCTTGAAGGTTTCTCCTGATGTTGTCATAATACTATGTGATTCTAAGCTTTATGTTGTTGGTCTATTAGTTTGGACATGGGTGTCTTGTGAGATTTGTAGCATTCCCACATTTGATTCCACTAGGAGTATTCTCGTCTGTTGAGATTCTAGGTTTGCTTTTAGGTGGACGATCTACTGAAGTCTTTCTCCATGTTCTTCTTTTGAATGTGAGAGGCAAGAATTCTTGGTGGCTTACATCTATTCTGTTGTCCTGATATGCTTAGGCTTCTATTTTCTCTTGTTGAGAAACATGCTTGGTCTGTTTCTAGGAAGTGTGTGTGCACTTGTATTTACCAGTGATTTTTCTTCTTCTTCTTCTTGTTCTTCTTTTTCTTCTTTTGGAGCAATTCGTTTGCCTATAAGGTTTTGGGGGTTCTTTCGTATCCATTGTATGTTAGAAGGCACGGAGGAAAGCGGGGAAAGTCAGAAGGAGAGCCATATCTGTCCCACAGCTTCATGTGCAGCTCACATTCCTCCTCTCTATATCCTAATGGATGATTTTTTTTTTTTTTTTTATAGAATTCATGGTTATCTATTGCATCTTTTAGAAATCCAAGTGAAAGATTGATGGAGCAAATATGTAGTGGAAGATTAGCAGGGCTTAGATCTGTGAAAGAACCAAGATTTTGGAAGGAATTGAAGAGATGCCATGGCAAATTGGTGAGTTAGATCAGTTGGAGTGGGTGGAGTGCTGTAGAAGACTGAATTAGATAGGAAAGCTTGTGGGTTTGAGGAAGCTGTATTTAGAGATAAAACTAGTCAGCAACTAGACATGAGGTGCTAATGTTAGAGAGGAAGAGAGGAATTGTAGAGTTGAAGCAATTATGTGATTGTGACACATGCTCTATTTCTCTGCTAGTAATTGTTATTTTTTGAAGTTTGTAATTACACACTATGTTGAAGGGGGAAAATGAACCCAGGATCTTTTGATCTTAGGGCCTCAACTTAGTCATTATTATTTAAACTAAGGCCTTAGTGGACCTTTCATTATTTTTAACTATTTAGGATATGATTTTTGGTTTCGTAGCTAAGGAATTTGAAAGGTTGATGGGGATCTCTCTGCTGGTCTGATGAGAGATTCATGATGGCTTGCATATTCATTTTGCCGTAAGAGATGTGCGACAGAGTACTCCGTATCCCATGTTCTCTTCAAGTTTACAATTTTTCTAGTCATTGTACGTAAGGATTGAAATTTCATAAATATACTTATTACGATAATTGTTATAAATTCAAAAAAAAAAAAAAAAATTGAGACTCACTTCGAAATGCAGTGATGATATAAAATAAATTAATCAGTAGAACAAGAATCTAATCCAAATATATTTTAATAGGGCAAAATTGGACTACAACACTTGAGATTATATTATCGGTTGAGACAACAAAATCCGGGCATCATATATATATATATATGTATATATATATAGATATTAGTGAGTTATACATGGCACCTAGGAGCTTAATGTGCACGACTCACTTAGACAACACTTAGGCAAAATTTAGCAAACACTTAACAAAATTTCAGCAACACTTATACACTAGCCACTAACAATAAATTAATGGAAAATTAGGCACTAGCTACTAACAATAAACTAAGGGGAACTAAGGGAGGATGACACACGGCACATTAAGGGAAATTGAGGGAGAGTGACACACGGCACATTAGGGGATTAAACAGGTAGCAGCCTCAGCTGATTTAGGAACTAATAATACTTCAACATATGGCTAATTTATAAGGCAACAAATCAGTTAACATATGGCTAAATGAGAGGCTGATTTTTGACCGCTCAACTAGCTAATTTGGGAGCAAGTTGATGTGCTGGCAACAGCACATTAAGGAAGGGAATGAGTCAGCTAAAATTACCTCATAATATATTAAGTAAAGAGTAAGGGTAGAGGAAAGAAAACGAAGAATTAAAGGAGGGAAAAACCAAAAAGCGGAGGAGAAGAAAAGAGAGCCAGGGATCCGGTTTTTGTTGCAAATTAAATTTAAGTTATTCCAGGCAAGAACATTGCAACTTCCTTCATTTGTTGATTAATTCTTGCTGTTATCTTCAAGTATTGATTGAATCCAATACTTAATTCCCTGTTGCAAATATGGAAATATCATGTAGAATAGCAGATGTTGCAAATGGAGGGCCGGCCAGCAGCATTAGAAGTTCTTCTGATTTTCAGGCTGCTATTGGCTGTATCATCTCATGGAAAATTTAATTTAGAAGTTTTATTAAGTTGGCTAATTCACCATGTTGCAATATTGGAATTCTCATTTATAAATTTGGTTGGTTCAATGTGTATAAAAATCAGATGAAGCTTTGAACCGGCTGAATGCCCACCGCTGATATATCAAGTTTTTCTTAAGGATTTTAGCCGGTTCAACCTTTGTAAAAATTAGTTTAGAAGTTTTAATGAACTGTCTAACATGTCATGATGTTGGTGCTAAAATCCTATGCCAAAAACTAACCGGTTTAGTCCAGGTAAGTTACCCTGTCACAAAATTGGCCAGACATGAATTTTGGCATCAGAAAAATCAGCATATAATGCTGAACCGGGTGAGTAAAATATTTGAAAATTTACTTGTCCAACATCGAGTGCCGATTCTGGAAAAGCAGTTGGTAAAAATTTACATAGTGAACTAGCTGCTGAACTAGTGCAAAAACCAGATAAAGGTCCACTGCTGATATACTGAATTTTCTTTAGGAGTTTAGCCGGTTCAGCCCTTGTAAAAATTAATTTAGAAGCTTTAATGAACCGGCTAATATGTCATAACATGGGGGCTAAAATCCATTCTTAAAAACTGACTGGTTCAGCTTATGCAATGGCCATGATACTGAACCGGCTAGATGAGAAGTGTAGCATCAGCAAAATTCAGCATGTAATGCTAAACCGGGCCAAATAAATACTTGAAAATTTATCTAAACCGGTCCAATATTATGTGTTGATTCTGGAAAGGTAGTAGGTAAAAATTGACATGGTGAACCAGTTGCTGAACCAGTGTGAAAACTGGATAAATATGAGTGAACCAGCAGCTTCTCAATGAACCGGTTGGCAAAATTGGGATGAACCGGTTAGTAAATTAGTTGATAAACCGAGCCCAAAGGTTATAATATTTAATCAATTATGTCGGCACATATAAAAATTATAAGACCATATTTTCACGCTATGTATTATTGTAATTTTTTGTATGTATGTATATGCGGATTTTAAGTATAAATGGAAGTTTATAGGAAATTAAGAAATATAATCATTTTCTCAGAAGTGAGAAAAATTAAGAAAAATATTCTAGAGTAAATATAGAAGCTTCCATAAATAATTTAATGAAACTAAGAAACCGGGTCAAGGATTTATTCAGATGGTAATCAAGAATAGTCCCTAGTACAGCGGGGGAATAAAAGTGGCTTTATGGCCCCGTCTACTGGATATAATAGGTATGTAATACCCACCTCAGGGTATAATAAGGAGGATAAGACTACGGCCTTAGATTTTGTGGAGCGAACATAATCCTTTTTTCGATTTTTCGCTCTGTTAGTTGGTAAGGCCTACTAACCCTGGTTTCTCAAGTTATGTAAATTTAACAGTGTCGGCAAGTAAATAGAAAAATGTGCAAAAAAAAGAAAGTTGAATGCATCATGAAAATATTTTCTGAATATATATATGTTTAGATATGCATCATGACTATTCCTTTCTATGATCTATTTTCAGTATAATATGCATATTCTTGAATATATTGTGTCTTGTTGAGCACTTGGTTTGTTCTCTTGCTATTTTCTTACCCTCCAGATACTTCGCATGAGTTTATGCTTGATGAACAAGAATAGAGATTGAAATAATAGTTATGCTGTACTTAGTTTGAGTGATGATGTAATTAGTTTCATTTAAGTTATGATGTTTAAACTTGTAAACTTTATAAGCATCACAAGAATATATTATGTTACGGTGATATTAGTACTTCCGCAAACTTATATGGTTATCTTATATACTTCCGCAAATTTTTATGAGATGAGTTTGGGTCTTTAGTAGACATCTTTCCTGATCAAGACCCGACATCGTACTCTATAACACGATGTTGGCACCACCGATGTTGTGATATTCCTAAGGATCCTGTGTATATCTATGAAATCTATCACATATTAATATGGTAATAATAATTAAGTCATGGAAATAAGAACGTGGGATGTGACGTTGTAAGTCTCCCATTCCTTGTTTCTGTAGTTTTGTTTAGAGCTATGTCACTCTACTCTTCATTTTACTGTAATTTACCATGTCTGGTACATACTGAACACTTAAAATTGACCTGAGTATCTTAGGTTTCATTCTACAAGTATAATGGGAAAACACGTTGTGATGACACAAGCATGAGCAACCACAAAGCAAGATTGTGGAGCACTTCAATGTGAGCAAAAGGGCTGTCCATATCATGGAAAATTTATCCACGAGGAATCACCAGTGCAATTAGAAACACCAAGAAGCACAAATCGTCAAGAAAATCAATAAGAATAAGCAAGTGCTGTATTGCAGATGAAGAATCAAAGTTTTGCGAAGCCAATTTCGAGCAAGAATTTATGAGACATTGAATATGAAATCAGAAGTAGTGGTAGCAGTAGAAGGTTCAATCTGATTTTTGCAAAATCAGTATGGAAGAATCACCAAGAAAACCACAACTCTACATCATTAGATGGTGCTAACTGTGCAGGAACCAATTAATAGAATTAATGGACCTGTAAATCTGATACCAATTTGTCATGCAGTAGGATATTACCTCTTCATGAGCTAGGGAAGAACAAAAGGGAAGGGAAGAAAGAAGGAAGCGGGGTGATGAGAACCCAAATCTGAGAACTCATACACTTTTTTTTTTTTTTTTTTTTCCAATTCCACTTATTACAAGTACAAGCATGTATGGACTTCTACTTGGTTGTTTCATAGCCCAACTATGTAACTAACAGCTAACAACTTAACTATTTGATTCTTTCTCTAACTTACATGCAATACTTAACTGTACTTTCATATGATGATCTAGACATCCCTTCTGCTCCTACTGAGGTGCCCAACCTTCTTGCTTTGTGGTTGCTCATGCTTGTGTCGTGAAGCATGGAAAAACTTGAATTTTACCTATTTTAGATGTAGGCATGTGTGTGACATTTGTATCTAAGTCTGAGTGAAGCTTTGGATTCTCATTTTCTTTGGATTCTTAATGGGGAAGAAAGTTTGGCTCTTTTTTTCTCCTCTAATATTTCTGAACATTCTTGATTGTTCCATTACATATAGAATCAAGCTGGAGCAATGACACTTTGGCTAGTTATGAAACCATCACATGCAAGTCCTCTGTAGGTTATCTTGTTTGGGTCCTAAAACTAATATTTTCCTTTGTCTAAGCACATTTAGGAAGCCTTATGTTTGGCCTATGGTTATGTTTTCTTTAGGCTGCAATTTTTTTTGGGGATTAGCACCAGATATCTGTTTTATCTTTGAAGGCTGAATGAGACATTTCCTTGCAATGTGTGTGCTGTATACTTTGATGGCTATGGGACTCATGTCCATCTTTTCTTGCATTTCTCTTTATCTGTGGTTTTATGGCATTGTAGTAGAAATTGTTGCTCAGATCAACGGAGGATTTGTCTGATGATTGTTTTTAGGGTTTTGGAAGGATAAAGAATGTAAGGCTGCTGAGATAAGTTATTAGTTTGGCTTCTTTATGTTGTTTTCAGCTTCTGGGTTTTGCAGATAAGTTTATTAGCTGATATTGGAAGGATTTGTGATGGCTATTACTTCGAGCAACTTATGCATTTCTATCTATTAATTTTCTTGAAATGAAGATGCCTTCTGATGCTGTATTGCTACACAAAATGTTTGGTCTAACTTAGCAAAAACTTAAGATTTTTAGGTTCAAGGATTACAATGTTAGAGCTTCTCTTTTGTTTCTGTTCCTTTAATGTCTCTTTCTGCTTGAATCTAAGTATAACTTGATCTACAACTCTATTCATAAGCTTCAGACATGATACTTCTTTGTGAACGGGCCTATAATGGATTGGGTAGACAAACTGCTTGTCTACTTCCATTGGTAAAAGCAGCTTCTCATGTAAAATATGATTATTATTACTGCAGTTTCATCGTGCCCTGAATATGATATTACTCTAATATCATTACACTTTTAAGCTGTAGTTACCAGATTCAGAATCCATATGCATGGCTAGGTGCACAAAATGCAAGAAAAGGTACATTTTTCGTAAGGGATTATCATATGCAGTATGCCTGTACACCTCTATGGGTGTGTGGAAGCTGGTACGTAGAAAAAGAGTCTGTAGTGGTAGGCTTATTGATAAATATGTGAATTTATTTATTGAATATGTTTCCGTAATTTTATAATATCTCGGAGAATATTACAGTTGGGTTATTTTAATAGTTTCCATAATGTCTAGGAAAATTTAAGATTTCATTCCAATATCTTCATATTTTTAGTTGTTGTCATTTAGGAAGCTATATTTATTTCCTAGTTTTTTTGTTTCTATAGATACAAATATTGGGTGATATGCAATGGTTTTAGGCTCCATGATACAAATATTTTCCAATATTGTGAAAATATCGTGACATATTATCGCATTGGTGATGTATCAGTTGATATGACCCTATCAATTCATGATTAATAGAAATGTTTTTCCTTAAAATATATTTGATAACGATATATATTGTCCAACATGATCGATATTTATCCCGTCCGATACCAATACCGATACCAATACAATATTTTCATCCATGGTTTCTATAGTCCTTAAGATATCAAGAATAGGATTGTTGCTTATTGTCTCTCTCTTGCCCCTTGCATCTATTCCTCCCCTCTTATTTGTCTCTTCTATCTCCCCCTTTGTCCAATATGGTTCTTCTTCTTCTCCCCCTTTCCTCTTCCTCAGTCAGACAAGCTAACGAATGCACAGAGAGGAAAAAAGGAAAAAAAGAGAACTTTTCTCTCCTCTTGTTTGTCTGTTCTCCCTCACCCTTTGTCCTATATGCTTCTTCTTCTTCTCCCCCTTTCCTCTTCCTAACTGTTCTTCCCTGCATCAGTTTGTGTTTCAGACAAGCTGACAAATGCATAGAGAGAGAGGAAAAAAGAAAAAAAAAAAACTTTTATCTGAAATGCTGTGACTCTGACAAGGACAAGAGTTTGTTCCTTAAGTAGAATTTTCCAGCTTTTAAGGTGCATGCATCAACTCTTAAGAGCTGTCCCTTTGTGCAAATCATTGCCAAAATGGAGTTTGGTCCTAATAATTAAGTTTTTTCAGGTCATGGAAAATGCATTTTTCCATCATATATTTAATGACTTAAATCTCTTTTCAGAATGCAAATTCTTGATGTATGTGAAGATTTTTCTGTTACAGAAAATTCTTTCATGGGAACTTGATGAGTAAATCTTTCCACATGCCTTGCTTTTACTGCTATTCATATAGGATATTTTATTAGTTATTCAGCCAGACCAATGGTTCATATTGGAGCAGATAGCAACAATTTATCATCAGACATGCATAGTTTTTTGATTTCTACTGGATATCCATAATTCAGTGAGTTATTACCAGTAGAAAAGGGAATCGTAGTGGTATATAATGTTATTCTTTACCTGGAGTTTATTAATCTATTGATGTGGGGTAATCTTCCTTCTATAGGCCCCCAAGGACCACAACTGCAGAAGGTGCTGGAGAGGCTTACTGGTCAACATACTGTTCCTAATGTTTTCATTGGTGAGTAATGTTTTTCAGAATTCTTAGTATATGCTCATTATTTCTGCTATCGGCATTCTTGGACCGTGACACTTTGCCCAGATGCATATCAAAACTCAAGTATCCTTAGGGTCCTTATAGTTTTAGACATTCCATATTCCGAATGGATAATATTTTGTCCTTTGCCAATTTATTCGGCTTGAATTATGACAACACATTAAAATATGTAAAGCGTACCCATCTTGTAATTATAGATGCCCAAGTTTCTTGGATGAAATTATCATCATTGGGAGCATGAGAGAATTCTAAAATGGAATGATTATGACAGCTTCCCAAATCTTTGATTTGAAATCTAAATTCAAGTCCCTCCTCATTCTATGAATTTTTCTAGAATACTCTTTTTTGGAGCATCATTTTAGAAAGTTTTTGGATTGCTTAGTATTCTTCCAATTAGTAACCAATCCAGGCTTTTATTAAATAAAAGAGAGATGTACCTGGATAAAAATACTATAGATGGTTGGGCTTGATTGGCCTAGGATATGTCGGTTAAAAAAAAAGATATACAGTTCAAGCTTGTTTGGGTTTGTGATACAAACTCCATGGTCGTATCGTAGTAAGCGTAGGCATGATGAGGAAGGGCTGCGAGAGGAGAGCTCTGACAGAGGGGAAATAGAGGAAAACCGAGAGAGAGAGAGAGGAAGAGAGAGAGAGAGAAAGAAGATAATAGAAGTAGGGAAACGAGTTGTGTATTCTCTCCTTCTCGAACTATAGGAACGGGCCTCTTAAAGATGGGAGGGCAACAGCCTGTGGCCCACTAAAACAGAAAAACAACCATGCCAAATCACCAAAAATAGAAAACAGAAAGGGGTTACCAAAATCAGAGAGGGGGTGGGGTATATGTGCAGGTAAAATATAAAATAGCATGTAATATTCAGTATCATTGGCCAAACCCTTCGTCTCCAGACAATTTCAGCGGTTGAGCTTCCGAGGGTATATCAAAGAGTTCGTAACAGTTTGATAACTTACATGTATATTATTTAGGATCTCAAGATACCCTCTAACTTCGATGCAATCCAAATTCACTACTTTTTCCCAAATACCAGCAACAGAGTTGGGAGAAATTGAAATCCAAGGACTTAAAGTCATGCATCCAAACAATAAAAATAAGTGGTACGAATTCAAATTTTACGTACATATGAGTATTTCAGCTTCCAAACAACCAAATGTCATTAGTAATCGTTGTTACTGCTTGACATTGAGATTGCAATATCCAAAACTACTGAGTGTAAATAGAACATGTAGTGATTGCTGATATCACATAATTGATGTTATTGCCTGCTACAGTTGGAGAAAATGCTTTTACTTTTGGACTGGCTTAGTAGATCCGAGGAACTTGCTTGTATTGCAACAGTGTCATGTTTTCACTTTTTCTCAATGCCATTCTCAACTTCTTTATTTTAGTACTAATTCTATACTATGCAAAATTTATCATGACCATCAATTTTAGAGTTTTTACATACTTGTTTGTTTTAAATTATGCCCAATTTTAACATGGTTGTCAATTTTAGAGTTCTTACATATTGATTTGGGCAAAATTAGTTGTAGAGAAAAGAATTTCTGTTACAATAATAAAAATGGAGAATTTAATTGTGAAAAATAATTAGAAAAAAGGTAAAAAGTTAAGAATATTTTTGGTATTTTCTCCGGTTTTCTGAACTTGGATCGGACACTTATAGCTGTTACCCTATTCTTTGAACAGGGGGCAGGCACATTGGTGGTTGTACAGGTACTTCATACATAAATATTTTGTTGGTTAAGGAGTTTGCAGTTGTTCTGATCTTCCTTTTTTGCCATAATCTTAACCTCATGCAAGCTTCTTCTGAAATTTTGGCAAGTTCAATTCGTTTTGTTCTATATTTAATGCTAGTTTTTGTTGGTTGGAAAAATATTCTCCTAGAAAATTGCTCCATCTCAAAATCATTCACCCACCATTTGACTAGTTGAGTTATTTTCTGTAAGATTTGAACCTTAATATTTATTTGAAAGATAGTAAATTAAGTAAATTGATGAATTATTAAAGTTAATTATAGATTTGGTTAAAACTTTAGTGTTGAGATGAAGTGGTTTAGGCTCAAGTGACACCTGACTTGCACTTAATTCATGTAGAAGCATGTTTTAGATAGACTTGTCATGCTTAAAGTACGCATGAAAAGCCCTTATGTGTATTTAGTCTAGAATAATGACAGTTGATGCACACGTATTCAGTGCTCGTGTGCAAGTTTAAAGAAGCCTTTGCACCTGATTTACATCTACCAACGCACATGCACTAGTCTATTATAAATAGGCCATTTCGTCGATTTCAGCTTATTTTTTGCTGAATTTTGAGAGAATAGATAGAAAGAGAAGAAAAAAGGAGAGAGAAGAAGAGGGAAAAAGAAGGAGAAAGTAAATCCAAATTTGTTTTAGGTGAATACAAACTACTTTTTGGCAAATCAAAGATAAGGCAAACATATTTAGACCTATTTATTCATATGCTGCTGAATTTTTCTGAAATTTTGTGTATGTTTTGCTTCACATGCTAATGCATGTAGTATTTGCTTACTCTATATGATTATATATTGCATACATGTCAATTAATTCCTATTTTATGAAAATCTTAAACGCTTATGTCTGAAATGCATGCATGTCATATTGAAATTCTAAAATATATGTACGTATATTCATGTATGTCTTTTAATTGCTAATAAACTTTGTTTTTAATAAAAGTTTTTTCATCTTTGAGAAAATATTTGTATATTTGTATTTTGATGTGAAGTTTCCAATTTTGACTAAGTAAGGATCATTATAGAGAATTGATACAAACTATTCAAACATATCCTAGTATGTTATTTGCATATTAAAGGTGGAACATAATATCTATGAGTTAGAAAAATAGTGTTGGACTTCAATTTGAGGGAATAATATGTAGTTGGCTTACTCACAAGTCGTAAATAACGGTGTATAACTTTTGATTATATGGAAACAATCATGATGTATGATCTTTGGTTTGCTATTGAACAATGAGATTAAATTTGATAACGAAATAATGTCAAGATTTGTGCCAATTTCTAATGTTTTATATAGAAAGACACATTTAGAGTTGAAGAAGTTAAAGAGCAGCTATAAGAATTGTTAGAGAAGAGTTTTATTTGGCTGAGTGGTTATCTTGGGATGCACCGATTTTGTTTGCGAAGAGGGATGAGTCTATGAAGTTGTGCATAGACTATTGGGAGTCTCCTTATGATTTGCTTACTTAGCTATTGTCTTACTTACCAAAAAAAAACTTAGCTATTGTCTTAGTTACTTTTCTTCTTTCTAGGTCAAGGTTTTTTTCTTAGTGTGAAAACGGTAGATTTTTCATTTGCAATGAATTAGCTCTGCTTCGATTCGGTCAATAATGAGATTTTTGGCTAGAGAAAGGTCCTGTGATACTAATAGTATAGTAGCCAGACTTTCACAATAGTATTGTCCACGAATAAATCAATGTGCGACAGTTGGAAAGAATCTTTGGGCACCAGTTTTGTTTGTGAAGAAGGATGAGTTTATGAAGTTATGTATAGACTATCGGAAGTTGAATAAGATAACTATAAAAAATAAGCATCTATTGTTAGGAGTAGATTTATTTGATCAGTTATAAGGAGTACAAGTGTTCTAAAAAATTGACCTTTGATTAGGGTACCATCAATTAAGGATCAAAAGGGACATAGCGAAGACAGTCTTCTGAACAAGGTATTGTCATTACGGATTTTTAGTAATGCTTTTAGACTAATGCCCCTGTAATTTTTATGAATTTAATGAATCGGGTATTTTAACTTTATTTGGATAATTTTTTGACGGTCTTCATTGACAATATATTGATATATTTATAGAGTTAGGAAAAACATAAGATTTATTTGAGGATCACTTTGTAAACACTTACGGAAAGAAGATTATATATCAAGTTGAAGAAGTGTGAATTTTGACTTGGAGAAATCGTTTTTCTAGGTCATGTGATATCTAAAGGAGGTGTTTTGGTTGATTCGAAAAAGATCAAAGTAGTGACAAGTTGGAACAAACCAACAAGCATAATAGAGGTACTAAGTTTTTGGGATGTTTTAGTTGTATATTGATTATTTGATTAAAAGTTTGTTAGTTTAGTTTTTGGACTGTTTGTATTCTGGTCACGTGCCGAGAATTGTTATAATTCAATATTGATACATATCTGGATTTGAATTGTCGTACGAATTAGGGAGTCGTTTGATCTCGCTTAGCGAGTTGAACTGAAGTTGGTCTGGTTTTCATCCATTGGGAATTTGGGTCCTATACACCACAAACAAACGAAAGGTCAGAGGTAGTGGGACTCGCTCATCGGTATATTCTTCGATACTCAATTCTAAAATCTTTTTTTGACGGAGAGTAAGATGGAGGAAAGTAAGATGCGTGGATGCAAGCGAGAGAGGGGGATTGAGTGTTTGTTGGAGGATTAGGCTTTGTTTGGTGCGCTCAATGGGTGAGTGGCTTGGAGAGTTGTGACCACTCTCGTAGGAGAGTGACTTTTCGAGAGAGGTGCACTCATCGGGAAGTGACTTAGAGAAAGTGAGTCTCAAGTAGGACGCTTGGCTCTTTGGAGTTAGGATTGTTTTCTTGATCAGAGCTTGGATTGTTGGATCTTCCTGAGAGATTTTTTTGAAGAACCGGTCCCCCAGCCTCTAGCCTCCTCTTTCCGGTGGAGGAAGGGATATATTTATAGAGTGAGAGCATGGGCTAGCCAACCTTGGGCTCCATGATTCTACAGTTGTAAGTGGCCGATATTATGTGCCTGTGGTTGCGGGCTGCAGGCACCATGGCTTTGCGTCTCTAGGGGAGCCTCCATTGTGCTTCCACTCCTAGTAGTCTGCATCGTCGGAATTTTCAAGGCGACAGGTTGGTGGCTACCGTTTGCGATTTTTACTCTCATAGTTTTGGGGGACCACATAGTGATAATGGTCTTTTGGATTCTTCTGTTGAGTTGGGATAGATTGAGCTATGGTCACAGGCTCGTCCAATGGTCGCCCCTAATGGCCCATATATTATTGGGCAGTTCTAGGCCATGCCACTTAGGCCCACCGTTGTGATCTCTAGGCTTTGGGCTCGGAAGGGCTTTTACGGGGCTATTGCTTCCTAGGTTGGTCTTCTCTTGGTAGGCTAGATTCTGGGTTGGCCCATTGAGCTATCAGACCCATCACTATTCTCCCATGCCAGAAGGTTTGAATTTTCAACTCCCGATATGTTCTTGATGGGATATTACAGGCTTGCATGTGCGTTTCTTCCTTAGGTGTTCTGCGGATTTTTTCCCTGTTCGGCAAGATTTGATTTTGATTCGATTCGTTGCCTCTGGTGATTCTCTGTTGCGGGTGATTTCCTAGCGTTAGTGCAATTTCTTCGGTTTAATACTAGTTGATCTCCTTCCCGGCTATAAACGGAGGGGCTCCTTACGCCCTACTGCACGAAGCATTACCCATCAGCCAAAGGAGCGGGCACACTTGGAGCTAGCATGGTGCATATGCAGCCACAAGCCGTAGTCGGAGGGAGCTCTTCTCCATTGTTTGAAGGCGAGATTTGAGGATGTGTTTGAAATCTGTTTTGGTTACCCTCTTTTATGCTTGAAGTCGTCTTGATTTTCCTCTTTTACGCTCGACCTAAAACGAACTTGCATCAGACTAGGAAAGATTCCTGGTTTTGGGGGGGCAATTTCTTCCTCTCTTGGCTTGCATTGGGTGTGTCTCCCTGAAGCAGGTTAGAGGGGAGCGGTTTCTGAATCTAGAGGAGGTGCTTCCTTTCCTCTCTGTCTATTTTAGAAATCCTACTCCTCTACAGCTCCAGGAAGACTACTTGACAGTCTACTAGGGAGGAAACTTTTTTATTTATTTTGCCTCCTGTATAAGAACGGGGGTAGTTCTTTAGGGGATTCATCCCTGTCCTTGTTGGGAGAGCTCCTATGCTACATCTGCTAGTATTGTAACCCGGCGGGCGACGATGTGGTATTGGCGGATGAGCTTTCTTCTTGGCTTCGTCCGTCCTAAAAGCCAGTTGGATTACTATAGTTGGATCACCACTCCATATATTTTTATTTCCTTCTGTGTTGTACCTCCGCTGTTGTAAGTACATTGTACTTTGTAAAAGGAATTTATTGAATGGAACTTCCCAAGTATTTTTTATATCTATTGTATGGCACAAATATTCTTGTTAACTTTAAATAGTTGAAGCATTTGAATGCTGTTTTTTAGTACTTGATAACTGGCAATTTGACTATTTGGAAAACTAGCCGTTCAGTTTTCTGACAATCCAATTCGCAACGACTTCACCCCGAATGCTTGGTGGGATGTGAATCGATCGAATCAGTGTCGAGCTTGTTAAGGCTACATGTTGTCTGTTTGTCGTCTTGGAAAGGGGCGTGTCAAGGCGTCATTACCTGCGCCATACCGTCAAGTCTTGGAGTGTTAGGGTTGCCAACTATTAGCAGGCTGCGTGGGGAAGCGTTGGGTTAATCATCAGAATGGGGTCAGCGAATAGACATGCCACAACGCTATGGTGCGGGCATGTGTCATAGTAATTATGGAGATGTGCCTCTTCGATTCTTCATGTGATGCCATTTCTAGACCAATGCGTTAGCTATTTAAGTGCCGGCCTTCAGCAGTTTTTGCAGTCCCGCATTCTTCGAGTTCCTTTGCCCCAGTTGCTCTCTCTTTTTTTTGACTTTTGCCGTTTCCCAAATGGCTCTATGGGCGTTGTTGATATCCTGTTCGTCCTTGCTGGCGAAGCAGTAGAGTTTCTATATAGGAAGTATCTTATTATGTGCGCCATTCACTATGTTGTGCCTGGCATCGATGACACGGCTTGTGCTCATTGTTCGGGGTTTATCACCATCTATGAAGAGCATCTGAAAGCTGGCCTTTGTATCGCGTTTGTAAAGAAGTTGCGCGAGATTCTGAGGGTTTTGGAAATCTCTATGGCTCGCCTACGTCCCAATGCTCTTCGATATCTAGTTTCTCTTTGCGTCTTCCTTCGCACGAAAGGGCTATCTCTAGATGCCTGGGCCTTGAAGGTAATCTTCAGAGTCAATTAAGATGCCGATTGGGTTTCCTTTACCCTTGAAAGAAGTTCAAAATAAGCATGGGAATCCAAACTCAATAAAGGGCTAGAAGGACTGCTTCTTTTATTTGGAGGTTACTCTTGAGTGGAAAATCTCGAATGAATGGGGCAGGGTCAACGGGACCTATGCTGGTGACATCCTGAAGGCTGGGGAGCAGATGACGCAATCATAGATGAGACTTGTCGAAGAATACATTGATATCTTGGGCTATACCGATTACTGGGTCTCCCAAAATGTGCTTGACAATGCTTAGTGGGAGGTGTGGGTGGAAGGGAACATCCCCGCCGCCACGTTATTCTGTCATCCCAAGAGGAAGTGGGAAGATCCGCTCCTTTAGGGTTCTCCTGAGCAAGCATCTGGTGAGGCGGCTCCTCTGTCACCCACCATTGTCTGGCTATTGATGAGGCCTGTGCAAAGGCTCCTCGTCTGGTCATTGGCAAGTCGTCACGGAGACCTAGCTCCGCCTTTTCTTCTTCGGATGATGATTCGCTTTTTGATGAGCTTGCCGGTGAGGTTGAGCGTGGCTAGCCCCTTATGGATCTTGTTGCTAGAATAAATAACCCCCTGGTGGGCCTACTGGGTGAACCGACCAATGCCCCGATGTTTGCCGAGTATGGGGTCCCGATCTTGGTTGCCTCGTCGCTTGAAGCTTCAGTCTTCGCTCCCCTTGCTGCTTCGGTCGAGGAGGGTGCCAATAATGATCAGGCGGCGGGAGAGATAATAGGAGATAACCTGGAGGCCATGGCTGCTGCTGAGTAGGCACCTCACTCAGGAGCTTCGACTCCTGGGCTCCCAGGTGCTTTGGATGCGTCCTCTCCTTCGAGCTTTGAGGTGCCCCTCATCTGTTGTGCATGGCCTCTATGATATTTGCTATCTTCGACTGGTTTAGGCGCCGAGGGCCTCCCCGGTCCCTCTCATCGAGAGGGTCCATCTCATCAGGGGTGTCCATCCTTCCTTGAGGTAGTGCTTTGCATGTTTCCTCTTTTAATGGTCTTGCTTTCATTGTTGTCTCTAATTGACTGCTCTGTCTCAGTTGGCAGCCACGAGAAGTGGTTCACGTGGTGGAGGAGGCTTTGTATTGGTGAGAAACTGAGACTACTCGCTTGTCTTAGATGCATGTCGATCCTACCGTGATCGAGAAGATGGAGCGCTAGGTGAATTTCGCTATTGCTGAGGCTTTGTAGAGTTAGGAGCGAGCTAATTATCTTGTCCAAGTGTTGTTCGAGTCTGAAACGAGATCCCAGGAGCTCTTGGAGGCAAATACTCAGGTTTTGGATTGGATCGCCTTGCTCGAGTACACACAGGTAGACTAAGTGGCTTCTCACCGACCTCCGGGGCCAGTGCAATTGGCTCAAAGTGGAGCTAACAACGCGGTTCCACCCTAAAAAAGTTTCCTGAGTGATGAATGAACGGTTTTAGGACGGCGTACACTTCTACAGGAGGTTGTGTCTTTGGTAGCTCTGGACTTTCCTATGGGTTTTCTTGATTCGAGGAACACCGGTACTCAACGCCAATTTGATCTGGTTGTCTTCCCGAAGATAGGAAGGGAGCCTTCACCACGTTCACTAGGGGCTCCCGGCCTTAGGAATGTCACTATCTGCTTTAGTCGTTGGCATAGGCGGTATTCGGTGTTTCTAGATGGACCTCTTCATTGTACATACAAATTCTTCAATAAATTAGCTAGAGTGGCTTAATCATTGTCGCTAATGTCTCTTTATTTATGTTGAATTTCTTTATTTGTCGGTTAAGCGTTATTACTATTGTCGCCGAGCTTGGTTTGGACATATTGGTCCGGTGGGGCTCATTCCGCGTGAGGAAGTCATGGCATGATAATTTCTTGGGTGATGCTCTTTCATTCGAGAGGACGTCGTAGTACGCCTATTGGTGAGCCTCATTGGGACCGACTGGGTTTTATTGCTGCAGTTATCGGGCGCTGACGAAATCTAGGCTGTTGTTCACACGGAACATCAGTGCTCAGTGGACGTCGTGGCTTTTATGCTTTTGGTCCTATTCCGTTGACCATCGTTAATTGATGGTGCTCGTCTTCATCAGAGGGAATTGTTTGCATGATGAAAAGCCCCCAAGGTTTCATCATGGCCGCCTATTTGAGGAGGTCCGACTTTCGTCTGTAATCCCCTGGGGCAGTGGTATTCGACCGCATTTGGGCTACTTGGTTGTTAGAATCGAGGTTTAGTTTTTGACTTCTTTGGGCCGCTCGGATTCCAGGACTGAGGTTTTGATTTGGATTTAGTAGATCTATTTACAAGTGAAACATTTTTACCGGATTTAGGGATTGTCTAGGCCATTTGACTTTATACGATGGCATACAAGCATTCATATGAATAATAGAATAAGCGAACACTCATTTTATTAATTGAAACATGGTACATAGTACAAGCAATTTGCATGACGTATGTCGGACTTCCTTAAGATCGGCAATGAGTCGCTGATAATATTTTTTAAGGTAGATAGCATTCCATGTTCTTGGAATCAGTTTACCGTTTTTGGTGTGTAGCTTGTATGTCCCACTCCTAATAATTGTTGAGACTACGAATGACCCCTCCTGATTTGGGGAGAACTTGTTCCTATTGGTGTTCTTGTCTGTTGTCTCTATATTACGTAGAACTAGGTCCTCTACTTCAAATTGGTATACTTTTACCTTGTAGTATCGAGCAATCTGTTACTGATAAGTCGTCGTGCACAATTTGGTTGCGTCGTAGGCTTCCTCGAGCAACTCAAGGAGCATCTTGACTTGCTCGGAATTGTTGAGTGGATTAAAGCTCTTAACTTTGACGCTGGGCAGTTTGATCTTCACCGAGATGACCGCTTCAGTTTTGTAACACAAACTAAAGGGCGTCACATGGGTAGGTTCCCTCGGTGTTGTCCTATATGACCACAACACGAAATGTAGTTCGTCTGCCTAAGAGCCTCCGACGTCTTCTAGCTTCATTTTCAACCCGTGTAACAGTGTTTGGTTCGTTACTTTCACTTGCCTGTTCACTTGTGGATAAGCGACAAAAGTGTGAACCAGCCTTTTATCCCCAAACTTGTACAGTATTTGGTGAGCGTTTGTCCGTGAATTGGGTTCCATTATTGATCATTATGATCCCGAGAATTTTAAATCTGCATATGATGCTCTGCCGAATAAATTCTATTGCATTCTATTCGGTTATCTGTGCCAGTGGGGTGGCTTTCACCCATTTGGTAAAGCAGTTGATGCCGACTATGACAAACTTCCTTTGCTTAGGAGTAGCGGGCAATTGGCCGAGCATGTTGAGCCCCTACTATGCGAACGGCCATGGCGATTATAGGGTCTGCAGTTTTGTGTGTGGCTGATAAGGGATGGTGTCGTGGACTTAGCAGTTCTCGCATTTATTCACGAATTCCATGACATCTCACTTTATCGTCGGCTAGTAGTGGCTCTATCGCATGACTTTGAATGCCAAATGTTTGCCTCGATGTATGATTCGCAAATTTCAAGGTGCACCTTGCTTAGTGCGTAGTCAGCTTTTGGTATAAGACACCGCATGTACGGCGTGGAGTACCCTCCTCTGTATAGTTTTTTGTCCATGATGGTGTACTAGCCTGCTATCCTTTTTATGTGCGTGGCTTCTTCTGGATGTTCCGATAGAAGGCCGTTGGTGAGATATCTTCTATACAAGGTCATTCAGTTTTCGTTGTTCGATATTTGTAGCACCTCTTGTTCTAGCTCCTCTATACTTGGGGAGGCAAGAACTTCTCACATGTCTTGGGCATATTGCTCGGGATTACTGGTTGCTGGCGCTTTTGCTAGTTGATTCACCTTCCAATTGTCCTCTCTTGGAATGTGGACTATCTCGATCTTATCGAATGTTTGGATCAGACTTTTTGCTCTAGCGAGGTATCTCGCGAGCAAAAGGCTAGACATATCAAAGTTTCAAAGAACTTGGTTGACGATTAGCTCCTAGTCGCTATGGACGATCAGATTTTTCGCAGAACATTCCTTTGCCAGCTTGAGTCTGGCTAGCAACGCTTTGTACCCGGTGACATTGTTGGTGGCTAGGAATCTGAGGGTCATCAAGTATTTCATCTTTGACACGTCTAGAGTCCTCAAAACTATGCCCGCTCCACTTGATCGAGTCAATGATCCGTCTACGTGTAAAGTATAGATCGGAGCTTTTTCTTGCTGGGTGGTGTCGCCGCTTTATTTGAGGGTGTTTGGAATTGGGGTTATCATTTTGATTATGAAATCGCAAGGGCCTAACCATTTATGGCGGCCACGGTCGTAATTTCACATCAAACTTGGTCAACTTGATAGCCTATTTGACTACTCGCTCGGATGTGTCGGGTTTTTGTAAGATTCCTTTTAGCGGTTGGTATGTTAGGATGACAATTTTGTGCGCTTGAAAGTATGGTCGTAGCTTCCTGGTGGAATAAATGAATGCTAGAGTGGTCCTTTTAGCGTGTGATTAGCAAGTCTTGGTGTCTGCCTAGACTTTGTTAATGTAGTAAATCGGTCGATGTATCTTGGACTGCTGCCTTATCAAGACTGAACTTAGCATTGTACTCGAAATTGCGAGGTATGAGTATAGCTCTTCGCCTTCTTGTGGTGACGTCAAGAGAGAGCAGTTAGCAAGGTATTCTTTTAGCTTTTGGAAGGCTGTTTGGCAGTCGGTCGTCCATTGAAAGCCGTTCACTTTTAACCCTCTTAATGTCTTAAAGAAGGGATGGTACTTTTTTGCTGATTTTGTTAGGAATCGGGAGAGTGTTATGAGTTTCCGGGTGAGCCTCTAGACTTTTTTCACAATTTGAGGCAGGCTCATGTCCATAAGGGTCTTTATTTTCTCGGGGTTCACTTTGATTCCCTATTAGGAGACGATAAAGTCCAGAATTTGCAAGAAGATATTCCGAATGCACAATTGATCGGATTCAACTTCACCTGGTATGCTCGGAGTGCTTCAAAGGTCTCGCTGAGATTGCGAACATGGTCGCCAATTGTTTTGCTTTTGATTAGCATGTCATCCATGACACCTTCATAGTCCAACTGATCTGGCTATCGAATATTTTGTTCACGAGCCGTTGGTATGTGGCCATTGTATTTTTTATACTGAAGGGTATGACATTGTAACAATACGTCCCTTGATCCGTTATGAAAGACGTATGCTTTTCATTATATGGACTCATTCGGATTAGTTGTAACCCGAGTAGGCATCCATAAAGTTGAGCAGCTTGTGTCTGAATGTGGAGTCCACTAGCAGATCAATTCTCGACAAAGGAAAATTGTCTTTTGGACATGCCTTATTTAAATGGGTGAAGTCAATGCACATCCTCTATTTTTCAATTTCTCGATGAAGTGGTTTCTCCGCTTTTATCTGATGGGCTTATGATTGGGGTCGAGGTCTAACCTTTGGACCATTAGTCCTGTCAATATCCTCGACATGTTGGTGGGAGTCCATGTGAAGATATTGGAGTTTTGCTTGAGGAAAGTTATTAGTTGGTCGCACAAGTTGACCGTCAGTGAGCTCCCGATCTGAATGCATTTCTCGGGCTCAATGGGATCTAAAGGGATACGATTGGTCGTCTTACTGGACTGTGCTTGCTGTAAAGTTACTTCATTTTGGAGATTAAAGTCTTCCACCATTTGGTCCGGGGCCGCCTAAGTGACTTGAGACAAATAGTATGTCCAGCCGGTGACTTGGTAGCCCAAGATCTCTCTGATACCACATGTCGTTCGGAATTTTATTTTTAAATGTGGTAGACCGAGAGTAGGTCGACCACTAAGAATATGAGTATTTAGGATGCTGTCTTTGGGTACATTCTTAGTGTGACCTCCAGTTGAATGGTCTCCTGAACCGGGACGGGTTCGTTATCCAACCTCTATAGGGGTCCTTCGGCTGGTTTTATCTGATTCTTTTTTAGTTCAAGTTTAAAGTAGGCATCAAAATATAGCAAATTTCTTAAACTTTCATTATCAATAAAGACTCATTTTTGTTAGTAGTCAACCGTACTGTCCAAAACGAGTGCAAATATAATTAGAGAGTTGGAATGGAGAGTTATTACATGCGTTATATCGTTATCACTAAAACTAATGATATTAGTTCTAATTCCTACTATTTGATTCTTACTATTCGAAGCTTTCTCCGTGCGGTTCGGGGCGTTGCTCTTAGGTGGCCTTTTGGTTAGCATGTTTACCACTCCAGCCATAACCCGATTTTGTGGCTACTATTGCTACTCTTTCTTGTCTTTTTCTGCTTTGCTCGAGGCCTGCCTTGAGTCTTACGGAAACCTGGTGAGGTATCCTTTCTAGACGAGGGCATTGACTTTTTTTTTGCAACGTCCGACAATTTCTGGTGTTGTGATCCGGAGATCGATGGTAGAAGCAGTACTTGGACTAATTTCCTTATTCCGGATTGTTTGGCTGCCTAGGCCACTTCAAGAACTTCTCGTTCTAGATCTGCATGAGGATATTCGTCCGGATATCATTTAGAGAGGTCAGATTTAGTGGTCTAAACTCCCTTTGAACTCCCAGTTTGACCTTGGGCTATTTCATGGGATCTTGGGCGTCGGTATTATCTCTATTCCTTTTCTTCCCGTTCATGAATCATGGTTGGTGGTTTGCACGCTCTAGCCTTTTAGCCTCGTTGGTCACCTCGATGGCTACGTACATGCGGGCGACGGTCTTTGTCTCAAGGAAGGTTTGAGGCTTCTGTTGGACCAAGTACTTAAAGAAGTCGCCCAGTTGCAAAGTTTCCATAAAGGTGTTTAGCTTCACCTTGTCGGTGAGCTTGGATATCCTTCGGGCTTAGGCGTTGAATTGTGCCAGGTTGCACTTTAGACTTTCATTTAGCCCCTGTTGGATGTAAGGGTGGTGCGAGGGATGTGACATTCTTTACATAGGAAAATTTCTTTGTTGGTGGCAAAAAAATTTCCTAGAAAATTGTTCGGTCAAAAATCATTTTCGGTCATTTGGCCTGTGAAGTTATTTTCTACGGAGGAAGATTTAAAGTTGGTTTAGGCATTTAAATTATAGAGCAAATGAAGCACACGTGAGAATGCAAGTCAGTTGTGATCGGAGGAAAGTAATAAAGTGATAGATCTAAGAAAACTGAAAATAATATAATAGAAAGATTATTTCAGTTTGCTTTTTCTCTCTCTCTCTGTGGATATCATACTAAATTGAGAGGATTGATAAAAACAGATTTATATATATCAACCTTATATATAGTAGAATTTAATACTTTGTTGTTATTAAATATTTTGGTCGGGTAATATTTTCGTCTGTCACTGCTTTGTTTTTCGGTGCAGATACCTTGAAGCTTTATCGGAAAGGAGAGCTCGAACCATTGCTGTCGGAAGCTAACACTAGCAGGTCGCAGAGCTAGAGATTCCAGATTCCGTTGACCAGATATATGATCTATATTTCTTGCTTTATTAAACAGCAACTCAGTTCATTGTTGCACGTTTTTCTTTGTTGCCTTGACATTGACAGCCATTGAAATAAGCAGGTGTTAGATACAATGAATTAAGAAAATTCAATCGGTGAAAAAACAAAATTTTGATTTTTTTTTTTAATAAATTGATATCCTTTTTTTTTCCCTTATCTTCTATTTGGGGTGTGCTACTGATTGGTAGCTGAAGTTTGAAGTTACTAGTAATTAGACCAGGCAAAATTGGATCCAGGTTTGTTTAGTTGAGAAGTTGTGCCGATGTTGTGCTCAGGACTTGTTGGGCTGGGCTTGGTTTTGTGGGCCAAAAAATATAAGCGTATTAGTCAATTACTTAAAACAGGCCAGTTTATGGATATGTATATATTTTTTTGCTTTTATATGCTTTTATTCAAAGATTTATAACTATATAAAAATACTTAAAAATATAAAATATTTTTAAATATAATATTTAGATCAAAAATTAATTAAAATTTTAAATGAATAATCTTAACATCATAAAGTTATTAGCTATATAATGATATATTTTAGTGATATGATTTTTTTCCTTTAAATTTGCTATTTCTTTTTAAGAAAATTAGAAAGAAGTTTATGATATGGGCACAATCGGGCCAAGCGGGTAATTCTTATATGTGATTATGTCCAGTAAAAAAATTGTGGGTATAATCTTCTTTGTCTATAATATTTATATATTTTAATAATATCCAATAAAATTTTGGACCATTTTGATCATATCTACGAGAAGCTTCGTTGGTGGAGGTTAGATTTGCATTCCAACTGGCCGCCGCATTTGGATGATAGATTGATTCCTTTTTCTTTTGGGTTAGAACATAGTTGTTTGTATATTTTCTTTTTATTTTATGATGTACCAGCTGTTCGGGGTATGCCCTAACATCTTATGCTTTATTTCTAAGTCATAATACTTAGAAAGAAAATATAGTTTGTGTAATTATTTTCTCTCGTAAAACCAAAATACTTACTTACTAAAAAAAAAAAATTGATTACTTTTTCAGCAGAAGTTCAGGAGATGTAGGTGTGACTTGTCTTTCTTTGGCAAAAAAGGGAAGACCTTTGACCATCGATCCGGCACAGGCTTTGAGTATCTCGGGTTAAGCACATTTTCAGGTACCGTCTAGAATGGGTTCTGTTAATAGCTAACCTTTTATACTTCCCACCCTTGTGCAATTGTTTTGGCCTAAATCTTTTCTATATAGAGAGTTATTATTTATACTCTTTCTCTACAATGGGACCATTATCACATTAGCTTTAAAATAATAATAATAATAATAACTAAAAAAAAAAGTAATTTTCCTATTTTATCTCCCCATGATCTTGATAATACACTACTATATTTCCATATGTCCCTTTTTTCACTTATTTGGAAGTGAAGTTATTATATTGAACCCAGAATACTCCCAAATAGGCTGATCACCTACATATTTCTTTACAAGGAACCCAAGAGGGCTCATGGGTGTTTCTTTAAAATCTATAATGTGTAACTTTCTTTAAAATATGTTTTCGGTTTTTTTTTAACAAAATTGCATTAAAAATTGCTTACAAAATTAGAGTTACAGAGATTTTTAATAAGAATTCTTTAAAAATTAATCATGTTGAATTTTTTTAATCTTTTTTTTTTTTTTGGTAAGTAAGTGAGTGTTTTGGATTATAGGGAGAAAAAAAATTACAGAATCAATGTTTTTGCTCCAAGTATTTTGACTTGGAGTAAAAACATAAACCGCTGGGGCATACCCCGAGCAACCAATACATCAAAAAGTTCAAAAAACAAAAAAACCGATCAACACGGTTTACAAAATGAGACACACATCAAGCGTGTGATACCGATCCAGCGATCAAAGACTAGAAGAGACCGGCAGCAGCATTAGCAGTGCAGAAATCTGGAGCCGAAGTTTCAGCAACAACAACTTCAGCAACCCCAAGAGAAATACACCAAACCAGGCAGCCGGCACCAACTAAATCAGCAACCACAGCAGCAACCGGACAGCATAAACGATAACAGCTACATAACCCCAGCCCAGACAGGATAAATCTAGAGTTAACCCTGGACTCTACCAATTCCAGCAAAACCGAGAACAACCCCAGCGTTGCAGTGCCCCCAACACCAACAAATGGCAGCAACAGCAACCCATTGCCATCCATCAATAAATTTATAGGGGAGCTCAAGCATGCTGAGTTTCAGTATCTAATCAAAAACAGCAACACTGATGAAGAAAATTCAAGCAATTATCTTCAGCAGCCAAAGAAAAAGAGCATCAGGGCCAGGACCGCAGGAGCCATCCACAGCACATCTGCATCGACAAGCAACTACCGGACAGCAGATCAAGGACATCAACACAGCCCCATTCAAGCCTAGAATCAGCCGCAGACCATCATTGGTTCATCAACATCAAAAAGATGAATCAGACACTGCCAAACAGCACATGGTAATACCCAACGCCAACACCATCATCCAGCTGCAACCAACAGCATTGTAGTCAAAAGACATCACAGCCATACCCCCCTTCAGGCCACCGCCCCTTGCAGGACAATGGAAACCTTGGTACATTAAGGAGCAGCCAGAAAATCATAAAAAGAAAGGACCAGTGAACCGCCAGAAGGATCAAGATTCAAGTTCAGCAGCAGCTAGGCTCCAGCAAAACATCTACACATAACACACAAATGCTAGGAAACATGGACAGCACAACCCATCAACAGCTAGAGATAGAAACCAGGGCAGCACAACATGATTCAGCAGTACAGGCTTCATCCAGAAACCAGCAACAGCAGGAAACCAAGTAACGCCTGCCACTACATACAGCAACCTGGTCACCGTTTGTATCAGCTTCCAGCACCCAAGAGGCTGCAAAGGAACCCCGGACAGCAGCATCACCCGATTTCAAAGCCAAGACTCCGAACCTAGCAACATTCAGCTAACCCAACCAGCCAGCCTTCCAAATCCGAATCAGAACATATCCAAACAGCAGTACCCGCACAATCCGTATCAGAGAACAGATGTCAGAATGCATAGCAGGGCAAAGACTACAGAATCAAGGCCTCCAACATATCAGAACAAATCAACCAACACACCAACCCCAAGCCACAACCACAACCATGCAGGTCAAATGCAATAGCAGCAAAGGAGGGCAACAAAAAGAACCCAGAAACCAGGTTCCCGAATATCCGAGATCAATTTACCAAGGAAGTCCACCTAACATAGAGAAGACAAGCCACCCAAGAGGCATCCGCCCCGATCAAAAACAAATGACTGAAATGCCAGCCATAGACGAAGCAAAAACTCCAGAATCATCAACCTTTTTTTTTTTTTTTTTGGGGGGGAGGGGGACAACAAGGCGGATGAAGGGAAAAACCCGACCAGAAATGCAAAACAACGCCAAGCAGGGATCAACAAAGCCTTTTTTTTTGGTAAGTGGGATCAACAAAGCCAACAAGGGCAACTAGCACACCCGATGATCAAAGACCACATACTCCAAGACGGAGAAGTGGCATCATGAGCACAAGAAAACCCAACTGTGAGCAACCGGAAAGCAACCAGGCTACAGACCAAAAGCATCACTTTTTTTTTTTTTTTTATATACCCCACCGAATCCGAGTCGACCGATAGTCAGCCCGACGCGGGACCAAGATGGTCATTAATTTAAGCCTCACAACATCGACCACCAAAGAGACGAGACGAGAGGAGTCTTGGGGAGGGGATTTTTGAAAGATACGATTATTGCGTTCCTTCCATATGAAGTAAACCGTGGCAGCCAGAGACAAGCGCTTAGAGGTAGCCAGAAGATTTTTTCCTTTCCAACGAGAGGCAGCCCAGGGAAGATTTTGAGACCAATCAAGATAGGGCCAGTGAATACCAGAGTGGCTTTAGATATTGGTCCATGTGGTTCTGGAAAAAGGGCATGAGAAAAAAAGGTGATTGAGGTCTTCATTACCAGTGTTGCAGAGAATGCACTTGGGAGAGAGATTAGGGATATAATGGAGGCGGTCAATGGTATTCAGTCTACCCTTAATGGCGAGCCAAAGGGTAAAGGCGTGGGAGGGAATATGGAATGGAGCCCAGACCAAATGAGACCAAGAGACCCTTGGATTGGGAGGATAGATGAGAATGTAGGCCGATTTGGTTGAGAAATTGCCATTGAGAGCCCCAACCCATCTCAAAGAGTCTTTTTGGTTGCTGTAGGGAGGTTATTTGGCATATTCGAAACAAGATGGGACACCTCCGTGTCGAAAGGGTTAGGCCAGCTCCATCTGTTATCCCTGATAATGGCATCAACCTTCACATTCCAATGCAGACCCGAGACAAGGCAAGTCCGGTCAGAGCTCACGGTGATAAAATCCATCTGTTATGTTGAATTTTTTTAATCGCGTCCATGTAAGTGATTAAATACTTACCATCGCGTCCACGATGATAAAATACTTGACCAAACTATCGAATTTTGGAACGATCAAACCGAACTGATTTAACATTATCAATTTTATAAACTATAATATTTTATTAAAATTTAAACCATTGAATTATGTAATTTGATTTGTGTACATAATGACATCTTTTGAGAATAAGATTTTTATGAGGTGCAAATAATTAATCTACGTGGTCGATGGTAATGACAACAATAGTGGCTGGTAATCGGTGATAGAGATGATCAACTATGGCTGTCTGTGAAAATCTACTCCCTGAAATTTACAGATAAATCAACTGTTTGGGCCAGTGTTGGGAGCTGTTATCGGCTGCTGATGCTGTATGCTGCTCTAATCCGATTGCCCTGTGGTGTGCTTGAAATCTGTCTGTAATGCTGGGCTGTCTTCTAGTTTTGCGATTTTGGCTGATGATCAATCTGATGTACTGGCTCGAAAATGAAGTAACGGGAAGGCATATTTGTTGTGCTTACTGCCGTCTTGACCTGACAGCTTGCTGGAAGTTGATTGCCTATTACTGGCTGCTGGTGCTGTAAATGTTGAAGCATGCAGGTTAACCAGGATGGACCATTGGTTTTTGGGTGTTGATGGTGTATAACATGCATTAAGCTTTTTGTCTACAGATTCCTTGCCATATTTGCTTCTGGATATCAGTCCTCTGTGAGGGATTGCTGTGACGTTGGTGCTGATGTGGAGGCGGTTTGGTATATGTGCTTGAAGATGCTGCCGGTTTGGATTTTTGGCTGGTGTGATGAATTCTGAGATGGAATGGTGTACAGATGATGTGGAGGCGAGGCTGGTTTCAACTGCTGATGTGGAATGCATAAGTTGTGCAATGCATGGCTGGCGGTTCTGAATTCCGACCCTTTACTACATTTTCATTTCAGCTGGGCGAAACTGCCTCCTCTTGTTGCTGCCAGGAGGTGCTGGATTTTGCTGGTTTTGAAGGTTTGCTGTAATCAATATTCTCTGTTTGCTGGAATGTTGGTTTGAGGTTCCGTTGCTGTGGATTGGTCTTACTAGACTTCAGTTGGCTATGAGCATGGCTGATGTGCTGCTTATCTTGCTGGGTGCGTGCGGCTGGCCTTGCTTGATCGAAGCAATTGAAAGCGCTACTATGCTTGCTCCCTCATGGTGACTTGCTGCCCGGTCTATGGTTTACGCTCCTGTCTTTGAAGATCCTAGATGGAATGCTGTGTCGTCTTCGTTGTTGTAGGCGTAGTTTTCTTTGATCTTGCTAGTGTGAAAATGATGTCACTTCCATTTTCTTTTTGTGTCACATTCTTTATGGTTTCTCTTATGATGTAACTGTTGCTGGGGCATGCCCTAGCACTTTTTGTTTTAACTCTAAGTATAATACTTTGAGTTAAAATATTTTGTCTGTAATTTTTTTTTTCTCCCATGAATCCAAAATACTTACTTACCAAAAAAAAAAACATTTAACTTGGGAGTAAAACATAACCCGCTAAGGCATACCCCGAGCGACAAGTACATCCGGGAGTACAAAACCGACCTCTAGGAGGCCAACGTTCGGGCCGACTAGACATGCGGGTTTGAAAAGAGTCTACGCCTCGGGACTAATAAAATGATTAGGAGCGGAGATCCCACTCGGTTGAGTACGTTTGCCACTTGACTTGCGTGACATAGACTTGCGAGCCAACATCGAAAGAAAATTGAACACCACAATTTAAGGATAAAAGAGTAGAATATATATATATATATATAAATATAAACAAATATATATATATATATATATATATTTATTAAAATATTTGGGAAGCTGGTGGCACGTGACTGCCGAGCACGTGACCGCCGAGACGAACGCCGGGAACAGTGCGCCACAGCCGGCAGCTGGAGCTGTTCAAGGGGCGACGGCGGCGAGAAGGGAAAAACGGAACGCTGCAGGATGCACGGAAGTGCACACCAGTGGCCACCGGAGCACCGCCTCCGGCACCCACGACACCGGCCGATTTGCAGCAAGAGGAGCACCACACGAGATAAATATTAGTCACGCCAGCTGCTGCGTCTGACATCGTCGCTCTGACAAGAGGCGATTTTCAAAATTCGATTTTGAATTTTGAATCTGCCCAGCGTCGTCCTCGGCGTCTCCGACTTGGGTGCCGGGCGGCTCCGGTGCCTGCCATGGCCCGCCTCCCGGTTGCTTGCTCGGCCCCCCCGCCACCCGGCATTCCGTCTCCAACCGTCCGTTTCCATTCTCTGGAGTTGTCAGTCTCGGCGATCTCGACGATTTTGGAGTAGCCTGCGATTTTGGTCATTTTATTTCTCCTTCTGAGTGGGGCGAAGGTTCTTCATCGGTTGAAGAGTTCGTGGCTGGGGTCCTATGGTCCCTGAGAGTGCGATGGAGCTCACCCTTTGAGTCCTTGCATTTCTCTCCATCTCGTTCCCTTGTATCCTCGGTTTGCACCTAGGGTTAGTCCTTGTTTCGTCTCTACCACTCAGATGGTGATGGGGTTTTCAAAGGTCAGGGTGCCGGCTCTGAGGTGCTGACGCCTGGTCGTTCCCTTCTGGTGGACGGTTTTTGGGGGATGCCGTGTTGTGCTGGTTTGGTGATGATATGCCGATGCTCTGAAGTGCCGGCCGTGGACCTGTTGGATGCCTCTGTACTTTCTGATTTGTGACTTCGGGAGCTGCTTTCTCTGGCTTCCTAGTGGGCCTCGCTCTTTGGTCGGCTTCACTGTGCTGAAGTCTTGGGCTGTTGGATTGATTTTCCACGCCAATGTGAATCACCCTTGTTGGTTGGGTTGGGGTGCCGTCTTTGCTCTGGGTGGAGCTTTCGGCTGTGGAATGTTGAACCGACAGTGTTATCTTGGCTGCAGTGGCTGGCTGTTGAATCGAGCTCCTGCTGGTTGTTGTCCTTGTGGGCTGCTCACTTAATTGGGTTGCTAGTGAACCTCATTGGGTGGTGGATTAGGCTTGGCCTGTCCATTTGCCATTTTCCTTCTGTTATTGGCAGGGGATTTAGAAGTTGCTGCAGTCGATTTTACCTGCCAAATTCTGTATTTGGAGGCTGCTGATGTTGGGGTGCTAAAATGCCTTTCTGCGGGCTGCTATCTCATCTTGAAGAAATTTGGGCTGCCGAAAGTCCTGTGGTGCTGCTCTGATTTCCTTGGCTGAGTGTCCCATTTGGATTGGGTTGGGGGAGCCCGTGTTGTTATGGATTGGGATCCTTTGGCTGAGGGTTGAGCAGCTGGTTGTGGATTTTTTTGGTGGCTAATATTTTCAACCTGCTGAGGTGGTGCCTGTATGTTTTGCTGCTTTAGTGTGGCAAGAATTGTGGTGCAGTCCTATGGACTGTAATTGTCTGGCTAAGTAAGCCAGTATGTGCTGATGTTGCTTTGCAACATTTAGCTTTTCTGTTGATAGTTTCTGATAGTTATACATGGAATTCTACCTGCTGTTGAGGAAGGAAGTTGCTCTTGATCTTTGCTGCGGCGATTCCCCGCTGTCCACACTGATCTACTGCTGGGTCCTAGTGTTGCATCTCTTGGTTGCTATTTCCTCTTCTGCTACTGATTGAAGACGAACGCATGGTGCTGCTAAAAAGGCCCATGGTAGGATTGAAGATCCCTTGGGCCGAATTTAGGATGATGGTGGAGACTTCTGTTGCCGTCTTCAGGTCTGGTCCTTTATTGAATGCTGCTGCAGAAGCAGTAGCTTTGTTTGGTACTGCCTTGGAATGCAGTGCTGAGCAGCTGAGCTGTTTTTTGTGTTGCTACTGATGCCCGTTGAAGTTACTGGATGCAACAATGCAGTTGCTGCTGTGTGGCATTGAGTAGATGCTGGTATTTTGATGCCAGGGGTCCTTTTGCTGATCTTGGTTGGGCTGCTGGGCTAACACGGTGCAATGGAAGTATGATTGCTGCATCCTGTTGGTGGTCTGCCTATCCTGTAGTTCGGCCTGGTGCTTTTGCTGGAGCTGAAGTGGTAGTGCCCTGCTGGAGCTGATGTGCTGCTGAGATGCATCAGTAGTTCCGGATGGAAGATGGTGCTGCTAATTTGTATGTTGCTGCTGCTGATGATGGTGTGCTGGTCTCGGAGCTGGAGCATGCCGATTATGTGTGTCAACTTATGAATGCTATGTTCAATTTTGTTTATGCTGGAAATGCCATATTGTGTAGTTTTCAGTAATCGTTGTCCTCCTAGAGGTCTTTTTGTATATTCAGATGTAATATCCGCTCGGGGTATGCCCTAGCGTCTTATGTTTTATCTTCAAGTCAAAATACTTGGAGATAAACATATTTTTTTGTACTATTTTTCTCCCATTAATCCAAAATACTTACTTACCAAAAAAAAATAAACACCACACGAGACTTGGCCAGAGATGTGGGACCAAAACAGCAGAGCCGCCACGAACGGCCGTGGGTAAGGAACCAAATCACGGATCCAGGGACAACGGACCAAATCCACACAAGAACCGGTGGATTTGAAGGGAGGAGGAGGCAAATCGAGATCCGTGAAGACAGCCACCCATAAAGGAGGCAAATTTCGGGCCGAAACCACCATGAACGGCAGCGGACACCAAAAAATGAAATCGAGAAATGGGTGAAGGAATTTAACTTGAGAACGCCCAAAATCGAGAAGATGGAGGGTGGATCTAGCCGATCTGGTGACGAGGGAGAGGGAGAGAAGTGGCCGACACAAGAGGAGAGGCAGGAGCAACGAACAACGAAGAGGGTTTGTGTGCTGCGCGCTCGCTGTCTGCTTGATGATAAAAAGGCGTGCGCCGCTCGACCCCAAGCCCGAACGAGCGGAGAAATCAGCTATTTTTCCCTTTTTTTTTAATTTTTATTTTTATTTTCTCTTGTTTAGAAACATTATATGAGCCATTCAACCTGGAATTTACCATAGCAAAATTTAGCTCACTTTTCTTAACCCAAATGCTTCTCCCGAATTTACTTTTTGGTTTAATCTTTGTACTTGTTCATTTAGTTTTTGAATATGATCAAGGAGTTTGTTCACTCTTGGCCATTTTCTTTCGTTGTACAAAGGATTCACAGTGTAGCATCGAGGACGAATGTGGCCAACTTTATCACACGCATGACAAGTAGGTACAAACTTAGGAACGGTGGAACGGTCCATAGATCTTTGATTTATGATGATAGAAGACTTGACCGATTCTGATGATTTGTTCACCCCTTTTTGATTAGGTAAATTTTGCAAATGAGTTGGGACAAATTTAGGAGCCACACGATGAGCCAGTTGCTTAGTGACTTTTGATGTGTTAGCGTGTTGGTATGGCATTTTCGCGGAGGGAATAAAAATTGTTTTGGGTTTCACAACATTTCAGAACATATTTTCCTCATATCCCAACCCATGTTTATTTTCTCCACTTTTACCCAACCCAAGCATATGATCAAGTTTTTCTTTGACCCATTTAAGAATTGTTTCAAATCTCTTGAGTGGCCTCAAGTTGATTCCAAGGTCGTGATTTGTTTAGAAAATGAGATTTTCAGATTCTCAATTTCTTGGCTTTTAGAATCTACCTTGGATTGTAGAGATAAGTTTTCTTTTTCCAAATCGGTGATCCTACCGTTTAGGGTTCTATTTAATTTCTTTACTTTCAAACATTCCCTAAACAGTTTATCGTAAGCTTCTTGAAGGCCATCAAATTCAGCTTCTGACTCAGCCTCAGAGCTATCAGATTGATTAATATTCTCTATAGCGTTGTCACACATTGAGGTCACAAACGCCATGTATTTGGCAGGACCATTTTCAGAACATTGTTCATCATCTTCTTCTTCGTCATCGCTTAAGGTCACATTAGCTTTAAAGGCTTGACCTTGTTGGCATTTAAGGTCACACATTGAGCTCTAAGCAGGGCTCGAGCGCGTGGCGGCGCTGGGCGAGCATCGGCGGGCGACCACCTTCCCGGTTTTTTCGGCTCGAGCGGCTAGTGAGCGAGAGGCGGCGGCCACCCCTACGGGTTTTTGCGCTCAGCGTGATACGAGCTCATGGCGGCGGGCGGTCTATGGATGGGCTCGAGGACTGGAAGGCGGACCGAAACGGACTTTAACCCGACAACCCACAACCCGACATTAATACAATGATACATATGGTCACGGAATATGCCAATAAGACAAATGTCTCTAACAAAACAGCATTAAAATGAACGGAATTACCATGAAATATCACGAGTGGTTCCCCACAGTCCACACCACTGTTGAATAACATCAGGAGGGGGACAAAATGATATTCTCAAGATCGGGAGAACTGGGAGGAAGAATTTAAGAGGAGACTTACCTCCAAAAGCCCTCTTGTCAACTACCGAAGCCCACGAGACACTCTGCGGGCAGGAGCCTTGGGCAGCAGGCTGGCTTGGTCCATCGGTTTTGATGGATCCAGAGATCCTAGGACTCAGGGGAGGCATAGCAGGCACTCCTTCAGAAGGTTGTAAATTAGAGACAGCCGACGGGGGATCTAGAGTGCAACCCGCGCCAGATTCTGAAACGGTGTCAATTGGTCGGTTCTGCAAACCAGATGGAGGACCGGCCAAGATGGGAGGAATCCCAGTAGGGCAGTAGTGTTGTATTGAACAACCCGCATCCCCACAGCAGACAGACGCCGCATCTTCAGTGTGAGAATCACCCAAATGTGAATGAGCTGAATTGACGGAGTTCCTCACCGAAGCAAGAAATGCTCCATTTGGGCCACAAGAGGTGGGCGAGGTAGGCGATGAGGACCGAGTGTTCAAGGCTACCCCCGAATTGAAGGAGTCGGGTTGGGTGGAAGGAGGGGAAGGGGAAGCAGAGAGGGCTCCAAAGTCAGAACAGCGGCAGCGACTCGGAAGGCTTCGACCATTAACGGCCGAAGGAATGGGGAAATCGGTCTCGGATGATGGTGAGGAGGAGAGAAGGGAACGGGAGGATGGGGTCGAGGCATTCAGCGGCCAGGGGGTAGCCGGACGGGGAAAGGGAGTAGAAGAGGGTACCGAGAGAGTTTGAGGAGAATGGTCGAGGGAGAGAGGAGTGGATATCGATTCAGGGAGGCGAGAGGGCGGGGTGGTGACCGGCGCCATGGGCGCCGGCGAGGAAGGATGAAGGTGGGGCTAGGCAGGGATTCAAAATCGCCAACGAGAGGGAGCTGTTCACCAAGAATGCTTCCAACCTAGTCAAATACTTATATAAAATATGACATGTAATATAAAACATTCTAAGAATTTTAAGATTTCATGACAAATTTAATGACAACATACTTAAATTAATGTATAAGCCTTCAAAATTGTATGAAATGGAAGCAAATCTAATATGTATATAGTCTTGAAAGAAGTAGAAAATTTTGGTTACTCTTTTTTTTTTTTTAATAATTTGGGATAAAGACCAACTGATAGTTATGGCCTATGTCTTTTCCTTGATAACCATTGCCCAACTCCCTTCTCTGATGGTAACTACTGTGTGATAATTTGATAGGAATTATCTATATACGTGGGTGATACCTAGTTGGGTCCCTAAGTTTGTATACCATCGTGGAAGAGTATTAAAATTTAGAATGTTCAAACAAGTGAAAAATTTTGTAGAAATTTGAGCAACTTACAGTAGTTTCAACGGTGAAAGGTTAGTTTCGATCTTTAATTTTATTTCTGTATTCGGTCTTTATATGACATAATTTTAAACATGAGGGACTGATTTATGTTTAACATTTGATATCAGAGAGGTTAAACTTTCGGTCTTGAACTGTTCTGTAACTTTTCCCACTTACCTGAATTTTTAAAATATTTTAAAGTTTAAATTTTTATAAAGTTTTGATAAAAACTAATATTAAAAATCATTAGAAAATTTAATTTCTAACATTTTTATAATTTTTACATTAATTTCAGTGTAAAAATGGCTTAATTTTCATTAGGTAGGAAAATTGGGTAAAACGGGTTTGGACAAACCGGCTAAAAATTGAAAACGACTCAAAACGGTATTGTTTTCTATGCTAAAGTAACTATAAAATAAAAAAAGATTGGACCTGTTTATACTTCGGTCCACATTGCACTGCTCTCACAACCACGACCGGGCTTTGGGCGAAGCCATTTGTGGGCCCGTATTTTAGCAATTGGGCCCCACCTAATCCAAAGCTCGACGCGCGCTTAGCATGGCCCACACTGTGTGGCCCACTTCGAAAAATCGCAACATTCAAGCGTTGTAGGTGTGCGCCTAGTAGGGGTCAAATGCGTGACTTCATGCATGGGCAGGGCAGCAACGATCGCTGCACTGCATGCGCATTTCTTATTCATATGGACCTATTATTTTATTTATTCCATATTTATGTATTATTACTTTATAATATACTTACCAAAAAAAAAGTATTATTACTTCTTAATACGTGTATGTATCTATAAATTATATTTATTATTATATATATTATTGTTGTATAATGTTTAAAATATAAATAAATAAATATATATATATATGTATGTAATGTTTAGTAATTATTTTAATTTCATTAATTAGGAATTAGCCACAATATCCTTAATAAAATTATATATTATGATCACATATGATATAAATATATTAATTGTGACTAATTATATTTAATATAATAAAATTTATCTCAAAAAAATTTTATTATATTAAATTGATTAATTAAGATAAAATGTTAAATTATTTTTCTTAATTTATCATTAGGGATTAAGAATTAGAATATAATTTAATAGCTTTATCACAAAGATTCGATATAAATCTATTTAAATTAAAAATTTGACACATAGATAATTTTTTTGTCAATTGAACAATAATATATGTTTTATATTGGTAAAGCATGTTTTGTTTTTATTATCCTCATATATTATTTTTTAAACAAGTAATATTATTTTTATACAGTTGTATAATTTATCAATCTTTTTAATATTAGATGTATATTCTTGAATTGAAAGGTGATAACTATAAAATTTAGAAGGAGAGAATTCTTTTTTATTTAGGGTAGATGGACATTGATTGTATTATAAGAAAAGATAAACAAACTACTTTTACTGAAACCAGTACCCCAATTAATGTTATTCTTTATGAATGATGGTAGCAATTTAATCACCTCAGTCGACAATTCTCCTCAGTATAATAATGTATAGGATTTATTGAAGGCTATTGATGAAAATTTTAAGATTTTAGATATAGTACTTGCCAGTACCTAATTATGAAGTTTTTATTTTTAAGACTTACCAATATTAAAGATGTGTATGAACACATCATAAAAATTGGGGATATTGTAAGGTACCGATTTTTGAAACGTAGTGTCTCTTCGGAGACATCTGATAAAATTGGAACGATACAGAGAAGATTAGCATGGCCCCTGCACAAGGATGACACGCACAAATCGAGAAATGGTCCAAATTTTTAACTTGCTCTTTGTTTTTGCTTACTGATTACTTGCCAAATGCAAAGTTTTTGATGATTTCCTTTTGACGATTGTTGTCCTTTAGCGGGACTCTTTTTTTTGTCATATCCTTGGGCGGTCGTCGTTCGCCTTCGCGTCTATGATTCAATTTCAAGTCGGAAAAACACTTGAAATTTAATCATAGGTTGTATATTTTCTTTCTTTTTAATATAATTGACTTACTTACTAAAAAAAAAAGATCCTGGACTGAGGTGCAATTTGTATATGGCATGAAGTATTCGTTGCTGGTGGTTGCTGCTACTGCTGATGCAGTTAACTCGGATGCTGCGGGCTGGTTAGCCACCTCTGTGCTGTTTGCCCCTGCAGTTTTTCGGCGATTTTGGATGTGAAATGCAAATTGTGGCTGATCTGCATTTTCCTGAAGTATCAACTTCTGTTGATTCGGCAGCTTGGTCTCTGCAGATGATCCTCTTGCTAGGACCGGAATGGCTCTCTGGATTGTGGAATTGGCCTTGTCGTGCTAATGTAAGGCCTGGGTGCCGGTTTTGGTTGGACAGGAGTGGGCTTATTTGTGCTCCTGTTATGCTGTTATTGGTTAAGACACCCACTGCTGGAGCCTCGTTTTCTTCCTCCATGTCCGCTGTCTGGAGTGGTGTGCTCAGTTCCTTTTGCCATGACGATAATGCAGTGACTGCTGATTTGGTCCCTGCTGATGCTAGACTGATGCTGCTTCTGTGGTTGGTGGATATGTGAAGATGCAGAATTGCTGGTTGCTGGCAACACCACGATTCACTGTTGAAGGGTGATGTAGAGCTGTTGAAGCTTTTGCTGAAGCTGCTGTGTGATGTTGAGCTGCAGCTGGATGATATTACACAGGGAGAATTCTGTTACCAGGAGGGCATGCTCTTGTGTTTTAATATGTGGAGAGATTTACATTGATGCCTAGGAGTTGCTTCTGAGGATGGATTTACAGGGGGAGCAGATCCCCTTTGGTGCTACTGTCTGTTGCTGTAGCTGGCTTCCTGGTTTTGATTCACCAAGTGGAGCTGTGACGGCCCTTGGCTGGCATGAAGTTCCATTCTGGCGATGTTGCTGAAGTAGTTGGTGACTTGATTTATACCTATTGCCACTTTTGGTTCTGCCTATGGATTGGCATGGTTTGTTTATGAATTGCTTTACTGATGTTGGAACGTTTTGATTGTATTGAGTGATTTCCAGCATTTTTATTTCTCTGTTGGTTTCATTCGTTGTATCAATGTGCTCGGGGTATGCCCTAACATTTATGGTTTATCCCCAAGTCGGTAAAACACTTGGAAATAAACCATTGCTTGTAAAATTTTTCTCCCATTAATCCAAATCACTTACTTACTTACCAAAAAAGATTTTTGAAACGTAGTAAATATGAGAAATTAAATTAATATAAATGAATCGAAGGGCCGAAGATTCAAAATTGGTGGAATTGGGAACCGGCGTCATAATCTTGAAATATTAATCTGTAAATATGATTTGGATTTTAAATGATGGTAATTTCGGGATATTAAATTAATATCATCACAATTAGGCTCGAGATATGTGGGAAAGATATATTTCGGTGTCAAAATTGGGCGGCAGTGCCGGACGACTTGCTGGGCGCATGAGTGCCCGCAGCAGGAGTTGAATCCAGTTCAGGTGCGCTTACTGCGTGCCGCGGATGGTGCTCGAGCGCCTGTCTGCATTAAGGCTGCGTTTGGGTTCTTTTTATCCGTTGCGGGACACAGTTTGGGGATAGAGAAGCAGAGGTTTCGGGTAGAGAGAGAAAGGGAGGGAAAAGAGAGAGAAAGGAGTAAACGAAGGCTCTTGGGTTAGATTTTGGCTTGGAGTTAGTTGGAAAAATCGTAGATCGGGTCGAGGCAAGTATATCCATACATTTTTCTTCCATTATTTTTGATTTTTGTTCTATCCCCTTTAGGTACTATTATCCCGATACCTGACCCAGGCATGATTTGTGATACCCATGGTTTGATTATGTATATATATGAATTTTATATCTAAATTTGTAGAAATTCATCGATTTTCGTACTAAAACTCTAATCCCGTGCCCGGGTGGTTTCGGCCTTTGATTTTTGGGTCTTTTGCAATAATTTGCTCTAAAATATCATTGCATATATTCTATAGAAGTTAATTTATTAATTGCATATCTGATTTGGTAGTTTTATAGATTTGATCTTCCGTGGGGTGTTGGATTGAAAATAGCCGGCTTGCTGGCAGGTGCTGCTTCTGCCTGGTTGGAGTGTCTTGCACTGCTTGGTTTTCTTCTGATGCAGCCTTGCAGTCCTGATGTTCTTATCTGATTTATTTGGGTTGCTGGAAAACATTACAACCCCTCTGCAATTCTGGCGAAGCCGGTGACTACTGGAATTGGATATGGTACTGTTGCAGTTGCAGTTTTTGGGCCGATTGATTTGGAAACCAGGAGCTGTCTTTGGTACTGACTCAACTTCCTGTTTTTTTTTTTTTGGTCGGAAATCGAAGATCCCAGAAAAGCAATAAACAGCTCCGGATTCAAGAGTGCCACCGGCAAGCCACATCATCCAACATGCTCCTAAGAAACAACACCTCAGCAGGAAAGTGTCATTACCACCGCCAGCAGAATCCAGCATAGCACAGCTCCTCAGGAGGAGAACAGAAAACGGTTGTGGAACGGAAAATTTAATGTTTCTCTGCCAATGCTGCTGTGGAAGGTGGATTGGGCTTTAGCTGTTGCTGGAGTAAGCGGCTTCTTTGGATCTGATCTATTTTCTCCTGCTGGATGATTTTTGCTGGAACTAGCCTTATTTTATATTTGTTGGGATCAAAAACTGGTGCTTTTTGGTTGACAGCAGCAGTTGTATGATGATGCTCCTTGTGCTGATGGATTTTGTTTGACCCTGATGCTGTTGATCAGTAGCTCCTGATGGTCTTTGTCCCTGGTGTAGTAGGCCAAGTGTGGGTTTTTTTGCTACCCCTGCTGTTTACAATAGAGATATTTTGTTGCATTGAATGCCTCTAGAGCCTATGCTTTCATCTGGGATTTTGTTTTTACCCATGACCACTTATGTTGGCTTGGTTGTTGCGCCTGGAGCTGTTGGCGTATTGGAAACCTGGTAGGTGGCATGCTGTTGGACTGCTGTTGAAGCAGTCTCTGGGACTGCTGTTTGCTTCTGTCGGCTCTGCTGCCTGTAGCTGAGCCTCTTGTAGTGATGCTACTGATTCAACTGGAGGTGTGGTTCTGCTGCTCCAGCCTGGGTTTTGGCTGCTCTGGCCAAATGTTTGAGTAGCTATTTTTGATATTTGGCTGCTGCGTTGGATGAAGCTACTGCTGGAGCTGGCGTCCAGTGATGGTCTTCCTGCGAGTGGTCTTTCTACTGATATGGAGAATTGTGTAACCGTTGGATCTCGGTTCGGGTAGCTCTCTTTGCACTTACTGGTTTGCTGCTGAAACATCAGTCCAAGGACTGCTTATAGAGTGATTCTGCTGTTCTGTTCCTGGAGAGTTCCCAGGGTTGAAATCATGGCCTCTTGTTGGAATTCTGAATGGTAGGAATGCTTGGTTGAATTGTGCTGGTGGTGAAAGCTGGCTTGCAGTGTTTAATTGTGGCCCGGCTGGCTAGCACTAAATTGTTCTGCCTCTTTCACTTCAGCTGGGAAGGCTATGCGGGATGGAACTACTCCGGAATTTTGGGGTGAAATGTTGTTCTCCCGAGTCAATCGAACTGATGGTGGCTTTGAGTATGTTGCGGATTCCTCATACCTGTTCAATGTTGGTTTTTTGGTTGGCTATTGCTAGATAGTTCATGCTCTGGTTGGGTTTGTCTTGTCCTGCAATTGATGGGTTTTCTGGTGCCTTTTCTTGGGTGTTCTGGCGCCGAGCTGGTTGTCTCATCCCTTGGCTGTTGTCTGTTGCCTGCTGAAGCCAGGCGCTTTCCTCTCTGGCAAATGTTGATGCCGGAGCCAATTGTTGGTGGGGGGCCATGGAATCTTGGGGCAGGTCTTGGTTTTGTTGAAATGGGTTTTTTCTTGGCCATGCTGTCTGGGGGCTGTTGGAGTTAGAAGGGTTAGACTTTGATGAATTTGAAGTCTCTATTGCTAGAGCGGTTGCTGATGACATGCCCAAAGAATTGTGTGCCATGTGGTCGGCTGAGGATGATGACGCATGTTGAATTTAATCTGATGGTCCATGCATCCTGCCGGCATTCTATTAATTGCCGCAGGCTTCATGGTGATTTCTCTTGGCCCGATCGAATTTGTCTCATCAGTGATGCTGATTAGAAACAACGAACTGATGCTGAATCTCAGCTTGCGTGTTGATGATCTGTACCTCTCCGGCTGAAAACTGGTGTTGCTTGTTGAAGAATGCCTACTGTTGATTTGCTGAAGCTGATTTCAACAGTGAGGCTTTGGGATCTTCTGCTGCACAGGTGGTCCTTGGGGACTGGGTGATGCACCTAAACCGGCTGCCTGATCTGATGCTGCTGGATGCCGCGGATTGATTAGCTGATGCGTTGCTCATTGGAAGAGACCATCGTGGCTGAGAAGCAAGCTGCCTTGGGATTGCTCTTTGTTGCGTGGTGCATCCGGAGCATTGGACAGAAGGCTACATAAAGAGCTGACTTTGCTGAATTCTCTAGCTCCTCAGAATTTTGCCGAAGTTGGCTGCTGCTTGACTTGTTGCTGAAGAATGCTGCTGTCAAATGTGCTGTATGCTGCTGCCGTGCTGCTGTATGCTGCAGCTAATTGCCTGCTGCTCGGTGCTGATTAGATGGAAACTAGGATGTGTTCGCTTGCTGCTGTCGTTTGCTTGCCGCTACCTTGTTCTCCTTGCTGTTGGAAACTCGGCTGCTATGGGTTGCCGGCAGTTCCGGGTTGATGTAGTTAGTTGATGCGAGGTGGTCGGATAATTGTTCGGGTTGTCTCGTGAGTAATTTTTTGCTGTTGATTGTGTACAACGACAGTGTTATTTTTCCGTTCTTCTGTTAGATAGTTCCTCTTAGGTTTTTGAGGAACTCTCTGTTGTACCAGTTGCTCGGGGTATACCCTAACGTTTTATGTTCTAACTCCAAGTCAAAAAACTTGGAGTTTTAATATAATTTTTTGTAAATTTTTCTCCCATTAATCCAAAATACACACTTACTTACCAAAAAAAAAAAGTGCTAATGCTATTCGGTCTTCCTGTGCTGCCGCCTTCATCAGTCGCTCGGAGGAAAGTGATGATATGATGCTGGTGCCCGATGATGAAAATGTTGTTGCATGCTGGGCTCTCATGCTGAATTGGGATAGGTGCAGCAGCAAAATTGCAAATTCTCTGTTCTCGTTTACAGTTCTCTTTGCCTTTTGTAAAACTGTGCTGGCTTTCCTTTGATGATTAATGTCCTTTTGTAGGACTCTTTTGTACTTTTTGGGTGATCGCAAATGTAAAGCTTGATTGCTCCTTGGTTAAGGTTATGCTCTTGGAACTGGTGTCACTGGTCTCCGGGATGTGTGCCTGGTGGTTAAACACATGGAAGTGTGCCTCCCTCACCCAGGTTCGATTCCCCAGAAGCACCAAGTGGTACTGTGCCTCCCAAAAAATCCAGCAAGGGTTTTAGGTTATGGGGCCGAGTGCGGTGGGGCGATCACTATAAAAAACACCTTTAACACATTTTGCAAGCGGAGTTGGCTTGGTGGTTAGTAACGCTTACGCTTTCCCTCTCCACCCGGGTTCGAATGTCCGCGGAAGCACCCGTGGTACTGAGCCTCCCTAAAAAATCCTTCGGGATTTCTGGGGTATGGGGCCGCGAAGCGGTGGGGCCAGTCACGTTAAAAAGCTTACCCTTACCACAATTTTAGGGTGCTACTGAGGAGAGAGAAGCTCTCGCCTCTCTCTTCGATTTCAAAATTTGTTTTTGAATTTTGAACTGCCCGGCGCCGTCTTCACGTCGAATCCGCCTTGGGTGCCGAGCGGCACCGGAGCCTGGCCCGGCCGGCCTCCTGGTGCTCGTCCCGGCCCCTCCCTCCGGTTCCATCTCTTCCTTTCCGTATCCATGCGCTGGATAGGTCGTTCATGGCGTCCTCGAAGCATTCGATGTTGGCTGCGACGTCTGGCTTCGTATCCCACCTTCAGATTGGGATGTTGGGTTTTCGTTGGTTTAACTCTTCATCTGATGAAGACTTCGTTGCTGGGGATCTACGGGCTCTGAGTATGCGCTGTTGTTCATCCTTTGAGGCCCCGCATCTCTCTCAAGTTCGTCTCCTTTTCCCTCGGTTTGTGCCTAGGGTTAAGCTTTTGCATCGTTTCTCCTGTTCAGTTTGGGATGGGCATTCCAAGGTCTGGGTGCTGGCTCTTTGGTGTATTTGCCGGGGCGTTCCCTTCTGGTGGACGGCTTTGGGGAATTCCGTTCTGTGCTGGTTTGGTGATGCTTGGCCGATGCTCTGAAGCGCTGGCTGCTGCCCTGGGAGTAGCTACTGCCTGTCGTTGCAGCCTGCTTGTCCGGTTCTGATTTACAACGTGGATGCTGATGGATGGTGACTAGATAGTGCTGAAGATCTGCTGCCATTTGGGAAGCCCACGGTGACTATGATGCAATTGCATTGGTTTTGTGGAGCCTTGGAGCCAAGGTTTCTTTTGTGTTGCTGCCACTATGTTTTCATTAGCCGTAGGTGGTTCTGACTGCCATGCCATTTTGTGTTGGCTGGGTTCAGTCTTGTTTTACGATGGAAATGTCAAATATTGTCGTTTTCGGTAAACGTTGTCCTCCTACAGGCAATTTTGTATATTCAAATTTACGGTTCGCTCGGGGTATGCCATAGCGTATTATGTTTTATCTTCAAGTCAAAATACTTGGAGATAAACATATTATTTTGTACTATTTTTCTCCCATTAATCCAAAATACTTACTTACCAAAAAAAAAAGGATAGTACTTGTTGGAATGGATGAATGATTCATTTTGCTCTGGTGCTCAGGTTTCTATCCTTTGGGCTATTGTTGGATTGTGTCTGATTCTATGTACTCGGTTGTTACCTATTGCTGAGAAGTCTTGCACCTATTGGATATGCTGTGGCTCTCTGCTAATTGTCGCCTTCTGGTAGTAGCTTTGGCCCTGGGTGTATGGGTTCTCTGCCATAGCTATTGCTGTGGGTGGATTGGATTTGGCTGTTGTTGTTTGCTGCGGGATCGCTTCTGTCAATGCTGAGCCCCCTCTATGCACCCAGCTGATATGTTGTTGCTTTAGTTGCAGCAGTATTGTGGATCTGATTTGCCGGTATGTTGGTTGATGCCTTGGATGTAATGACTATGCTGATAATGGAATGGGCAGTTTTGCTCGGCTGCTTGCAAATGAAGCTCATGCAGTTTTGGGCTGCATGTGTTGATGGTGGTGCTGGGAGTGGCTGGCCCTCTGTTCGTTGCTGGCTAAATTGGTGGCATATTTGAAGCGGGTGGCTGCTTCTCTAGGGCCACCCTGAGCGAATTTGAAGATGTGGCTGGAGTTTCCCATTTTGATGCTACTATGGTGGCTTTTATGTTTTTTTAGTTTGTATAGTTGTTGGGCCGGGTAGCTTTCGGTCTATCCTGGAAAATCTCACCTAGGTGAAGTTTTTTTACTTCTGTAACTCGGTTCATGATTTTGTTCATCGTAATGCTCAGGGTATGCCCTAACTTGTTGTTATAAGTCTAAGTTGGCAAAACACTTAGAGCTAGAACATCGTTTTTGTAGTTTTTATTTCATTTAATTCATTAAACTTATTTAGCAAAAAAAAAAAAATGACATCGCATCTATGACTAAATTCCAAGTCGAAAAAATACTTGGAATTAAATCGTAAGTTGTATTTTTTCTTTTTTTTAATACAATTGACTTACTTACCAAAAAAAAAATTTAGATACTCCACTTCTCTATCATGTGGCTAACTTCCTCCACGCGTTGACCTCCGTCTAGGTGGCATTATCAGTCCTTGATGTCTTTTTTGAAATAAGAACGATACGGGGTTAGTTCGCACGTCAAACACTAATTAAGACATAACAATCTTCGCGATTAAATGTAACCAATAGTCTAAATAGGGAACTTGGATAACAAGAACTATCGATCTAGCCTAACCATCCCATGCCTATATCTTTTTTTGTAAGTAAGTAATTTTGGATTAAAGGAAAAAAATTTTCATAAATAATACTTTATCTCCAAGTATTTTGTCTTGGAGTTAAAGTATAAAAAATGCTAGGGCATACCCCGAGTAGCTTGATACAAAGGATGACACCAAAAATTTACATAAAAAAAGGGCTCACTAGGAGGCCAAAAAACTGTCTAGAGTTGAACAACAAACCAACTCAGCAGATGCATATAGATGCCTTGGCCAACTGCATCAGATCCCTTTCGCCAAGTCTTTAGGCCAACAGCAAACACACTCCAGCCGATCCACATTCAGCAAGGGCAAGGAGCTCCAGCAGCATTTCTACCAGCCTCACTCCACGCCACGCAGCAGCTTTAGCAGAATCTCAGCCAGGGCCAATTATCAAGGAAAAGCTACTGCATCAGCTTCCATGAGTTGGAGGATAACCACAACCAACACACAGTAGCCCAGCCTCGGTTGCTTCAATCAGGAAGGGCAAATACAGCAGAATTCACAGTAAGTCATTCACACCAAAGAACATTACTATGTGCAAAATTAACAGCTCCATCCACAGACTTTTTTTTTTGGTAAGTAAGATGAGATTAAATTAAATAAAATTTACAAAACGATATTCTACCTCCCAGTGTTTTGCCAACTTAGAGGTAGAACAACATGCTAGGGTATCCCCAAACTTCCATAGACCAGTTCATGAAACGTACAACAAAACAGAATAGCAATTCTCATCTGGATTACGAAAAAAACTAATCCATCGCAAATCTCTTTTCCTGATGGAACTCGTCTTGTCAATCAAAAATCCGCAACCAAGAAGAAATTGGAACCGGAGACATTCAGTAGCTGAAAAGCATATACCATCAGCAGGATTACGGCCAAGGCGGAATCCTGCATAGTCCGCTAAAGAGAGTCAATTACGAACAAGGGGAACTAAAAGAATCAACATCACATGATTATCATCCATCATTGTGTAAATTGGATGGGCAAGCTTCAATGGTGCATCAATCAGCTTCATAAACACACAATATCTTCATTAGTCGTCTCTGAGAACCCATGGGAACACCTGTTCAAGGTAGCATCACGAGCCTGCTGCTGGATTGGTCCACTCCCATGGAATTGTGTCCTGCAAGAAAGAAAAAAAAGAATTTTTTTTTGGGAAAGAAAATGAGGTCTTAAGATCAGAACAATACAACTTGACATTGAGACCATACCCTTAAGGATTGAACAAGGGGAAACTTCGTTTTAGTGCTTCCGGAGTGCATGTGTCCTTTATCAGGAGTGCTTTTTGTCACCTTGGACGGAGTGGCTTGGCTGCAAAGTCCGGAGTGCCTTCTTTTCCCGTGTTGATTTGAAAAAAAAAAAATCATTTCATGTGGTGGCCGGAGTGGCTTGGCTCCTTCGACGATGTCATTGATGCTCTCTGCGCTCCCCTCTCCTCCCTCTGCATCTCAAACCCTACTCACTGATTCCCCCCAATCTGTCGACCTCCATGACCTACTCCCGCCTTCATCCCCATCGGCTGCAACCCAATCCCCTGTTGAGGACCCGAACGTTTCGTTCACGGGAGTGCCACGGCCTCCCCTTCTGGATTCGGCCGTTTCTTCTCACATGTCCCAGCCCTGCTCCGTGGAGCTCCGTGGCGTCGTCTCCATTGGCAGTCCAAATGGCCCCCTTCGCAATCTTAGTGCTGGTGGTCCCTCGTCCTGCTCTGCAGACTCCTCCTTGGAATCGGGTCCTCGGCTTGGACCCATGGAGAAGGTGGTTTGCCTGTCTGGTCCTCCAGCAGCTCTGCCTAGTTTGGGTGATCATTCCGGCTTGCCCTCGGCGCAAAGTCCTACTGCAGTAGCCATTGGGTCTACCGCTTATGATGCATCTTGCCCCACCATTGCTAATGACTCCTGCTCGCCGGGTGTCTCTTGGGCGTCGGTTGTTGAGAAAAGGGCTATTGGAGGTAAGTGTCCATTGAAATTCTACCCTCCGCATTCTTCCGATTTGGAGAATATCATATTATCCCCCCCCCGGATGTCATCCAACAGGGGTCGGACCTGTGGGGTACTACCCTTGTTGGTTACTTTGTCGATGACACCGTCCATTTTAATGTTGTCAGTTTTATCACTAAGAAAATATGGAAGCGTTTCGAGCTACAACACGTGGCTGGGAACGAATCGGGGTTTTTCTTCTTCCGCTTCTCCTCAAGCCCTATGCTTGAAAAATGCCTGGCTAATGGCCCGTGGACGATTGCTGGTCATCCCTTCTTCCTTAAAAAATGGTGGCCCGGAATGATTTTATCCCGTGAGGATCATAAATCATTCCCTACCTGGATCACCATGTCTGGCATCCTGGTCGAATATTGGACCCCGCTGGGATTAAGCTAGATCGCGAGCGCGGTTGGCAAACCCCTGTTTTTAGATCCCGTCACTAAAAAACTAGAACGATTGGGTTTTGCGAGGGTTTGTGTTGAAATGGGAATCAATGCTCCTCGTCCGGAATCCATTAGAGTTCAAGTTAGTGGCTGCATCGATCATCCGGCTGATCAGCTATGCGAAATCAAAATTGAGTACCAGCTGTGGCCGGCTCGTAAGACCGCCCCTGCGAAGAATAGGAACAAGAGTAACCCAATTAAAAATTCTTGGGTTCCTAAGCAGGCGGTCACTTCTCGGGGTATTCTCCCCTCCCCCAGCTCCCCAAAAGTGTCGCCCCGTCCTAAATCTCCGGCTGTGGCAGCGCCGCTGACCATTGAGGCTGAACATAAGGTCATAATGACTGCTAACTCATTCATGGTCTTACAGGAGGAGTTTCATGAACCTCTTCCCTGTCTTTCTAGCTCTGACCATGTTTCGATGCCCGACGAGGCCCTGGCCGACCCCCCTCTGCACCGTGGCCCTACCGCCATCGGTTCCTCCTGCTGGCCTCCTGATTCGCCTTCTCCTCTTGGGCCTGGGAGTCCCTCTCGTAGCTCGGAGCCGCCCAGTTCTCTAAAAAAGAGGTATGGCAGGTCTTTCTCCAATCCAGGGCCGTCTGGTCCTATTAACCATCTGCCACCTGACATACCAGATGCTCCGCTGGTCACCATTCATGGGGAGCCACCATCTGGAACTCCTGGTGGATTGAAAAGCGATGGTCCTCCTCCCAAAATTGGGGAGCGTGTTTCCTCTCGGAGAAATAAAAAATCTCGGGGGTTTAAAAATCATCCCCCCTCTCTCAACCACTCATCATAACTAGCATTGCCTGTTGGAACGTGAGGAGCCTTAATGGGTTTGTAAAAGCCCATGAAGTCTGCAGCCTCATAAGCTCCCATAGGTGTAGCATTGCTGGCTTGGTGGAAACCAAAGTTACGGAAAGAAACTCTATGACTGTTGCCACCAGAATCAGACCTAACACTTGGATTATGAATTATTCTGAGTCCCCGAATGGTCGGATTTGGGTGGCCTGGGATCACACGCTGGTTTCATGCAACGTCCTCGCCTCAGAGGATCAGGTCGTTCATCTTGATGTCCTCTTCCTCGAGGAGAATACCCATTGCCTTTTATCCTTTATCTATGGAGCTAACTCTGAAATCTCTCGTAGACTCCTTTGGAATAGCCTTCGTATAATGTCTAATCACCCGGGCAACCTCCTGTGGGCAGCACTTGGGGACTTCAACGCCATCAGATCCCCCTCTGAGGCCTTGGGTGGTATCTGGCACAACAAAAGCACGCTTGATCTGGATTGCTCTCTTAGAGACTGTGATCTTGATGATGTTTGCCATGAAGGTATGCACTATACCTGGAACGATGGCCGCGACTCTTCCCGTCGCATATTCAGAAAGCTTGATCGCGTTGTTGCGAATGGGCATTGGTTCGACAATTTCAGACGGGCTAAGGCCCTTTTTCCACCTGCCAGACTTTCCGATCATTCGCCTTGCATACTCCTCACCTCTGGGTGTCCTCCTAGAAAAGGTGGCATATTCCGGTTCAATAATTTTCTCACTAAATCCCCTAATTTTCACCCTCTGGTTGCAGATGCTTGGTCGAATGTCACCAAAGGATATCCGATGTTCAGGCTTGTTAATTGTCCCAAGCAGGTGAAAAAGGCTTTGAAAAAGCTTAATGTCCACGAGGATGATGTCCATGAGGAGGTTGCCCGCTGGAGGAAAAAGCTTGAGGAGATCCAGGGTCAAACCCCCCCTAACCTGGTATGTCATCTTGAAGAACGCAGATGCAAGGATGCTTACCATGCTGCGCTGGCCAATGAAGCCGACCTTACTAAGCAAAAAGCTAAAATAAGGTGGCTTAAAGAAGGTGACCAGTGTAATAAATTCTTTTTTAAGACTGTTAACGGAAACAATAACAAAAATCGGATCATCTCGCTCCTTGATCATGATGGGAATCCTACCAAGGGTATGGAAAATGTCAGAAATCTGATTGTGAATCACTTTAGTACGGCTCTCGGGACCGGTCGCTCGTACGGTTCGGTTAGCGCGGATCGCATCCGCCCTTACATCCTCCACACTGTACCTGAAACGCTGATGGACTTTCTGGTGGGCCCGGTAAGTGATGAGGAGATCCGCAAGACTATCTTCTCTATTGGTGATTATAGAGCCCCGGGCCCTGAAGGATTCTGTGCTCATTTCTTTAAGGAAGCGTGGGATATCGTGGGTCCTTCTGTTTGTGAAGCCATTCGTGACTTTTTCAATCATGGTTAGCTCCTCAAACAAATGAACTCTACGATCATTAGCCTGATCCCCAAGGTTCAGTCGGCCCGGCTGGTCTCCGACTACCGCCCCATTTCCTGCTGTAATGTCATCTATAAAGTTATTTCGAAAATCATTGCCAATAGGTTAAAGATGACGTTACCTTATCTGGTTGATAAGTGCCAGACGGCTTTTGTGGCGGGTCGTCATATCAGTGACAATATTCTCCTGGCCCAAGAACTCCTCCATAAGTACCATCTAGGTCATGGGCCTCCTCGCTGTACTTTGAAAATTGACCTTATGAAAGCCTATGATTCTATTCATTGGGATTTCATCATATCTGTCCTGACCGTAATGAATTTCCCGCCCAAAATGATAAATTGGATCAGGCAATGTATTACCACCCCCTCATACTCGGTTAATATTAATGGGGAATCTGTTGGCTTCTTCAAAGGGGGTAAAGGGCTTTGCCAGGGCGATCCAATCTCTCCCTACCTCTTTGTGCTGGCAAAGGAGGTGTTGAATGGTATCATTGACCTTAAGGCCCGCAGGAACAACAATTTCACATTTCATTGGAAGTGTGAAGCGACCCATACTGTCATGCAGGCCTTTGCAGATGACCTTTTCCTTTTCTCTCATGCTGATGAGAGCTCCATTCGGATCCTCAAGGACAGCCTCGAGGAATTCCATTGGCTCTCTGGTTTGTCGGCAAATACAAATAAGAGTGAGACTTTCATTTGCTCTAAAGACCCTGCTCTGATTCAGGATATTGGTGATATTCTGGGCTTCAAAGTGGGTTCTCTCCCTATCAGATACCTTGGCGTTCCTCTGATCTCTACCAGGTTGTCGGTCCGTGATTGCGCGATCCTTACTGAGAAAATCACCCGGCGCATTAAATCTTGGAAGAATAGGTGTCTCTCCTTTGGAGGCCGTTTACAATTGGTTGCTTCAATTCTATCATCTGTCCACCTCTACTAGGCTTCGATCTTCATTCTTCCCAAATCCATTCTTAAACAGATCGACTGCATCATGAGGCGATTTCTCTGGAATGGATCTTCAGAAGGTAAGACTAATGCTAAAGTGGCCTGGTCGGATATCTGCTACCCTAAGAGCGAAGGTGGTCTGGGTATCAAGAATCTGCAAGCTCAAAATAAGGTTCTCATCTGTAAACTTCTTTGGCGCATCCTGTCTAAAGACCCTGATTCGGCTTGGTCTTCTTGGGTCCACAAGACTAGAATCAAGGATCGGTGTATTTGGACACTTAAAGTCCCTGACTCCGTAGGGTTGGTGCATTGGATTGATTACTTCTACATGGGTATGGTTTTGGCTCACTGTTTTTGGCACTTCATTGGATCCGTAGGGTCTTTGTTGATGTGGGTTAATGAAGTGTGGTAGTATCCAGGATTGCGGGCCTTTTTTTTTAACGGATTGGTGCTGTTCTCTTTATGGTTAGATGGGATTTTGATGCATTGGAGCTTGTTGCTGTCAGTGTATTGATATCTGTGTTCTGTGGCTTCGTCGTTTGGTCTAAGCTGATGCTGCTTTGGGGTATGAGCTGGTGAAGCTTGAGTAGAATGGTTTCTGGGGTAGCCCGGGATTTGGATGCTGATTATTGGATGACATGTACTGCCACCGGTATTTCCTGATCTGATGTTTTCTCTGCTAGAGGGTGTATTCTCTTGGGATGCTGCATCTACGCATCTGGGTAGTTTGGATTGGATGATTGCTAGCATGGTTTGGCATGGGGTCTGTTGTGAATAATTTAAAGCTGCTGATGTTGAGGCTCGAGTGACTTTGGAATTGTATTGCTGGCCTGACACTGATGGGCGAGCAGGAGTGTTGTTGCTATCTGATCTGCTGAGGGTCGTGCCTGTTGTCCTTTGGTTTGAAGCTCAATTTTCGGCTGCTGATGAAATGTCAATGGTCTGTGCAACATTTGAGGTAGCTCTACGATTGTTGTTGCTGGTTTTTCTTGGAACTTTGTCTTGTTGCTTTGCCTCCTTGAGTATTGTCATGGGCTGAACTCCACAATCAATTTGCGGATGGGTGTATATTTCCTACTGTTGGTGGTGGTGGTGCTGGCTTGCTTGGACACTCTGCTGGTGCTGGGTACGGTGAAGAGTTGTGAAGCTGTTGGTTTTTGCTATGCTGGGTTTGATCGCGTTGGTGCTATGGTGTGGGGAGTACTGTTGTAAGTGTATGCTAATGATACCCATGGTCTGTGATGCGGTGTAGATGCTGATGGAGTGCATTATCCTCTGTTTACTGCAACTGAAGACTGCTGTTCGGAAGCTGGTCTTGCTGTGTTCGGAACCTGTTTGCCTGCAAATGTGCATGCTGTCCCTTTCGCTCCTGTTCTGATCTGTGAGCAATTATTGTTGCTGGTGTTTTTGGAGGCTTGGTGGAGCTTTCGATGATGTGGGCAATTTGGGTTTCGCTGATTTGGTGGCCTGGTGCTCTCCCTGGACACGTTGCTGAACTTGAAGCAGATGGTTTCGTTCCGGTATGTTGGGCTGTTGCCTGTTTGATGATGATGCCGGGACTGGATGCTCTACTTGTGATGTTGGTTGCGGCTGAACAACTCGTTGCTCCTCCACTGTAGTTGCTTGTCGTTGATCTTGTCCTGGATTTCTGCACTGCTGAAGCTGCTGCCGGCTTCTTTCTAGTCTCTGAATGCTGGCTCGGTGTCACACGCTTGTTGACCTGCAATTGCTGAAATGCGGGTGCTGTGATGCTGATATAGAGCTGGACTTGTTTGATTAATGGCGTGCTGCTGTTTGCATGGTTTGGCGAGAGAATTGATTAATGCTGTGAATCTGACAGTTGGATCTCTTGGCTGCCTGGTGCTCTCGCTGTTGTGTGGATCTGGAATTTGTGTTGTCCCTTGCTGATGCTGATTTGTTTTTGACGTTTTAGCTCGATTTGCAGGGGAACGGAAAATTGCACTTTCCCACTGCGTTGTGTTGTACTTATTTTCTTTTTTTTTTCCTAGCTTTGTAGTGCGCTGGCCTCTTAGAGGTCCTTTTTGTACCATTGGCTGTACTAGTTGCTCGGGGTATGCCACTGAGGTTTATGTTTTTTCCCCTAGTCAAATTACTTGGTGATAAAAACATAGATGTTGTATTTTTTCTCCCTTTAATCCAAAATTCTTGCTTACCAAAAAAAAAAAAAAGTCCCTGACTCCGCTCCCTGGAGCTGGAAGAAAATCATGAATCTTCGTCCTGTCATGTGCGCTCACACCTCCAAGATCATTGGTGATGGAATGGACACCTTTGTTTGGCAAGACCATTGGCATCCTCATGGCCCCCTCAGTAGGGTGTGCACTGAACGCATTCGTACTGTCACAGGGTTATCTAAGGACGCCAATGTTTCTCAGATTATCAGAGATGACCATTGGGCTTGGCCCAACCCTTATGATCAGGAGGTCTCGAGCATTGCGCAAACATGCCCCATTATCTTCCCAATGCCGAGCGAAAAGATTCCCTGAAATAGGTGAGATGCCAAAATGGTATTTTTTCAACCAAGTCTGCCTACCTCCTTTTTCACCCCCCTAAGCTGAAATTGAGCTGGACCAAATTAGTCTGGGGCCCTCTCCATATTCCTGCCCATGCCTTTATCCTTTGGTTGGCCATCAAAGGCAGACTGAATACATCTGACCGTCTTCACGGTATCCCAAACCTATCTCTTACTTGCTCTCTATGTGACTCGGATGCTGAGAATCATGACCATCTGTTCTTCTCCTGTCCGTTTTCTAATTTCGTGTGGACCACCATCCAATGGAATGCCGGTATTCTTTGGCCTTACCCAAACTGGTCACAAAATGTCACCTGGGCTACCCACATTTGGAAAGGCAAAAATCTCTCTACTTTATCTAAACGTCTCTCTCTGGCGGCTACTGTCTATTATATTTGGAGAGAACGAAACAACCGTATCTTCGAGAAATCTGTCCCTCATGACACTTCCCACTTATACTCTCAGATATCAAACGCTGTGCGGGACAAATTGATGGCCTCATTGCCACGTCTCCCGTTAATCCAAAATACACAATTGCTTACCAAAAAAAAAAAAGGCCTCATTGCCACGTGCTGGTCACCCTAGCCGTTCGGTTGCTAGGCGTTGGAATTTACTCTAAAAAAAAAAAAAAAGCCCCCTTTCCTTTTTTTTTTTCTCTTATATCCTCTTCTTAGTTGTTAGATGTCCTTTTGGGCCTCCTTTCTTAAAAAAAAATAATGTTGATATAATGATTGAGGTTCCTTTGCCTCCCGGTGCTATTCTTTGGTCATTTTCCAAAAAAAAAAAAAAAGAGTTTTGTAACTGGTGGTATCACGTTCGTTGTCTCTGCTGTGGCCTCTGGTGGTTTGTTTGGTACCATATGGTCTGTTCTGTTGGGGTGCCGGCATGGATCTGATCGGTTTGCTGGCTGCTGCATTGTAAATATTGGTGTTGGTTAATTTCTATTGGATGTACTGAGTACTGGTGTTGGCGTTTCTTCTTTCTGCCAGCAGTTGCAATGGATGTTTGTTGTCTGATTCCTTGGAGCTGCTGTAGATTTCTACACGGTGACCTTTGTTGAGGATGGGCTGCTATAGATGGTTTTTGTTGCCACTGCTGGGCTGTTTATTTTTAAAATGTGACGGTGGTTGACCTTACTAATTGCTGTTACATGTGAAATGGACTGATGAAGCCTATCAATTTCCTCTGGATGGAAATTCCTATGCTGTGTTTGTTGGTTATATGACTGGATTTTGGCATGTTTGGATTTTCCACTCATATTGTTCCATGCTGTCGGGGGTGCTGAGCTTTCTACGTGCTGTTGCAATGTGCTGCTGGAGCCTTTTGATGGTGCTGGGGTGTTGGGTAGTGAGGGTGGCATTTTGGTGTTTAGCTAGCTTTGGCCTTTGATGAGGCTGGTTCCGCGGTTGGTCTGTGCTTGGCAATTGGATGCAGCAGGTTTTCAGTGGACCTGAAACTGAGGAGATTCTGGTTTAGGCCTGAAGCTGCAGTTGTTGGCTATTTTGGTTTGCCTGGACGTTGAAGGAGGTTTAATTGTTATCCCGTGTTGATCTGATGGGAATGTGTATTTGCTGCAATGGCTGTGGGGTAGTTCTCTGCAGTGTTTTGGAGCTGTTGGTGTGATCACTAACTCTGGATTGATTTGCCCTTGGTTTTCTGAGTGTTAGTTATGCTGTTTGGAAGTATATTCTGCTGCTGCTCATGGATGCTGCCTTGGGTCTTCTGGCTCGGTTGGCGGCCGCTTTGGTGGATGGCGTGCTCGGATGTTCTGCACTGTTGACTGGTTCTGCTTTTGTGTGTGGGCAGTTGGTTATGCTGTCCACCTTTTTGCTAGTCACAGCTGTTGTTCTAGTGAATTGGTATCACGGTTGACGTGCAGATTGTTCCCTCTGAAGCTGTTCGCAATTCTGTTAGGCCGTAACATTTGGTGGGGCTTGTTTTGATTGCTGATGTGGACTGTATTAGTTATGCTATGCATGGCTGGTGATTCTGAAATCCGGCCCTCTACTACAATCTCATTTCAGCAGGGTGAAACTGCTTTTGGTAAATTGTTATTATCTTTGTCTGGTAAACGCTGCCAGTTTTGCTGTTGCTGTTGTGCATCAGCTCTGTTAGGACTGCCAGGAGTGGCTAAAATGTTGATGCATCTGCCGCTAGTTGTAATTGGGTGTACAATTACAGCTCTGTTAGCTGTGGCGTTGCTGTGAATTTTTATTCAGCCTATTAGGATTTTAGCTGGCTATTCCAGATGCTGGTGAATTTTCCCTTCTGTAGTCGGTTGGCTGCGAAGCTATATGATTGATGCTGTGCTGTTGGTATGCTGGTGATCCTGAAGCTGGTGGCATGGATGTATTTGAAGCCTGGCGCTGGTGGCAGTGCTTATGGTGTTGCCTGTTCTTGCTGACCTGGCCGATCATTCTTGCTGCAGTCTTGATTTGCCGGGTGGATTTCATGCGGGTTTGGAATTCTATCTTGATGATGGGCCTGCTTTACTGTTTCTGCCGGTATGCCGTAAAGCTCGGCTGTGCAAACCGGTCTGCACAGTCTCTTTTGCCGGAATGGAGTTGTGCTGGCGTGGATTTGGTGCAATCCGGTCTCTGCCTTCTTTGCGCCCGGTATGGTTTGAAGTGGCCTGATCGGTGGTTTGCTTCATATGTACCCACCCGGTTTGGCTGATGAGGATATGAGAATGTCGGGCCGGCCTTGCTACTGTTGGTTCTCTGGTTGCTTTGGACTCCTTTTTCGCAGCTGGCATGTACTCCCTGCTGTTGGAGTTCTAGGGTGTTTTGGGCTGCCGGCAAATCCGGCTTGATGTAGTAAGTTGCTGCGGGGCGATCGGATGGTTACTCCGGTTTTCTCGGTAGTAACTTATTTTGTTTTTGTTTTTGTATTAAAGACAGTGTTCTTTTTTGTTCTTCGGTTAGTTAGTTCCTCTTAGGTTTGTTGAGGAATTCTCTGTTGTACTAGTCGCTCGGGGGATGCCCTAGCGTTTTATGTTCTAACTCCAAGTCAAAAACTTGGAGTTTTAACATAATTTTTTATAAATTTTTCCCCCGTTAATCCAAAATACACACTTGCTTACCAAAAAAAAAAAAGACATTGTTCGAGCTTCCGGAATGCTTTTGTCCTCTATCCGAAGTGCCTTCTTGACTCCTGGACGGAGTGATTTTTCTCACTTTGGACGGAGTGACTTTATTAGTGCTTTCGGAGTGCATGTGTCCTTTATCCGGAGTGCTTTTTGTCTCCTTGGACTGCGTGGCTTTGCTGCAAGGTCCGGAGTGCCTTCTTTTCCCGTGTTGGTTTTGAAAAAAAAAATAGTCGTGTGGTGGCCGGAGTGATTTTTCTCACTTTGGACGGAGTGTATTTGTTTGTGCTTCTGGAGTACATTTGTCCTATATCCGGAGTGCCTTCTTGTCTCCTAGGACGGAGTGGCTTGGCTACAAGGTATGGCTCAACTGTGGTTCCTGGGATGGTTTGATACCTGAAGATGCTGATCCATGGAAAATGCTGTGTTTGCATTGTGGCATGACCCAAGCTGTTGGCTGATTTATGCTGAAGCTGACTGGGGGATAATAATGGTGTTGCTGGGGCAGATTGATGTTGGAGGTGTGGTGTGGGGTTGGATGCTGAGATCCATATGCTATTCCCAGCAAACGCTGGGCTTATGTTGTCTCTGGTCTCCAGTTCTCGTGATGTCCCTGGCCCCTGTGCCCAATGAAGATGCTGAAGTAATGCTCATAATTCAGTCTTGTCGCTGCCGGAAATACTTGGGAGCCTCTGCTGAATTAAAACCTTTCTGGTGTTGTCGCACGGATCTCCTTTGCTGGTGTTAATTTGCTGATTATTGGGCTGATAATGATTGAATGACTGAGGAATGTTGTAGCAGGAGTATAAGTCCGAATATTTATTGCTGATGGCTGTGGGCTGTTGCTGTGCTGGGTTGTTCTTTCGGATGTGGTGTGGGGGGTGAAGCAGGATCATGTTGAAATGGCAAATACTTCCTTATGATGTAGACTGGTTGTGATGCCCATGGTTGCCTGCAGGAATGCTGCCCATGGCCATGTTGGCTCACTGCTGTTGCCCAGATCTGCTGTTAGGTTGTTAAATGTGATGCTAGTGCCGTGTTGCTGTCTCTGATCTGGTGCATTTTTATGCACTGTGGTGCTGAGTTGCTGTGATACGCTGGGATGCTGATCTGCAATGCTTTTTCTTTCTGCTGGAATCTGGCTTGCGGTTCTGTTTGGTGAGGCTGGGATGTTTTGAACTTCAGTTAGCCTTGAACAAGGTTGATCCGCTGACCTGATGTTGGATGACAACAAATGGCGAGAAGGTTGGCTGTCTTTGCTGTTGGGGTTGCTGGTGAAGTATTTTGTTGGTCGCAACTGCTGCTGAATTACTGTTTAACAGTAGCTCCTGAAGCTGGCGGTTGATTGCTGGTATTCCTTGTGCTGAGGGAATATTGTCTGTTGCAACTCTGATGCACTGGTGTTGCTGATCAGCAGTGCCTGATCGTTTCTGTACATGGTGTTGTTGGCCATTTGTGTGATGCTGATTGGTGGCTCGTTGCTGTTGATCACTTATGCTGGTCTGTGTGCTGCGCCTGGTGCTGGTGGTGAATTGGATTTTAGGCCAACGGCAGTGGCTTATTCTGGTATGCTCGTAGGTGGATTGGCAGAATTCCAGGACCTTACTTAGGCTGTTGGATGCTGACCTGATGGAATTTCGGGTGGCTATACTGCACTGGAAATTTGCTATGGCTGATTAGCATGGAGCTTGGTGCAGCATGTTGTGGTGGTTTTTGTTGACCATTGATGCCTTTGCTGAAGATGTATGTTCCAATTTGCTTGGTAGCCGTGAGATGTGAGCTGTGGAATTGGAGCTGATGTCCAAGATCCTGGAATCTTGCTTAGTTGCTGGTTGACGCTGGATGCGGATATTAGATGCTGTTGCTTTTTTGCCCTGTTGATGCAGTCTTGCATGAGGGCTGATGCTGCATTCGGATACTGTATTGTTGCTGGCGAAGATGAAGTGTGGCCTGTTGATGCAGGGTGCCTTTTATTGTTGCTGTTGCCATATGCTGATGCCTTTCTTTGGCAAGCTTGCTGAACGTTATTTAGATTGATCCCATATTTGTTGGTCATGTTTGACCGTTTGTCCTCTTAAAGGTTTTTTTGTTTTACTGTTTTACAATTTCCTGTTGTAATAGATGCTCGGGGTATGCCCTAGCGGTTATGTTTTTTCTCCAAGTCAAAATACTTGGAGCAAAAACATAGTTTCTGTATTATTTTATTCCCTATAATCCAAAATACTTACTTACCAAAAAAAAAAAAAAAAAGCTGTGAGCTGTTCGGGGTTGATGATGACGATGCATTGCTCCTGTTGGCAAGTGATGCTGGTTGCGGTTGGTCTTATGCCTGTGGATAGTTATGCTGCCGGATTTGTAGTGAATATGCTGATACTGTACAATTTGAAATTTAAGATGGTTGCTGCTGTACACTATGTAGTGCCATCTGATGGTTGTTGCTCTGGTGAGAATGCTCCTTTTTTTTTTTTTTTGGTAAGTGGTGAGAATGCTCCTTGGCTGAAGTGTGGGATGGGGTCTCAGGGATGGGCTGCGTGATGCTCTGACTCCTTGTCGGTTTGGTTGTTAGCTTGTTGTTTGGATTTAAGTTAGGTTGTATGTTCTTAAACCTGTCATGTCTAGGTCCGTGATCTTTGATCCCGCCTGTTTCCTTGAGTTTTGGGGTATACCCCTCTTTCCTGTGCTCTAAATTCAAGTTGGCAAAACAGTTGGTGTTAGGACATAGATCTGTAAATTTTTATTTTTAATACAATTACTTACTTACCAAAAAAAAAGAAAAGCTGATACCTCTGGCCGTGGTTGGGGCCGTGAGCTGTTTGGGGTTGATGATGGCGATGCATTGCTCCTGTTGGCAAGTGATGCTGGTTGCGGTTGGTCTTATGCCTGTGGATAGTTATGCTGCCGGATTTGTAGTGAATATGCTGATGCTGTACAATTTGAAATTCAAGATGGTTGCTGCTGTATACTATGTAGTGCCGTCTGATGGTTGATGCTCTGGTGAGAATGCTCCTTGGCTAAAGTGTGGGATGGGGTCTCATGGATGGGCCGCGTGATGCTCTGGCTCGATGGCCTTCTTGTCGGTTTCGTAGTTAGCTTGTTGTTTGAATTTAAGTTAGGTTGTATATTCTTAAATCTGTCATGTCTAGGTTCGTGATCTTTGATCCCGTCTGTTTCCTTGAGTTTTGGGGGTATACCCCTCTTTCCTATGCTCTAATTTCAAGTTGAAAAAACACTTGAAGTTAGGACATAGATCTGTAAATTTTTATTTTTAATATAATTACTTTTTTTTTTGTAAGTAAGTGTGTAATTTGGATTGATGGGAGAAAAATTTACAAAGAATTATGTTATAACTCCAAGTTTTTTGACTTGGAGTTAGAACATAAAACGTTAGGGCATACCCCGAGCAGCTGGTACAACAGAGAGTTCCTCAAAAACCTAAGAGAAACTATCTAACAGAAGAACGAAAAAATAACACAGTCGTTATACACAATCAAAAAAAAAAATTATGTATATATATATATATATATATTTTAAAAAAAAGATTTTTTGTCCCTGGTCATCTTCTTTGTTTAAAAAAAAAAAATTTCTGTAGTTACTGGGGGCTCCTCCCTTGGGCAATGCTGTGGCTTCAGGTGGCTTTTTTGGTTCCAGTTGTTACATCAAGTTTGGCTGTTTTTTGAAGGGTTTCTGGCTGGGTACTGGTGGATTTTGCTGGCTACTGGGTTAGTATTTTTGGTGATGGTTAAGTTCAATTGGCTTGAATCTGGATTCTGGTGATACCATCTCTCTCTTCCTCCGTCTAATGAATTGGTCCCTACTGAAGGATTCCCTGGTGCTGGTATTGATATTTTCAGGGTGGCTTGGTTGAGGATGGGTAACTTTGTTGGTGGATGATACCATTGCTGGATTGGTCTATATCGTGTGATGGTGGATGGTTCTGCAACTTATTGATGCTTGTGTTGTGGGCTACAGGAGCCGATCCGATCTCCTCTGTTACCTATTCTCTGCCTAGCTTGTTTTTCTCTGGAACTTTTGTGGTGTTATGTTTGGAAAACTCAATGGGAGTTGCTGGTTTTTGGTCTCCTTTGGTTGGTGTGGATGTACTGGAATGTAGCTGCTTGTGGCTTGGATGCAAGTGAAGACTCTTATGATGACCCTGTTGGCTATGTTCCTGTTACTGCTTGAATTTGGCTGTCGGGGGGGTGCTGACCATGCCACCTGCTGTTCCAATGTGCTGTTGGAACTGATGGTGTAGGGGGTTTGATTCTGCCTGGGCAGACAGTGGTTGGTATTGGGTATTGTTGGTTCTGCTGGTCTGCGGGCGCCCTGCTGCTGTGGTGCTCCTGAAGTGGTTCTGGAGGTGCAGCAGGTGGAAGTTTGGTAGACCTGGTTGTGGTTTGAGGCCTTATTGTAATGAAATGTTGACCTGGCTCCGTTCTGTTTGCTAGTCATTGGGGGTTGGATGATGCTGGCTACTTCCTCCTGCAAGCTGTTGAATCTGGTTCTGCTTGGTGGGTGCCGTGATTAATGGAACAGTATCCATCATGGTGTGATGTAACTGGTCCTTTGTTGGATTGATTTGTTGTTGCTGGTTGTAGTTGGGGTGCTTTTATCTGCTTACCTACATGAATGTGCATAGTCTGCCCCTTAGGTTGAGCTCTGTGAGGTTCCCGAGACTTATGTTTGCGATGAAGGATCAGTTGTCGTGGTGCTGGTTTGTTGTGATCCCTTGATTGGCTGTTATGTTGTAGGATGGTGGGTGCTTGTCATTGTTCCTTGTTTTTGTCTCGGAGTGATGGAGTGTTCCCTTGTTCATTTTGAGGCGGCAGTTGGCTTGTGTGCTCCTGTCGGTGCGTGGGTTTTTTATTGTATTCAGATCCCCCCATGCTGCAGTCCCTTTGGATTAGTGGTGGCCCGATGCTGAGTATACTGTGGTGATGTATGTTTTTGAAACCTTCCGATTTCGAATTTGAACTCCATCTGCTGCCCGCCCGGCTCTGGCGGCGCCACTGCCGGCCATGGCCGGCCTCTTGGGGGTTCGCCTGGCCCCAGTCTCGGACCCCGATTTCCCAGCTCTTCCGATCCCTTCTATCCCTTCTCAGTCAGCATCGAAACCGTATGGTGCGCAAGACTTCCCGCCTCTGCCAGTTAAAGCTCTGGCCCCCCCAGTTGGCCCAGATGCCAGACTCATTGCGAAGGTTGAGGGCGTGGTGTCCGGTACCTGTATCCCTCCGTCGATTGAATCTGATGCTCTAGGTTGCGGCTTGTCGTTACCGTCTGCAACGTCTCCTGTGGCCAAGGTACCATCCAAATCTGTTCTTAACTCTGGCCCGTCTTCGAACCCTGCTTCCGTCCATGCCTATGCAAAATCTTGGGCTGAAATTGCTGTGGACCAGGGTTCCCAATCTTTTGCCCCTCTTAAATACTTTCCTCCCTGTTCTGTGGCTGACGCCTACAACCCTTCATCACCTCCTGCTGAGGTTGTGAAGCAATGTTCCGAAATTTGGCGCTCAACTTTGGTGGGTTTTTTCCCTAGCAATCCTCCCCACATTTCGGCAGTCAGCGGCATCGCCCGTAGAATTTGGGCTAGGTTTGGGTTGAGGCACGTTGCTTTCAATGGTAAGGGTTTGTTTTTCTTTCAATTTGACACCGTATTACATCGGGAAAACTGCTTGGCAAGAGGATCATGGGCCTTCAAAAAGTCGCCTATCCTCCTCAAGAGATGGTCTCCGGGATTGAGCTTGGATTCTGATTCCTTCATGTCTGCCCCTGTGTGGATTTCTCTAACAAATGTCCCTATTGAGTTCTGGACTCCGATGGGCTTAAGTTGGATTGCCAGTAGGATTGGAAAACCAATCCTGTGTGATCCCCAAACTGCCTCTATGCATCGGGTGCATGTAGCGAGGGTCTGTGTTGAGCTGAAAATGGATGATCCTCGACCAGCAAAAATCAGGATCATGTCGTTTGCTGATGCATCTTCAAAGGTGGTTGAAATTGATGTTGAGTATCACTCAAAGCCGGCAGTTAATCTTCAGAGTAGATTAAAGAGGCCTTATGTTCGGCCTAAGACCCCGGTTTCTGATGCTGATGGGGTTAATTCTCTAATTCCTGTTGCGGGACTCCCGGGTAGTATGGTCGAGTCCTCTCTTGATCTCGGCATGGAAGTTAAGGCTCTGCAGAAGTCTTGCTCTGTTAGTAATGAATCCTCAGTAAGTGGAGATTTGGTCTCTTCACTGCCCTCCCAGCTTCCTGAATTTGGTCCTGCTATGGCAGGCTCTATTGAGTGCTCTTATGCTGGGGCCCCCCAATTATCTTGTGTGCCAGATCAACTTGGAAGGCCTTTTACTGAGGCTTTCCCTATTGGGAATGGTGGCTCGGATTCGAAGCATTTGGACCTTATTGTGGAGGCTTGTGATGAGGAGCCTCCTAAAGCTGATTGTCCTGATCTCCATTTGTTTGTAAATGATTCTAATGCTGGCCCACTTCCTCGGCAGCTTGCGCTCCCGGATTTGCCGTCTGTTCAGGCGGCTGGTGTTCCTGGGGATAGTTGTGAGGTGGCTTTAGTTGTGAACTGTGAACCCCTCTCTGAGGTTGTTGTCCACCCATTGGTGGGAAATGCTGAATTGGGGTTGACACAAATACCGCTTCCTTCTCCGGCCATTGATTCTGGAATTTCGCACGGGATGAGGGCTGTTGAGGCTGTTGCTTTAGATGGCCATATTGCTGAGGATAGGGCTCGCCTGCTCAACGGTGAGCCGTCTGATGCTCCTGGCAGCTCTTCATCTCTGTTGAGGTCTTATTGCTCTGTTGAGGGGCACATTTTGACCGTCCCTGGTTTGGGGGAATGTGGCGCGGATCTTGAAGAGCAATCAGCTTCAGACTCCATACAGCAGTCTGCTGTGCCTATGCCTGTTGCTGGGGACGCTGTTGAAAGCGGTGTGGTGGTTTCGATTCCGAATTTGTCAGTTGATATTGACCCTGAAATTACTCCGGATTCCATCTGGCGGATTGCACGGACATATGGATTGAAGTCTAATTCTGCTGGCCGGGCTTCTCCTCGCCTTTTTGATCACTTGGATGAATATCATCCCAATGTGTCATCTGGAGGGTTTGTGGCTGTGGTTCCAAATCATCCCTTTGTAAATCAAACTCCTTTTTCTGTTTCAGATGATGTTGTTCCTGATGAGAAGGATCCGCTGTATTTGATTTTTCAGCAACTCATGGACTCTGATGGTTCTCGTCAACTATTCCATGTCACCCCTGCTGAGCATACGAATCTTGCTAAAGACTTCCTGGACAAGTGCTGGCAGGATTTAACTGTTGAAAACTTTAGTAAATTCCGCTCTGTCTTCCCAGATGCGGCGGAAAATGGGTTTCCCAATGAAGCCTATTTGTTGGCGTTCCAACTAGTTTTCACGGTTGAATCCTCTCAAACCCATAGTGCCTCATTCTCTCCAGTGAAGGAGAAGGTTGTTTTTGGATTCCTGTCTTCCTTGCTGAATTCGGCTTTAAATTGGCCGGGTTCCCTGAATGGTAATCAGATTGATTTTTTAGCTGGGCTACACGGTTATGCTATTAAGATCCCGATTGAAGAAACCTGGCGTCAGTACAAGTCTGGGAGGCGGCGTAAAGCTGCAAAAAACCGGACCTCTCATGCATAAACCTGCATATGCCGACTTCTTGGGGCAGCTACTGCTGTTTCTGCTGACCTGTAGTGGTGTTGTGTATTGTAGTTTGAGGCTGAATCTGATTGGTGTATTGTGGCTGATGCTGTGATGACCTTCATCCGGGCTAATGCCCTGCTTCTGAAGTATGGGCTGTGATGTTGTTAGTCCATCTGTCTGGTGGGAACCCCTGGATGGGAGACCACGGTTGTAATTTCCAGTTGTGCATGGCGCTTTGCACTAGGCTCTGCCGGAATGAAATCTATGCTGACGTGGATTGAGCCTCCCAGGCTATGCATTCTATTACGTGGCTTTGCCGGAATGGAATCTATGCCGGTTTCATTTCGACTGCAAACCGGTTTGCACAGGGTCAAATGCCGGTATGGGTTGTGTTTATGGCGTAATCCAGTTTTCTGCTTGGTTGAGGTTAAGACCCATCTGCCGATCTGGTTTCATGAGCTGGCTTGGGCTTCAAAATGAATTGCCGATCTCGAATTGCATCCCATATGCCGCTCTCGATTGCTGTAGCTTCCGATTGCATCAATTGCCGATCGCGATTGGAAGCTTTATTCCTGTTCTGGAACTCAGCTGCCGATCTCGAATCGTGATCGGTTTTGGGCTGCTTGCGTTTTGTTGCCAATGGTATGGCTGTTCTGCTGCCAATGGGGGCACTGAAATTCATTGTGATGACCCTCTGCCTTGCTGATGCTTGATGGTCACTGCCTATTATGCCGGTTTGGAAATCGGTTTTTTCAGTGGTGCAATGGCTTTTTGCACTTGGTTTTGCCGGATTGGAACCTCTGCTGACGTGGATTGAGCCTTCCGGCTTTTGCACTTTATATTCGCGGTCTTGCCGGAATGGAATATATGCGGGTTTCAATTCATTTGCAATCCGGTTTGCACAGGGTCAAATGCCGGAATGGATTGTGAATATGGCGTAATCCAAATTCTGCTCCATTTGGTCCCGGTTTGAACGTGGATGATGCTCAAATGAGGACGTGGATGATGCTCCTGCTGCCGGTTTGATTATGGACCCTTAGTGGCTGTTCTGTTTTTGAATGTGATGTTCTGTTTGTTTATTTTCTGTTTTATGTTGGTTATGTACTACGTTGGCCTTCTAGAGGCTGTTATGTACCTTTGAAGGTACGTGTTGCTCGGGGTATGCCCCAGCAGATAATGTTTCATCCCAAGTCAAGATACTTGGCTATTAAACATTAAAATTGTAATTTTACTCCCATTAATCCAAATTACTTGCTTACCAAAAAAAAAAAAAGAGAGTATACTGTGGTGATGGCTTTGCCTTGGCTGCTGAAGTGATGCTGCATTGGTATTTGGGTCTGTGGCTGTCCGACCACTTTGATGGTTTGCACTGGAGGTTAGATGCAGCTGCTGATAGTTAGCCTGGGTGTGGTTTGGGAGAATCCTTCTGATGCTGATGTTTCAACTGCTCGGGCCAGTGTTGGGAGCTGTTATCGGCTGCTGATGCTGTGTGCTGCTCTAATCACTCCCATAGGTGTAGTATTGTTGGCTTGGTGGAAACTAAGGTTGCGGAAAGGAACTCTTTGTCTGTCTCCACCAGAATCAGACCGAATTGGTCTTGGGTCATGAACTACTCTGCGTCCCCGAACGGTCGGATTTGGGTGAGCTGGGATCCAACCCTGGTTTCATGCAACGTCCTCGCCTCGAAGGAGCAGGTCGTTCATCTTGATGTACTCTCCCTTGAGGAGAATACCTGATGCTTGCTGTCTTTTATCTATGGTACTAATTCCGAAATCTCTCGTAGACTCCTTTGGAATAGCCTTCGGATGATGTCCAATCATCCGGGCAACCTCCCGTGGGCTGCTCTTGGGGATTTCAACGCCATCAGATCCCCTTCTGAGGCTTTGGGTGGTATTTGGCATAGCAAAAGCTCGCTGGATCTGGATTACTGCCTTAGAGACTGCGATCTCGATGATGTATGCCATGAAGGTATGCACTATACCTGGAATGATGGCCGCGACTCTTCTCTCCGCATATTCCGAAAGCTTGATCGTGTAGTCGCGAATGGACATTGGTTCGACAAATTCAGACCGGCTAAGGCCCTCTTTCCCCCTCCTAGGCTTTCTGATTATTCGCCTTGTATTCTTCTCACCTCTGGGTTTTCCCCAGAAAGCGGGATGTTCCGGTTCAATAATTTTTTCAAATCCCCAAAGTTTCTCCTTTGATTGCAGATGCTTGGTCGCATGTCACCAATGGATACCCGATGTTCAGGCTTATAGCTCGTCTCAAGTTGGTGAAAAGGCTTTGAAAAGCTTAATGTCTCGAGGTGATGTCCATGAGGAGGCTGTCCGCTGGAGGAAAAGCTTGAGGAGATCAGGTCAAAACCCTCCTAACCTGGTTTGTCATCTTGAATAACGCAGATGCAAAGATGCTTACCATGATCTTTTTGGCAAAGGAAGCCCGACCTTACTAAGCAAAAAGCTAAAATAAGGTGGCTCAAAGAAGGGGATCAGTGTAATAAATACTTTTTTAAGACTGTTAACGGAAATAATAATAAGAATCGGATCATCTCGCTTCTTGATCATGACGGGAATCCAACCAAGGGTATTGAAAATGTCAAAATTCTGATTGTGGACCACTTAAGTAAGACTCTTGGGACCGGTCGCACGTTTGGTTCAGTTAGCATGGAGCGCATCCGCCCTTTCATCCTCCACACTGTGCCTGAATCACACATGGATCTTCTTGTGGGCCCTGCAAATGATGATGAGATCCGAAGGACTATATTTTCCATTGGTGACTATAGAGCCCCGGGCCCTGATGGGTTTAGTGCTCATTTCTTTAAGGAAGCATGGGATATTGTGGGTCCATCTGTTTGTGAAGCCATCCGTGACTTCTTCAATCATGGTTTGCTCCTCAAACAAATGAACTCTACAATCATTAGTCTGATCCCCAAGATTCAGTCCCCCCGGTTGGTCTCTGACTACCGTCCCATTTCCTGCTGTAATGTCATCTATAAAGTTATCTCGAAAAGTATTGCCAATCGGTTAAAGATGACGTTACCTTATCTGGTTGATAAGTGCCAGACGGCTTTTGTGGCGGGTCGCCAAATCAGTGACAATATTCTTCTGGCCCAAGAACTCCTCCACAAGTACCATCTGGGTCATGGGCCTTCTCGCTGTACTTTGAAAATTGACCTTATGAAAGCCTATGACTGCTTCACTGGGATTTCATCATATCTGTCCTGACCATCATGAATTTCCCACCTAAAATCATAAATTGGATCAGGCAATGTATTACCACCCCCTCGTACTCGATTAATATTAATGGGGAAGCGGTTGGTTTCTTCAAAGGGGGTAAGGGGCTTCGCCAAGGTGATCCAATATCTCCTTACCTCTTTGTGCTGGCGATGGAGGTGCTGAATGGTATCATTGACTTTAAGGCTCGAAGGAACAAGAATTTCACATTTTATTGGAAGTGTGAAGCGACCCAAACTGTCATGCTGGCCTTTGCAGATGACCTTCTCCTTTTCTCTCATGCTGACCTAAGCTCCATTAGGATTCTCAAGGAATGCCTTGAGGAATTCCATTGGCTCTCTGGCCTGTCGGCAAACACAAATAAGAGTGAGTCCTTCTTTTGCTCTAAAGACCCTGATTTGATCCAAGATATTGGTGATGTTTTGGGCTTCAAAGTGGGTTCTCTCCCCATCAAATACCTTGGCGTTCCTCTGATTTCTACCAGGTTGTCGATCCGTGACTGCTCGTACCTTACTGAGAAAATCACCCAGCGCGTTAAATCTTGGAAGAATAGGTGGCTCTCATTTGGAGGTCGCTTACAATTGGTTGCTTCGATTCTATCATCTGTACACCTCTACTGGGCCTCGATCTTCATCCTTCCCAAATCCATTCTAAATCAGATTGACTGCATCATGAGGCGATTTCTATGGAATGGATCTTCGGAAGGTAAGACAAATGTAAAAGTGGCCTGGGCGGATATCTGCTACCCTAAGAGTGAAAGTGGGCTGGGTCTCAAGAATCTACAGGCTCAAAATAAAGCCCTCATCCGTAAACTCCTTTGGCGCATCCTATCTAAAGATCCTGATTCGGCTTGGTCTTCTTGGGTACATAAGAATAGAATCAAGGATCGGTGTATTTGGACTCTCAAAGTCCCAAAATCTGCTCCCTGGAGCTGGAAGAAAATCATGTACCTTCGCCCGGTCATGTGCGCTCACACCTCCAAGATCATTGGCGATGTCATGGACACTTTTATTTGGCATGACCTATGGCATCCTCGAGGCCCCCTCAGTACTGTGTGCACTGACCGCATTCGTACTGTCACTGGGTTATCTGAGGACGCCAAGGTGTCTCAGATCATCAGAAATGACCATTGGGCATGGCCTAACCCTTTTGATCAGGAGGTTTCTAGCATTGCCGAAAACATGCCCCATTATCTCCCTAATGCTGAGCGAAAAGATTCCCTGAGATGGATTGGATGCCAAAAGGGTATTTTTTCAACTAAATCTGCCTACCTCCTTTTTCACCCCCCCAAGCTGAAACTATCTTGAACCAAATTAGTTTGGGGCCCTTTCCATATTCCTGCCCACGCCTTTACCCTTTGGTTGGCCATCAAAGGAAGACTTAACACATCTGACCGTATTCACGGCGTCCCAAATCTATCCCTTGCTTGCTCTCTATGTGACTCGGATGATGAAAATCATGACCATCTTTTCTTCTCCTGTCCGTATTCCAATTCTGTGTGGACCACCATCCAACGGAATGCCGGTATTCATTGGCCTTACTCAATCTGGTCACAAAACGTCATCTGGGCTGCCCACATCTGGAAAGGCAGGAACCTAGCTGCTTTGTCTAAACGTCTCTCTCGGCGGCTCATCTACTATATTTGGAGAGAACGTAATAACCGTATCTTTGAGAAATCTGTCCCTCGGGACACTTCCCATATATGCGCTCGGATATCAAACGCTAAAAGGGATAAGTTGATGGCCTCTTTGCCCCGGGCCGGTCATCCTAGCCGTTCTTTGGCTAGGCGTTGGAATTTATCATCATAAAAATATATATATATATATATTTATATATTTGAAAAAAAAAAAAAATCCCTCTTATCTTTCACTACTTCCCTTTTGTCTTTTTGATCTTTTTTCCTTCTATTCTTTTCCCTCCCCTCCCCTGTGCCTTTTATTTGGTTGTTTTCCCAAAAAAAAAAAAAAAGTCAATGTGAATTTTCCAGCTGGTCTATTTTGTTGGAGCGCGGGTTGGGACTTGGGTGGTTTTGTTGGATGCTGTGGTGTAAATTTGTTGTTGGTTAATTTGAATGGATGTGAACTGGGCTCTGGTGATGGCTTTTCTCCAGTTACCTTTATTGGTATCTTCATGGTGGTTTGTGAGGTGGATGGGCTGTCATTGCTGGTGCTGGTGTTCTGCTGGGTTGGTTCTTTTTAATGTGATGGTGAATGAATCTGCAGATGGCTGATGATTATGATATGGGCTGCTGAAGGCTTCCGATCTCCTCTAGAGCATGTTGATGGAGCAACTTTTGGCTGGGTACTGCGCATGGGACCCTGTGTTTTGCTTTGGTTTTGCTTCTGCTGCTGGTTTTTGCTTCAGCACCTGTCTTGGTCAATCTCCCGGTGTTATGCAACGCTCCTTGCATTTCTCTCCAGTTGCTTGCGGAGTGGGCCTCTCTTTTTGGAGTCTAATGGGGTCCCAATGGACATTCACTGGTTTGCCTGGCGGCGGATGATCCCAACTTGGGTTATCTGTTGGCTCGGAGACCTGTGATTACTAGGATACCTTCAAAGGCTTGCTCTTGGAGCTGGTGGCTTGCTGTGGTCTAGCTGGTGACTAGTATGTATGCTAGTCCGGAAGTTGGCTGTCTCTCTGATGCTGGTTTAGGCTGTTGCGTGCTGTTCTGCAGGTTGATTGGTCTGAAACCTTCTGCAAATGTGGAGTTCTTATTGGAGCTGGCATGGCTGGCTTGTTATTGATGCCGTTTCTGGGACTAATGCCCCCTGTTTAATGCTCCTGGCTCTGTTTTATAATTTTGGCATTTCCTTCTTTTGCTGGTTTTGGATTGGGCTTTGCTGGCCTTGGTGTTGAGAGATGTTCTGCTGCTCTAAAGGATGTGGTCCTTGAATTCTAATGGCTGAAAGCTGCTGTAGCTATTTGGCTACAGCTCTGATAATCTGGAGGCTCCTATCTTGCTGCTGGAGGAGTACAGTGTCTGCCGCTGCTCCCCTTGGCTGCCCGTGATGTCTTGGTTGATTTGGATTAGCTTGCCTGGATCCCTTTGATGACTTGGAGGAGTTCTGTTAGCTTCATGCGGGGAACTGGCATTGCTGTGAATTTAATTCGGTCTCTTTGGTTTTCAGTAGGCTTGTCCAGATGCTGATGATCCTGGGATGGGGGCAGTGCCTCTGGTCTCAATCCTTTGTATCTTGCTGGCCTGGCTGATCATCTTTTTGACCCTGCTGATGTTCTTAATTTGCCGGGTGGATTTCTTGCTGGCTTGGAATTCTATCTTGATGATGGGCTGTGCAAACCGGTCTGCAAGGGCTCTTTTGCTGGAATGGCGTTGTACTGGCGTATTCCGGTTTCTGCCGTCGTTGCGCCCGGAATGGTCTGAAGTGGCCTGATTGATTTGCTTCATTTGTTCTCAGCCGGTTTGGATGATGTGGATATGCGTATGTTGGGCCGGCCTTGCTACTGTTGGTTCTCTAGAAGATTTGGTCTCCCTTTTTCGTAGATGCCCTGCTGTTGGTGTTATAGGACGCTTTGGGCTGCCGGCTGATCCGGATTGATGTTTTAAGTTGCTGAGGGGCGATCCGATGGTTACTCCGGTTTCTCGGTAGCAACTCGATTTGTTTTTGTTTTTGTTTTTGTTCAAAGACAAAAATTTTTTTTTGTTCTTCTCTTAGATTATTCCTCATAGGTTTGTTGAGGAAGTCTCTGTTATACCAGTCGCTCGGGGTATGCCCTAGTGTTTTATGTTCTAATTCCAAGTCCAAAACTTGGTGTTTTAACATAATCTTTTGTAAATTTTCTCCCGTTAATCCAAAATACACAATTGCTTACCAAAAAAAAAAAAAGTGTGCTGCTCTAATCCGATTGCCCTGTGGTGTGCTTGAAATCTGTCTGTAATGCTGGGCTGTCTTCTAGTTTTGTGATTTTGGCTGATGATCAATCTGATGTACTGGCTCGAAAATGAAGTAACGGGATGGCATATTTGTTGTGCTTACTGCTGTCTTGACCTGACAGCTTGCTGGAAGTTGATGGCCTATTACTGGCTGCTGGTGCTGTAAATGTTGAAGCATGCAGGTTAACCAGGATGGACCATTGGTTTTTGGGTGCTGATGGTGTATAACATGCATTAAGCTTTTTGTCTGCAGATTCCTTGCCATATTTGCTTCTGGCTATCAGTCCTCTGTGAGGGATTGCTGTGACGTTGGTGCTGATGTGGAGGCGGTTTGGTATATGTGCTTGAAGATGCTGCCGGTTTGGATTTTTGGCTGGTGTGATGAATTCTGAGATGGAATGGTGTACAGATGATGTGGAGGCGAGGCTGGTTTCAACTGCTGATGTGGAATGCATAAGTTGTGCAATGCATGGCTGGCGGTTCTGAATTCCGACCCTTTACTACATTTTCATTTCAGCTGGGCGAAACTGCCTCCTCTTGTTGCTGCCAGGAGGTGCTGGATTTTGCTGGTTTTGAAGGTTTGCTGTTATCAATATTCTCTGTTTGCTGGAATGCTGGTTTGAGGTTCCGTTGATGTGGATTAGCCTTACTAGACTTCAGTTGGCTATGAGCATGGCTGATGTGCTGCTTATCTTGCTGGGTGCGTGCGGCTGGCCTTGCTTGATCCGAAGCAATTGAAAGCGCTACTATGCTTGCTCCCTCATGGTGACTTGCTGCCCGGTCTATGGTTTACGCTCCTGTACTGTTGAAGATCCTAGATGGAATGCTGTGTCGTCTTCGTTGTTGTAGGCGTAGTTTTCTTTGATCTTGCTAGTGTGAAAATGATGTCACTTCCATTTTCTGTTTTTGTGTCTGTTCTTTATGGTTTTCTCTTATGATGTAACTGTTGCTCGGGGCATGCCCTAGCACTTTTTGTTTTAACTCTAAGTACAATACTTGGAGTTAAAACATTTTGTCTGTAATTTTTTTTTCTCCTATGAATCCAAAATACTTACTTACCGAAAAAAAAAAAACCTCGCAACAAAACTGTGTTAAGGGTAAGCTTTTTATAGTGACTGGCCCCATGGACTGCGCCCCATAACCTTAAACCCCTTATAGGGATTTTTTGGGAGGCATAGTACCACTTGGTGCTTAGCGGGGATCGAACCTTGGTGGGGGAGGCACACTTCCGTGTGTTTAACCACCAGGCCAATTCCGCTTCGGCATTTTTAATACTTCCCAAAAAAATAAAGTGAGAACAGCCAATCCCGAAAGCTACTTTTTTTTTAAGTACACGATGCAAACCTCGGGCAACGATACAAACTCAGCCTGGATTCAACTCAGCATACACATACCATATCCAAAGGAATGGAACACGGGAAAATATCAAAATGGGAACAGCCAATTCCGAAAACATGAATTTTTTTTTTTTGGGAGAAGGGATGAGAACTTTTTTTTTTGGTAAGTAAGTATTTTGGATTAATGGGAGAAAAATTACAAAATCAATGAACTGTCAAATATTACATTTGAACAAAAGATTTTTTTTTTTTTTTTTTGGTAAGCAACTAAATTTGGATTTAAGGGAGAAAAAATTTACATAAACTATGCATTATCGCCAAGTTTTTTGACTTGGGAATAAGTTATAAACCTTTAGAGATACCCCGAGTTGACTTGGTACAGCATATGACATCAAAATTTAACAAAAAAACGGGTCCTCTAGGAGGAAACAAAACTTGTCTGATGTTGGGCAACCAGCACATCATCATCGCCTGACATTAACAACTTAGAAGCAGCTGCTCATTCCAGACTTATCATCTCCAGCCAAGATGGATGAAGCAACAGTGCAGAATCAGAACCACGCAGATTTGCAACATCAGAAATACAAGCCACCCAGCTCCACATTAGATTCGATTGTCCACCGGCATTCACCGAGCGTAAGACCATCAGCCAACCTCAGGGGAGGAGTGACCCGCCTTTAGCAAAGTGAATAGCAGCCCATGCAAGTTCATCATTAAGCTTCAGAGCAATTATGTCATCAAATATATCTTCAGCTTCTAGCGAAGCATCCACAGAATGCATGGGACAGATGCCACAGTCAGCGCCACCGGCAAGCCTTTTTTTTTTTTTGATAAGTAAATAAATGTAATAACTTTGGGTAAAATGTACAAATAACTATGTTTTTAACCAAGTGTTTTTCCGACTTAGATAAGAAAACATAGATAAAAAGGGGGGGCCCCAAAACATGAAAAGGTAAATTAAAAGAGTTTGAGAATGATTCTTTTTTTTTTTTTTTTTTGGTAAGTAAGTGATTTGGATTAAAGGGAGAAAAAATTTTACAAATAATGATTTATCACCAAGTGTTTTAACGACTTGGGGGTAAATCATAATTGCTAGAGCATTCCCCGAGCACCCAGATTCAATGAATGAAACCAATAGAAAAATGCTGGACTTCACGCAAAATAGGCAGACCACTCTACCATCAGTAGAGCAGATCCTAAACAAGATAATCTAAACATAAACAATTCCAAAAAATGCCAAAAGAAAAGCCTGTACACCCACATTTTCAAGAACAATAAAGCTCCAAACCAGCCAATAGCCTTTCCTGCTCCATATAATGGACCAAATACATGGGCCGGCAGCATCAGCCATCGCAAAAAACTGGCAGTAGTGCACGTGCTTCAGGATTCCTGCCAAGGGGATCAACAAGCCAACCAAGAGCCTTTCCAGCAACCAGCATGATCAGCATCCACTTTGGAGTCCCATCCATCGTCAAGCTCCACGCTCCAGGATCAACAGTCCAACAATTCTGTTGGAAGCACCACGCAACATTGCTCCAAAGCCGGCAGAGAAACCGCAATAGCTGCACCAGCATGGCACCAGCAGCTCAGCTCCACCATCAAATAGCATCAGCAGCTAGTGAGGCAGCCAGCCCATCGCAACACAGCTGCCAGTCTGAGCAGCATCCAGCCATCGGACGGGAGCCAACATCAGCGACCAAACGGCCAGACCGCCATCTTTCATACATGCAAATCAACGGACCAACATAGGACCAACAACAGGTTCCATAATCCCAGCAAACCAACCATCAGCAGGGGAGCAGGATGAAACCGGCGTCCAACTGAGCCAAACTGATAGCCGGGCCACTGAGGCAAAAGCATGGACCAGCACTAATCTCAACAGATGCATACAGCATCTAAACGACAGGCAGCATCTGCATCCGGCAATACATCCATACTGGAAAATTTCAACAGATCAGTAACTAATTTCACAGCTACATGTAGATCGCCCAGCAACAGAACCATGACCCAACTGCCTCCACTGCCAGACAACCAGCATCCACCATCTCACAACACTGGCAGCAGAAAGATGCCAGCACCCAGCAGAACTGCATTTTCACGGGTAAACACTGCAATTCAGAGTCTGTCAGCAAGAAAACCATGGCCATAACAGAGGCAGTCACCGGCACCATCATCAGCTAGCCAATCTATCAAGACGACTACCATATCAGCAAAGCACCATCCTGAATTTGCCCAATGAGGCCCGAGGCCAGAATTCCACCAGAGCTTCAGACAGAAACCCAACCGGACCTTGTAGCTAAACCACAACGCCAAAGAAGACAATGAAGTATTCCGAAAAATACATTCCGGAAGGATGAGCGAAATCACTCCGTCAAAAGATAGCAAGTCTCGACGATCAGGGTGAGTCAAAATAGGCCGTCCAAGGAGACAATGAAAGCACTCCGGAAAATTTACTCCGGAAGCTCAACCAACGTGGCTCCGACCAAACTGAGGTAAGCATTCCATCCGCCTCACTCCGGCAATTACGCTCCGTCCAAGGAGACTAGGAGCATTCCCGAAAAGCTTGCACTCCGTCCAAGTGAGAAAATATCACTCCGTCCATGGAGACAATAAAGCACACAACGGAAGCCCGAGCAAAATCATTCCGCCCAAAGAGAGCAATTTCACTCCATCCAATGAGAGACAAAGCACTCCATCCGATGAGACATAGAAAGCACTCCGATCGTTGCGGTCTGCTGCCCACTGCCGCGGCCCGTTGCGGCCGTGTTCTCCGGCTGTTCTCGAATCGGTTTCGGATTCGGTTTACTCTCAATCGGCCTCTTTTGGTGAGTCCGCTCATTCAAACTCTCTTCCTGGCGTGGTTGAGGTAAACCCCAACATTTCTCCGATCACTGATTCGACTGGTAAGACTAAGCTTCCTTCTGGTATTTCCTGGGCGCAAGTTGCAAAGGGTTCGGGCAATTTCTCTTTTGCCCCCCTTAAATACTTTCCTCCCCCTGCTGAGGTGGATTTCGACTCCCCCCTGCATCCCCTTGCTGAGGTTATGCAGCAATGCGATGAGGTGTGGGGGCTCCACTTTGGTGGGCGGTTCATTGACAAGTCTCTCCACTTCTCGGCGGTCAATGCCATTGCCCGAAAAATTTGGGCAAGATTTGGTCTTCGCCATATTGCTGCAAATGATGAGGGTCTGTTCTTCTTTCAATTCGATTCTGAGTCTCATCTGGAGACTTGTCTAGGAAAGGGCCCTTGGGCTTTTCAGAGGAACCCCATATTCCTCAAGCGATGGGTTCCGAGATTGAAACCGGATCCAGAGTCCATGAAGTCTTTCCCGATTTGGATTTCCTTGATAAATATTCCAATTGAATATTGGACTCCATGGGACTTAGCTGGATTGCTAGCAGAATTGGTCGTCCAATTACTTGTGATCCTTACAGTGCTAAAATGAACCGTGTGAAGGTTGCAAGAATGTGTGTTGAGGTGGGTAGGGGCGATCCTCTTCCTCCAAAAATCCGGCTCTTGACTAGTGCTGCTGAGCCTGCATTGTCTGTGGAGGTGGAGATTATTTACCACTCGAAGCCTGCTCGTAGTTCCTCTGGTATTCTGAACAATCAGAAGCATGTGCCCATGGCCCGGGCTTCTAGGGTTGAAATTTGCTTGCCTATGGACATGGATCCTAGAAATGGACGAATGGTCGAAGCCTTCCGAGTCGCTGCCGCTGTTCTGACTTTGGGGCCCTCTCTGCTTCCCCTTCCCCTCCTTCCACCCAACCCGACTCCTTCGATTCGGGGGTCGCCTTGAACACCCGGTCCTCATCGCCTACCTCGCCCACCTCTTGTGGCCCAAATGGAGCATTTCTTGCTTCGGTGAGGAACTCCGTCAATTCAGCTCATTCACATTTGGGTGATTCTCACACTGAAGATGCGGCGTCTGTCTGCTGTGGGGATGCGGGTTGTTCAATACAACACTACTGCCCTACTGGGATTCCTCCCATCTTGGCCGGTCCTCCATCTGGTTTGCAGAACCGACCAATTGATCCCGTTTCAGAATCTGGCGCGGGTTGCACTCTAGATCCCCCGTCGGCTGTCTCTAATTTACAACCTTCTGAAGGAGTGCCTGCTATGCCTCCCCTGAGTCCTAGGATCTCTGGATCCATCAAAACCGATGGACCAAGCCAGCCTGCTGCCCAAGGCTCCTGCCCGCAAAGTGTCTCGTGGGCTTCGGTAGTTGACAAGAGGGCTTTTGGAGGTAAGTCTCCTCTTAAATTCTTCCCTCCCAGTTCTCCTGATCTTGAGAATATCCTTTTGTCCCCCCTCCGGATGTTATTCAACAGGGTGTGGACCTGTGGGGAACCACTCTCGTGGGATATTTCGATGGTAATTCCGTTCATTTTAATGCTGTTTGTTAGAGACATTTGTCTTGTGGCATATTCCGTGACCATATGTATCATTGTATTAATGTCGGGTTGTGGGTTGTCGGGTTAAAGTCCGTTCGGTCCGCCTTCCAGTCGCTCGAGCCCATCCATAGACCGCCCGCTCGCCATGAGCTCGTATCACGCTCGAGTGCAAAAACCAGTAGGGTGGCCGCTCGCCTCTCGCTCACTAGCCGCTCGAGCCGAAAAACCAGAAGGTCGCCCGCTCGATGCTCGCCCCCTGGCCGCTCGCCGCGCGCTCGAGCCCTGCTTATAGCTCAATGTGTGACCTTAAACGCCAACAAGGTCAAGCCTTTAAAGCTAATGTGACCTTAAGCGATGACGAAGAAGAAGATGATGAACAATGTTCTGAAAATGGTCCTGCCAAATACATGGCGTTTGTGACCTCAATGTGTGACAACGCTATAGAGAATATTAATCAATCTGATAGCTCTGAGGCTCAGTCAGAAGCTGAATTTGATGGCCTTCAAGAAGCTTACGATAAACTGTTTAGGGAATGTTTGAAAGTACCGAAATTAAATAGAACCCTAAACGGTAGGATCACCGATTTGGAAAAAGAAAACTTATCTCTACAATCCAAGGTAGATTCTAAAAGCCAAGAAATTGAGAATCTGAAAATCTCATTTTCTAAACAAATCACGACCTTGGAATCTGAACTTGAGGCCACTCGAAGAGATTTGAAACAATTCTTAAATGGGTCAGCAAAACTTGATCATATGCTTGGGTTGGGTAAAAGTGGAGAAAATAAACATGGGTTGGGATATGATGAAAATATGTTCCGAAATGTTGTGAAACCCAAAACAATTTTTATTCCCTCCGCGAAAATGCCAAACCAACACGCTAACACATCAAAAGTCACTAAGCAACTGGCTCATCGTGTGGCTCCTAAATTTGTCCCAACTCATTTGCAAAATTTACCTAATCAAAAAGGGGTGAACAAATCATCAGAATCGGTCAAGTCTTCTATCATCATAAATCAAAGATCTATGGACCGTTCCACCGTTCCTAAGTTTGTACCTACTTGTCATGCGTGTGGTAAAGTTGGCCACATTCGTCCTCGATGCTACACTGTGAATCCTTTGTACAACGAAAGAAAATGGCCAAGAGTGAACAAACTCCTTGATCATATTCAAAAACTAAATGAACAAGTACAAAGATTAAACCAAAAAGTAAATTCGGGGAGAAGCATTTGGGTTAAGAAAAGTGAGCTAAATTTTGCTATGGTAAATTCTGGTTGAATGGCTCATATACTGTTCTAAACAAGAGAAAATAAAAATAAAAATTAAAAAAAAAGGGAAAAATAGCTGATTTCTCCGCTCGTTCGCCTTGGGGTCGAGCGGCCGCTGCCTGCCTTTATCATCAAGCAGACAGCGAGCGCGCAGCACACAAACCCTCTTCGTTGTTCGTTGCTCCTGCCTCTCCTCTTGTGTCGGCCACTTCTCTCCCTCTCCCTCGTCACCAGATCGGCTAGATCCACCCTCCATCTTCTCGATTTTGGGCGTTCTCAAGTTAAATTCCTTCACCCATTTCTCGATTTCATTTTTTGGTGTCCGCTGCCGTTCATGGTGGTTTCGGCCCGAAATTTGCCTCCTTTATGGGTGGCTGTCTTCACGGATCTCGATTTGCCTCCTCCTCCCTTCAAATCCACCGGTTCTTGTGTGGATTTGGTCCGTTGTCCCTGGATCCGTGATTTGGTTCTTTACCCACGGCCGTTCATGGCGGCTCTGCCGTTTCGCTCCCACATCTCTGGCCAAGTCTCGTGTGGTGCTCCTTTTTTTTTTGGTAAGTAAGTATTTTGGATTAATGGGAGAAAAATAGTACAAAAAAATATGTTTATCTCCAAGTATTTTGACTTGAAGATAAAACATAAGACGTTAGGGCATACCCCGAGCGGATATTACATCTGAATATACAAAAAGACCTCTAGGAGGACAACGATTACCGAAAACTACACAATATGGCATTTCCAGCATAGACAAAATTGAACATAGCATTCATAAGTTGACACACATAATCGACATGCTCCAGCTCCGAGACCAGCAGTCCATCATCAGCAGCAGCAACATACAAATTAGCAGCACCATCTTCCATCCGGAACTACTGATGCATCTCAGCAGCACATCAGCTCCAGCAGGGCACTACCACTTCAGCTCCAGCAAAAGCACCAAGCCGAACTACAGGATAGGCAGACCACCAACAGGATGCAGCGATCATACTACCATTGCACCGTGTTAGCCCAGCAGCCCAACCAAGATCAGCAAAAGGACCCCTGGCATCAAAATACCAGCATCTACTCAATGCCACACAGCAGCAACTGCATTGTTGCATCCAGTAACTTCAACGGGCATCAGTAGCAACACAAAAAACAGCTCAGCTGCTCAGCACTGCATTCCAAGGCAGTACCAAACAAAGCTACTGCTTCTGCAGCAGCATTCAATAAAGGACCAGACCTGAAGACGGCAACAGAAGTCTCCACCATCATCCTAAACCCGCCCAAGGGATCTTCAATCCTACCATGGGCCTTTTCAGCAGCACCATGCGTTCGTCTTCAATCAGTAGCAGAAGAGGAAATAGCAACCAAGAGATGCAACACTAGGACCCAGCAGTAGATCAGTGTGGACAGCGGGGAATCGCCGCAGCAAAGATCAAGAGCAACTTCCTTCCTCAACAGCAGGTAGAATTCCATGTATAACCATCAGAAACTATCAACAGAAAAGCTAAATGTTGCAAAGCAACATCAGCACATACTGGCTTACTTAGCCAGACAATTGCAGTCCATAGGACTGCACCACAATTCTTGCCACACTAAAGCAGCAAAACATACAGGCACCACCTCAGCAGGTTGAAAATATTAGCCACCAAAAATCCACAACCAGCTGCTCAACCTCAGCCAAAGGATCCCAATCCATAACAACACGGGCTCCCCCAACCCAATCCAAATGGGACACTCAGCCAAGGAAATCAGAGCAGCACCACAGGACTTTGCAGCCCAAATTTCTTCAAGATGAGATAGCAGCCCGCAGAAAGGCATTTTAGCACCCCAACATCAGCAGCCTCCAAATACAGAATTTGGCAGGTAAAATCGACTGCAGCAACTTCTAAATCCCCTGCCAATAACAGAAGGAAAATGGCAAATGGACAGGCCAAGCCTAATCCACCACCCAATGAGGTTCACTAGCAACCCAATTAAGTGAGCAGCCCACAAGGACAACAACCAGCAGGAGCTCGATTCAACAGCCAGCCACTGCAGCCAAGATAACACTGTCGGTTCAACATTCCACAGCCAGAAAGCTCCACCCAGAGCAGTACGGGCACCCCCAACCCAACCAACAAGGGTGATTCACATTGGCAGTGGAAAATCAATCCAACAGCCCAAGACTTCAGGCACAGGAAGCCGACCAAAGAGCGAGGCCCACTAGGAAGCCAGAGAAAGCAGCTCCCGAAGTCACAAATCAGAAAGTACAGAGGCATCCAACAGGTCCACGGCCGGCACTTCAGAGCATCGGCATATCATCACCAAACCAGCACAACACGGCATCCCCCAAAAACCGTCCACCAGAAGGGAACGACCAGGCGTCAGCACCTCAGAGCCGGCACACCTGACCTTTGAAACCCCATCACCATCCGAGTGGTAGAGACGAAAACAAGGACTAACCCTAGGTGCAAACCGAGGATACAAGGGAACGAGATGGAGAGAAATGCAAGGACTCAAAGGGTGAGCTCCATCGCACTCTCAGGGACCATAGGACCCCAGCCACGAACTCTTCAACCGATGAAGAACCTTCGCCCCACTCAGAAGGAGAAATAAAATGACCAAAATCGCAGGCTACTCCAAAATCGTCGAGATCGCCGAGACCGGGCAACCCAGAGAATGGAAACGGACGGTTGGAGGCGGAATGCCGGGTGGCGGGGGCCGAGCAAGCAACCGGAGGCGGGCCATGGCAGGCACGGGCCGCCGGCACCCAAGTCGGAGACGCCGAGGACGACGCTGGGCAGATTCAAAATTCAAAATCCGTTTTGAAAATCGCCTCTTGTCAGAGCGACGATGTCAGACGCAGCAGCTGGCGTGACTAATATTTATCTCGTGTGGTGCTCCTCTTGCTGCAAATCGGCGGTGTCGTCAGGTGCGGAGGCGGTGCTCCGGTGGCCACTGGTGTGCACTTCCGTGCATCCTGCAGCGTTCGCTTTTTCCCTTCTCGCCGCCGTCGCGCCTTGAACAGCTCCAGCTGCCGGGCTGTGGCGCACTGTTCCGGCGTTGCGTCTCGGCGGTCACGTGCTCGGCAGTCACGTGCCACCAGCTTCCCAAATATTTTAATAAATATATATATATATATATATATATATATTTATTATATTTATATATATATATATATATATTCTACTCTTTTATCCTTAAATTGTGGTGTTCAATTTTCTTTTCAGATGTCGGCTCCTCGCAAGTCTATGTCACGCAAGTCAAGTGGCAAACGTACTCAACCGAGTGGGATCTCCGCTCCTAATCATTTTATTAGTCCCGAGGCAAAGACTCTTTTTCAAACCCGCATGTCTAGTCGGCCTGGAACGTTGGCCTCCTAGAGGTCGGTTTTGTACTCCCGGATGTACTTGTCGCTCGGGGTATGCCTTAGCGGGTTATGTTTCTTTCCAAGTTAAATGTTTTTTTTTTGGTAAGTAAGTATTTTGGATTCATGGAGAAAAAAAATTACAGACAAAATGTTTTAACTCAAAGTATTATACTTAGAGTTAAAACAAAAAGTGCTAGGGCATGCCCCGCGCAACAGTTACATCATAAGAGAAAACCATAAAGAACAAACACAAAAACAGAAAATGGAAGTGACATCATTTTCACACTAGCAAGATCAAAGAAAACTACGCCTACAACAACGAAGACGACACAGCATTCCATCTAGGATCTTCAACAGTACAGGAGCGTAAACCATAGACCGGGCAGCAAGTCACCATGAGGGAGCAAGTATAGTAGCGCTTTCAATTGCTTCGGATCAAGCAAGGCCAGCCGCACGCACCCAGTAAGATAAGCAGCACATCAGCCATGCTCATAGCCAACTGAAGTCTAGTAAGACCAATCCACAGCAACGGAACCTCAAACCAGCATTCCTGCAAACAGAGAATATTGATTACAGCAAACCTTCAAAACCAGCAAAATCCAGCACCTCCTGGCAGCAACAAGAGGAGGCAGTTTCGCCCAGCTGAAATGAAAATGTAGTAAAGGGTCGGAATTCAGAACCGCCAGCCATGCATTGCACAACTTATGCATTCCACATCAGCATTTGAAACCAGCCTCGCCTCCACATCATCTGTACACCATTCCATCTCAGAATTCATCACACCAGCCAAAAATCCAAACCGGCAGCATCTTCAAGCACATATACCAAACCGCCTCCACATCAGCAACAACGTCACAGCAATCCCTCACAGAGGACTGATATCCAGAAGCAAATATGGCAAGGAATCTGTAGACAAAAAGCTTAATGCATGTTATACACCATCAGCACCCAAAAACCAATGGTCCATCCTGGTTAACCTGCATGCTTCAACATTTACAGCACCAGCAGCCAGTAATAGGCCATCAACTTCCAACAAGCAGTCAGGTCAAGACGGCAGTAAGCACAACAAATATGCCATCCCGTTACTTCATTTTCGAGCCAGTACATCAGATTGATCATCAGCCAAAATCGCAAAACTAGAAGACAGTCCAGCATTACAGACAGATTTCAAGCACACCACATGGCAATCGGATTAGAGCAGCACACTTTTTTTTTTTTTTGGTAAGCAATTGTGTATTTTGAATTAACGGGAGAAAATTTACAAAAGATTATGTTAAAACACCAAGTTTTGGACTTAGAATTAGAACATAAAATGCTAGGGCATACCCCGAGCGACTGGTATAACAGAGACTTCCTCAACATGCTTTGGCTGTTCCCTGATTGCCGGTTTTTTATCTCTTGGGCTGCTATTCAGCCCTGGTCTTTCCTCCTCCCTAAACTCTGTCCCCCTCCCTTTAAAAAAAAAAAAATTTAGATACATATATATATATATATATTATATATATTGTTGAATTTTTGGTGGTTCCTTTGGGTGGTTTGTCCTCCATCTTGTGGGGTGGTGTCACCACAAGTTGGGGCTTGGGGTTGTTTTGTAGGGTACTTTGGACATGTTGGTAGTTGTTTTGGAGGGGTTTTTATTGCTGCAGCTTTATGGAATATGATTTGTTCGGGTTTGCTGTGGATGAACTTTACCCCTTTCTGGTGGTTGGCAGCATTATGCTTGGGGTGATGAATTGCTGTGTCTCTAGGTTCGACATTTTCTGGTTTGTTACTGATGCTGGGGTTGGGCTGGTGCAGCTTTTGTTGGGTCAGCCTACCTTGGTGGTGTGGTGTTGGTTGATGTATGTACACTGATTTACTGGATTGAGATGTCATAGGTTTTCTGGATCTTTTATTCTGAGGAGTTGTTTTGCTGGTACCATACTGCTGCTGCCTGTTCTCGCGTCCACTGGACCTTGCTGCTCTTGTTTTGTGTGATGGGCTGCTGCATTTAGTCCGTAGGAGGTTGATGGTGGGTTGGTACTATGCTAGTGCTTTGGATGCTATGCTGGTTACCTGTGGAAGCTACTGTTTTGGTATTACCGTTGGGGATTGATGTCTTTGGTTGCTGGCCGGCTGTTGCTTGATCACGCATTATGTTGTGGCCTTGATATTGCTGCAGTTGGATCAGTAGCTCTCTCATTGGGTGCTGAATAGATCTGCCGTGGCTGATGCTCTTCTAATCAGCTGCTGAAAGTGTGGAGGTTGTTTCTATTCTCGGTGACCTTCTGTTTGGCTCTCTGAGGTGGATCTGCTACGGATTTAGGGGGTGAAATGCTGCTTCCCAGTGTCAACGGGTCTGAATGTGGATGTGAGTGTGTTGCTGATGATCTCATACCTGTTCATGGTTGGATTTTCTGGTTGGATACTGCCAGCGTGTTCCTGATCTGGTTGGATTTGTCCTGTCCTGCATGTGTTGGGTTTCTGGTGCTGAACTGGCGGTCTCTTCCCTTGGATGATGTTTGCTGCTTGCTGAAGCCAGGCGCATTCCACCCTGGCATTTGTTGATGCTGGAACCACATGTGGTGGGGGGCCTTGAATTCCTGAATTGGGCTAATTCTGGGCCTGCCGTATGGGGGCTGCTGGTGTTAGAAGGGTTAGAATGTGATGAATGCTGGGTTTGAAATCTCAATATCGAGGCTGCTAGTGTGGATTCTGTTGACATAGGCAAAGAATCGTGTGCCATATTGTTGGATGAGGATGATGACGCATGCTGATTATAATCTGATGGACCATGCTTCCTGCTGGCATACTATTAGTTGCCGCAGGCTTCATGGTGTTATGTCCTGTTTCGTTTGTATTTGCTTCATCTGAGATGCTGTTTTTTAACAACGAACTGGTGCTGAATCTCAGATTGCGTGATTCCTGATGCTGTTTTTATGCCTCCTGATCGACAATACTGCTTTCATCTATGAGGCTTGGGGATTTTCTGCTGTTCAGGTGGTCCTGGCATTGTGGAGTTTCACCTAAACAGGCTGTCTGATCGGCCTATGGTCCATGTTGACATTGTGCATTCGGATGTTTCCTCGCATGCTGCTGCTGCTCATTGGAATGGAGTAGCTGTGTCTGCCTCGTCGTTTCTAGGCAGTGCTGTGAGAGGTGTTTTACACGTTGCTGTAGGTGATGGCTGTCGTTTGTGCTGATGCAATTTTTGATGGCGTTGGGCAGTGGGTATGATGCAGCTGCTTCTACCTTTGCTGTCGGTAACTTTGGGGTGCTACGGCGTGCTCAAGTGGGCAGGGGCTTAGTTTTCTTGCAATGGGTTGCATTGTGTTGCAGTAGAAGATGCTGCGCGTGTGCGGGTGCTGTTGATTCCGTCAACCTGGGTGTAACTGTTTTTGTTTCTGATTATGTAAATTGACTGTAATCTCTTTTGTACTCAGTTTATATTTTCTGTTAGATTGTTACTCTTAGGAGCTTTTAAGAATTCTATGATGACAGTCGCTCGGGGGTATGCCCCAACTTTTATGTTCTAACTTCAAGTCAAAAACTTGGAGTTATAACATTAGTTTTTGTATATTTTTCTTCCTTAAATCCAAAATACACACTTACTTACCAAAAAAAAAAAAAAGACTTCCTCAACAAACCTATGAGGAATAATCTAAGAGAAGAACAAAAAAATTTTTTGTCTTTGAACAAAAACAAAAACAAATTGAGTTGCTACCGAGAAACCGGAGTAACCATCGGATCGCCCCTCAGCAACTTACAACATCAATCCGGATCAGCCGGCAGCCCAAAGCGTCCTATAACACCAACAGCAGGGCATCTGCGAAAAAGGGAGACCAAATCTTCTAGAGAACCAACAGTAGCAAGGCCGGCCCAACATACGCATATCCACATCATCCAAACCGGCTGAGAACAAATGAAGCAAATCAATCAGGCCACTTCAGACCATTCCGGGTGCAACGACGGCAGAAACCGGAATATGCCAGTACAACGCCATTCCAGCAAAAGAGCCCTTGCAGACCGGTTTGCACAGCCCATCATCAAGATAGAATTCCAAGCCAGCAAGAAATCCACCCGGCAAATTAAGAACATCAGCAGGGTCAAAAAGATGATCAGCCAGGCCAGCAAGATACTAAGGATTGAGACCAGAGGTACTGCCCCCATCCCAGGCAACAAATCCATCCATAACACCAGCTTCAGGATCATCAGCATCTGGACAAGCCTACTGAAAACCGAAGAGACCGAATTAAATTCACAGCAACGCCAGTTCCCCGCATGAAGCTAACAGAACTCCTCCAAGTCATCAAAGCGATCCAGGCAAGCTAATCCAAATCAACCAAGACATCACGGGCAGCCAAGGGGAGCAGCGGCAGACACTGTACTCCTCCAGCAGCAAGATAGGAGCCTCCAGATTATCAGAGCTGTAGCCAAATAGCTACAGCAGCTTTCAGCCATTAGAATTCAAGGACCACATCCTTTAGAGCAACAGAACATCTCTCAACACCAAGGCCAGCAAAGCCCAATCCGAAACCAGCAAAAGAAGGAAATGCCAAAATTACAAAACAGAGCCAGGAGCATTAAACAGGGGGCATTAGTCCC